>JAZGTN010000107.1:0-600000 GCA_037783415.1 Leptasterias polaris
CATGATCCTATGACATGTCTAATTACCCCAAGATCTTATGACATCATATGTCCTCTTACCCCCCGTGATCCTATGACCTGTCCTTTTACACCCCCCCCCCCCCCCCCCCCAACGATCCCATGACATGCCTCTTATCCCCTGGTTCCTATGATATGTCCTCTTACCCCCCCCCCCCCCCCCCCCCCCCTCCCCTGAATCCTATGACCTGTCCTCTTAAAATCCGCAAAATAGAGAACGTGTGGTACAGATAATTAAGTGGCGGCCGCCAGATAATTAAGTGGCTCATGAAAAAAATAATCACTTTTTATCTCCTGGCACTATCCGGCTTCCGTACTTGCTGGCACTATCCGGCTTCCGTACTTTATCGCCTGTGGATTTTTAACGAGTGGACATTTTTACAGCCCAAAGAACTTCGCGCAGTATCACTCGTAATATTTTTAAGGAGAACTGGTATTGTTTTTAGCTCAAGGAGCCCAGTACCACAATTGTTTTGTAGGTTGAAGCCTAATAATTATAAAAGCCTCATCACCCTATAACTTAGAGCAGAGATGCTGAGACAATCTCAGACAATAGCGTACAAAAGTATGCAACATTAATAATCCATTGATGGTGTTTCATATGACCCATTTCATTAGTAGAGAGCGGTTTGAGTTTTATTATATACCTCAGTGATGCCTATAATATTATATGGACCCCATTCCTCGTCATCGGGACGGAATAGTAGGTTTGAGAAAAACCGTGATGAACAGAAGTAAGCATAATTTATGCAAAAGTTTTATGTTTCTAACTAAACGTCAATTTATATCTTTTTAATTTCATCGGTCGTGTAATTTTTCAGTTGATAATAACCCTAAATGAATTGAATTGAACTGATTGTAGTCTTATCTATGGAATTTTTACCACGTCAAGTTTACACAAAAATAGACCATACTATAAGGTAAAAGTGATGAAAAATAATCATTAACTGAGGGCAATGTTTTCACAGTAGCCAGGCCTATGTACAATTATAACCGGTTTCTGGATTGATACCAATAATAAAAACTAGTTCTTATGACAATGACATACTGAACCTTATCTCTGAAAAATGAAATTTCGTATAGGCCGAGGCCTGTATTATGGATGATAACAAAATAAACTAATATATTACAAAACTGATGACCACTTTCCCCTTTTGAGGCCGGGGGCATTGACGTCCACAGATTTTGGTCGTTAAACGTAAAAGAGGAATTTTTCTGGTCATTAACAAACCACACGATTTATCAAACTAACTTTGAAACGAAATCGATAATAGAAGCACGAACGGCAGCCGTTGCATTGACGATAAACTCTCGGCATCAAAACACTTAGCTTACGGCGAGAGGATTGACGGTACTGTCATTCTTTCGCTGCAAGTGAAAGATACAAAACTAAACTTGATTCTTTAAAAAAACAAAAAACGACACCCACCCCCCAAAGAACAAAAATATAATCATAGGGCCTAAATATATCAAATAAAACAAAAATTTGTTAAATCACAATTGAAATACAGCCATTTGTATTTATAGGTTTTACCAACCAATTTCAACAAAAATCGTAATCTAATTAGTATATACGACCCAATCAACGCACGAAGCAGACATAAACTCGATCATTTTTCTAAAAATGTTTTTTCCACCGGAAAAGTTTCACCTTCGAACCTCTGTTAACCTTCTATAGTCCCTGCACCGCCCAAGTTTGCTGAATTATGTTACAGTTTACACATCGATAAAGACTTGCCTATTGCAGTCAAATCTATGGATTGTTTAAATATAATGTAGGGCCTAACGTTTATACAAAAGGAGGCCGACCTGTAAGATTGACACAATAACTGGTTCTAGACATGTTCCTGTAAAATGAAATCTCCTATAGTAAAAGCAGGGAACAAACAAATCACAAAATTGCAATTCCCCTTTTGAGGCCAAGGGTATTTATACGTCCACATATGCTGGTCTTTAACTAAACGTATCGTTCTGGTCATTAACACACCACACGATTTATCAAACTGACTTTAAGACGAAATCAATTAAAGAAGCACGAACGTCAGCCGTTGCCTTGACGATAGACTCTCGGCATCAAAACACTCGGCTCGCGGCAAGAGGATTACGCTGTAAGTGAATGATCCAAAACTGACCCGTTTTTAAAGAAAATAATAAAAAACACAAAAAACACACAACAACAAAAACAACAGCACCAACAAGAGCATCAGCAACAGAAACAGCACCAACAAGAGCATCAGCAACAGCACCAACAAGAGCATCAGCAACAGCAACAGCAACAGCAACAGCAACAGCAACAGCAACAGCAACAGCAACAGCAACAGCAGCAGCAACAGCAACAGCAACAGCAGCAGCAGCAACATCATGCAAAAGCAACAGCAACAACATCAACATCAACAACATCAACAGCAACAACAACAACAACAAACAAAAACAACAACAAACACCTACAAAAAACTGCAACGAATTTCTGAACGAACTTGATGGCTCGCAAATAACGTGAACGGTCATGACCAGTGTTTTAAGAATTATAAGCCAATTGTTCGTTTATTTCTGGCTGCGCCACCGATTGTCACGAGTTTATAATAGTCCTTTTCGACCTTCGTTTTTCGAAAAACTTCAGCTTGCCACGGGAGGAAAAGAAAAAGAAGAAAGCGCCTCCAGGCAGGAGACACACTAAGACTGTGTGCAGCGATTTTCAATTGTCAATGGCACAGCTGAGACACCAGAAATATGGAAACCAGCTGAAAGGTTTCACCCCTTCACGTGCCTTATTTACATACATTGTGTCGTACACAATATTATTTGTGGCACATTTCGTAATGTATCACATATAAATCATGTGTTTTCTCTTTGCTTTCACTCACCTGCTTCCGGAATGTCTGTGTTATAAAAACATGTAGTTATGCCCTTTTCAGTGTTCCTTTCTGCTGAAACAGCAGTTAATAAGCGATATTACAATTTTCGCTGTAAACTGTGGAACCGGGATAGCTTTTAGGGTAGTATAGAAAAATATCAGCGTCCTTTTCATCATTGTGATATTTTGTTGCTAAAATAAATGCATACAACTTGAACAAAATGGCAAACTGTTTAAATCTTTAGGGATTTCATTTCTTCTCAATGATTGAAGATAGTTTTTATGTCCCCGACCCCTTTGATTACACACCGCGTGCAATGAGTGCGACTCCCGCCGATGGCTGCGTTATTCTAATGGTTCCCTGTGAAGGCCCACTAAATACACTCCCCATCAATCAATGTATTATGCTAATTATTCAAAAATACACAAAAAATACTTAAAAGTCTCACAGCTTTTTGCTGTAAAGGGGAACTTATCCATTAACTCTTGAACTGTTACCCTCTGCTTAATTTAATATGGGGAGTCCCTGGTCCAGTGAAGTTATTCTCCCTCCAAATAAAAACACCCCTGCACCGGTGTAATTTTCCAAACGTCCGAGCATCAATCTTGAAAGATGTCCATGCAGCTTTTGTTAAATAGGACCATTTATTACAGGGCCTAAGTCATCCAAAATACCTCAAGTTGGAAGTCAACAACCCCAGGTCACAATCGGTCAACAATTTTACACTGTATCCCTTTTATTGGGCTCTCAAATCTGTCTAAAAGAGAATACTTTGAGGGCCTACAAAACGTTAATGAAGACGACGATCTGTTTTCTCCCTATTTAGTGGGGTGCACCCAGAAATGAAACCCAACGATAAAGTACCAACGAAATGTATGGCGTACTGCCATGCACACACAAATTCCTATCCGTGATAATACATCACGACCACTCAATGAATTAACCATGACTTCGGGGTTTTCGCCGAAACAGACTTTTCTGGGCCATGGAACGCTGATCAAAGTGAAAATCTGTCTTCATAGTTGATTTTAAAAATCATTTTTGTGTTTGACTGTTGTTTTTTTCAGGTCAAACAATTTTCCAGTTTATTTGAGTGAATCATCTCAATGACATTATCTGTATGGAACAAAATTTTATCAGAACTAAAGCTAAAAATCAGTAGTAGTGGCCTGACGTTTCGACCCTAGCAGAGTCTTTCGTGAAGGCTATAAAATGACAGCACAACACACAAACACACATAAACACGCATACAAGTGTAACAAGAGCATTAGAGCATAATTTGTTTTACCCTACACGATGTGTGTTAAGCACTGTACTTTCCTGAGTTCCGTGAAAAAAAATTCACATGCAAATCACTCGGGTGGGATTCGAACCCACGATATTTGCAATTCTAGAGCATTAGAGCAGTCAGGTGGAAATACATGAATAGAGAGAGAGAGATAGAGAGAGAGAGGGGGAGAGGGGGAGAGGGGGAGAGGGGGAGAGGGGGAGAGGGGGGAGGGGGAGAGAGGGGGGGAGGGAGAGAGAGGGGGAGAGAGAGGGGGAGAGGGGGGAGAGGGGGGAGAGGGGGAGAGAGGGGGAGGGGAGAGAGGGGGAGGGGGGAGAAGGAGGGAGAGGGAGGGAGAGAGAGAAGCAGAACGCATTCAGAAAAAGCAGGTAAACAGGGAATATGGAAACAAAGGGGGTATTAATGTTTTTCCACTTGACTGCTTTTGTTACACTTGTATAGTATACATGTTTATGTGTGTTGTTTTGTTATTTGGCCTTCGAAAAAGACTCTGCTGGGTCGAAATGTTAGGCCATTAACAATTTTTTGCATTTATACCACAGGTCCTTTCGGTTGGTAAGCAGTTTGCAACAGCTAATTCTATTTTCTCAGAACTAAAATCTTTATCCAATTAAACACAAAATAGCAATGATTATGCACAATGTTTTTGTTTGTTTTTATTTGTCAAATTGTACTTTCTTCACTTACAGATTACAGTAGCAATAATTTTCGAAAAACTTTCAACGGCCTACTGTCTTTAAATGCTAATTATAACTTCAGTAACAGAAGATTCAGCGAGTACAAAGTAAACTCTGGTAAACGAGCAACTCCAGGGGCGAAAAACAGTTTTCTGCCTATGTGACTGAGCTATCATGGTGCGACAAAGTCTATGGGAGGATGTTAAGTACAGGGACAAAGGAAAGAAAAGAAACGTTTCCACATGCAAGGATTTAAAACAGATATATTATGCTAATGAAAAAAGAAAGAATACGTGTTACTTAATTCACGCACACAAACGTGTTACTTAATTCACGCACACAAACGTGTTACAGTTTATACATCGGAAAAGAATTGCCTATTGCAGTCAAATCTATGGATTTTTTAAATATAATGTAGGCCTAACCTTTATACAAAAGGAGGCCGACCTGTAAGATTGACACAATCACTGGTTGTAGACATGTTCCTGTAAAATGAAATCTCCTATAGTAAAAGCAGGGAACAAAACAATTACAAAACTGTAATTCCCCTTTTGAGGCCAAGGGTATTTATACGTCCACAGATGCTGGTCGTTAACTAACCGTAAAAGAAGTATTGTTCTGGTCATTAACAAACCACACGATTTATCAAACTGACTTTAAGACGAAATTAATTAAAGAAGCACGAACGTCAGCCGTTGCCTTGACGATAAACTCTCGGCATCAAAACACTCGGCTCGCGGCAAGAGGATTACTCTGTAAGTGAATGTTCAAAAACTGACCCGTTTTTTAAGAAAATAATAACAAAATAAACAAACAACAACAACAACGCCAACGCCAACGCCAACGCCAACGCCAACGCCAACGCCAACGCCAACACCAACACCAACACCAACACCAACACCAACACCAACACCAACACCAAAATAATAGTACTGAAATAATAGTAATACGTCCTCATAGGTATAACGCCCTATGCGGCCAGTACAATAAACTGCGTTTGAACAGGTCACCTCAAACACATAGGCTAAAAGTACCGACCCTTTAGCTTTGCAGAAAATAAAGCAGGCGTTGAAAATTCATTGACCTCCCGTTGACACGGCGCATGAAACTGGAAACGTAATAGAGATAGGGATATCTCTATTAGAAATAGAGATATCTCTATTAAATAAAGAAATAGAGATATCTGTATTAGTAATAGAGATATCTCTATTAATAATAATAAAGATATCTCTACTGCAGGTATTAAATGTTAACTTTGTACGCCCGATAAAAGAGATATCTCTATTTGGATTAAATGTCAAGTTTGCACGCCATACTTTTTAATAGTGGTGTACAGCGGGTCTTGTGAGATGCATCCCTGTCTGTATTCGTTTGGCAATGACTTTGAAAATTAATGGCAATAAAAACTTACGTGGTAAGGAGTACAACAGCTTTTGATAGTATAAAGCATTTTGATAATAATTTCACTTCGAAGTAATGTGGTTTTGGAAAAATATATCAGGTTTTATGCCCCAAAGTTAGGAAATATTCTTCCTTTGAGGACGTATTCGCTCCGGTTTTTCGGCGATATCTCAAAAACGCGACCACCTTTTGAAGTGAAATTTTCACACAAGTTGGTTTTATTGTATATATCTACATTTATTAGGATTGAAACAATCGAACGGTTCCAAAAACCAACTATATAATGTTGGCATTGTGTGACGTAATTTAACTAAAGCCACTCCCACTATACACAAACCGGCTCTACGAAGCCCATGAAATGCAATAACAAAGTTTAATCTTTGAAGGCTTCATCATAGTGTAAAAATAAGATGCTAATGAGCGGGTCAAATAGCTTCAATTAATGACACTTTACAAATAGTTTTACACTACACGACGAATTTTCATGCTACATTTTTTCACTGTGTTAAAACCATTCTTCCATTTGTACAGTACCATTCCATCTTTAGCTACCCTCGTTCCGTTATAGTACACTCCGTTAAAATTAGACCAATAGCATTTTCTATACCACCAGCCTCCTTTGTGTTCTTGGGCACAGTGTCCGTCGGGTTTGATGTCATTGTCCCTGTCTCTTGTGCTGAACAACATATCATTATCATTAGCAAATATAAGTAGCGGTTCGTTGGTGTGGACTGATTTGGGACCGGTGTATGCATCGTAAAATAGCTTAAAGTTCTCTCCGTGGACTCGAAAAATACCATACTCTGACCAAACTTGTTCGCCATTCCAGTGTTCTACTTCAGCGCGGAACTGCCATGTCCCTTCCGACTCGGTCAAGGCACGTAGGTTATCGTTTCCGAGCCAAAACTCACCCGTCAAGTCGCCAAAACCTGCCCGGTAGTCCGCCCAGTCCCGGTAGAAGTCAACGTTCCCATCTATGCGCCTTTGAATGACGATCCATCCTCCTCCAGTGGTTGTCATGTCACAGTAGACCCTGAGACCCTCCGGGAACCCACTGGGAAAGATAGTGTAGATACCGCTCTCAAAACCTGCCTCAAGGAGCTCGTTACAAGTACTTCCTACAAATAGGGAGGAGTGAGGGGTGTTCACATCATCGTCATAGTATACCTTGCCATACTCGTCGACAAAGTTATCAGGATACTGGTCTTTGGTGGCATTATTCAGCTCACATTGTTGATCTTTCAGACGGTAGTTCACTGATTTGCATTCATGCTCAGAGTGACAGTAACTCACACAGAGCACAGCTGAACTGAACTTCTTTACTAAGAAATTGACATTCTCGAGAGCCCGATGGTTAGCTGCGAAAAATGTACGGTCGAGATTGGCTTGGGAGCCGTTCAGTGAAACAAGTCCAAAAAGTAAAGTAAGACAGATTTTAAACTTTATTCTTACAAGGTGGTTGAGAACGTTCGTTATTTTCTCCATCTTTGGGAGATGATGAATCTAGTATGTGTTGTTCTCGAGGCACTCACCATAAACCAGTGTGAAAATTATCCGTTTTCGCTGCAAGAGAGTGCCGCCGTTGAGCGACTAAACAGGAATGCAACACACGTGTGTACGCCCCTTGAACACGTTTCGACCAATCACAGACCAAGGTCTGACCTACGTCATTATTTTGCCATACGGTACATTTATTTTCTTGTTTCTTTGCTTAATCATGCGCGATTTTCAAAATGAAATAATTAAATAATCAAACAAGCAAATAAATAATAAATACAAACACACAGTGTAAATAAAAACACTTTGAATACACAAGACGATTGGTCTTCTTTGAAGTTATTCCACCAATATTTTTGTATGGAAATAATTATACACAATTTCTTTAGAAGTAAAAATTAAAATATTGTTCTAGTTTTCAATCACACCATATGCATACAAACAAAAAGCCGATTCATCAGTCTAATTTCATAAATAAGTATTTATATTGGAGGTGGTGGAGGTGGTGGTGGTGGGGGGGGGGGGGGGGGGGGGATACACACCAATTATAGATCTGGGTGAAATTTGTTAACGTACACAGTCATGTTGGTGACTTCATCATGTACCTCCCATTTTGTATCCGGTCTTTGTAGTCTGCCGCGTTTCTCAATGTCTTCGTTCAATAAAATTGGCATCATATCATTGTTCTGACCTGATTTAAAAAAGGTTCACCGCAAAAACTAGATTGAACATATCTGAGTTCACCTGTAAGACTTTGTCTAAATGAAACGTTCAATTTCACCCTCGTTTTTAAAGACCAACTTGAATGAAAACGGCAACAAGTGATCTTCACTGAAATTCGTTGCAAATGTTTGCAATCAATTAGGAAATGGAGTTTACATGAGATTAAACAGATTTCAATTGTGAACAAACAGTAATTTTGAAGACCCTTCTCCGGTGCTTTGCAGAAAGATTCGCGACAAGCCCTGTTAAGTCATCACTCATGGTACGTCATACGTGGAAGCTCTGTTTTGTATAGCCGCTCTGTTGCAGCATGGAGTTTAATATAACAAAGCAACATCCCACATGACGTCAAAGTATTGTCATTTTTGACGCACTCGTATTTCTACTTTTTTAAACCCCGGGGCTGGGGTCAAATATTTTTGATCGATAATTACGAAAAATTCAGAACTGTGTACAAGTTACAATTAAATGATATAACAAACACATTCTAAACAAATTTTAATAGCAATCCCTTTAAAAAAAGATTCGCTGAAGTAGTTGTTTAATTGTTGTTAAAAACCGATGCGTCGGCTGCTTTAATTAATAGGGAAATCTGTCCCCCGGAGATTCTGTCCCCCCCCCCCCCCCCCCATATTTTGGGAAATTAACGTGGGCTGCTGGAGGAGGAGGATTCAAAAGAGGGCGCTCTCAAAAGAAGTTTGTGCACAATTTGCCGTATGGGGGGACAGAATCCCCGGTGGGACAGAATTTCCTGCCACACCGGTGTGACAGGTGAAATATGTCTCTCATACAGAGAGCTATGTACAAAATTATTCTGATAGCCCCCTCTTTTGAATCATCCTCCTTCATCCCATGTTAATTTCTCATAAGGGGGCTGAGTCTCCGGGGGACAGATTTCCCTATGACACCGTCCCCAACAACTATCGAACCTATCATTCTAAAATTGTGTACGTCCTGGACACGCCATTCAACTTGCTGGTGGGTTCTGTAAACGCCAGTGCTGGGCTGCACCTTCAAAAAGTCAGTGATCTTCCGGAAACTCTTTGGGATCTTCTTGCATGCAGGGGGTTTTGCGGTGGCTCTGGGTTGCAAGGTAAATGTTTGTTGAGAATGTTCATATTTCTTTGTATAGACTGCGACAATCCAAATTTAAGAAAATGCACGACTTTAAAGGAATTTTAGATGGGAATATTTGTCTGAGGATTGGTACTGGTATGAAGTTTAAAGGGAATGAGCTTTTCGAAATGAAATCGATCGGTTTTTATCGATAAGATTGTTGTACAAAGCTTAAAGAAATGACTGTTTATGCATCAGCCCCATACATTTGCACATTTTACACTACTTATTGAATGTTCCTGTCAAATAATTATTTTGTTAAACCCTTTTAAAATTATAATCCTAACATCTTAGTATATCACCTTTCTGACATTGTACGTCACTTCAGAGGCTCTCTGGGTTTTCTCCAACTAACCAAGTCGATTGTTTGTACACACTCAAAGCGCGATTGCATCTCAAAGGCACAATTTCTTTTTTGTTAGGAAAGTAAACTAATTAAATTGGTGGTTGCTGTTACCACTCCCTTGACATACAAAAACGAACCCGATGATCATGTCAGACAGGGAGACTGGAGAGAGGGCGAGCTCTGCTGCTAAGTTAATGTTATGATGTGTACCAGGGGCAGCCTCAAAAAAGGGGGCGGGGGCGGCCGCCCCTCTATCATTTGAAGAAACAAAAGGGGGAAAGGAAAAGAATAGAACGATAGAAAGAAAAAAAGAAAGAAGGAAGAAAACAGTTTGAAAAAGAAGAGGGACTAAAGAAAGGGAGAAGGGGACAATGATTGACGAAATCATGTTACCTGCATAGCCTTATAATTCAAAAAGGGTATAGGGATATCAAATCATCATAAAGAGATCCCGATTGCAGGAGTCTCCCCTTTTGTAACGTTTCGATTTTCAAACCCCACGTGGACGGTAAAGACTTCAAGTGGCGATTGCCAATGATTATACCAGACTGGCCTGTTGTTATTAACAAAGATAAGCAGATCCAGGAGGAGCCGCAGGGGCACGTGCCCCAACGATGAATTTGACCCCCCCCCCCCCCCACACCCCCCCAACAACAAAAAGGGGGAGAGGGAAGCGGGCGAGGCGGGTAAAGCAACATTACGCAATACAAATAATAATAATTGATGTACAACTGCGCATTACCGCGAAGCCTGTTCCACAACAGGCCGAAGATAATCAATTTTTTTTTTTTATCCCGAAAAACCGGAAAACTGTTGACCAGATAATAGGCCTACTTACCATTAATTTTTGTGGACAATTTTGAAACATTATTTTCCACGTACGTACCTAAAAACTGTTGGAAAATTTGATGAAGAGACTAGTTTTAGATGGGCTCAACGTCAAAAGTGATGCTTTGAACGATGTCATGAATGTGGAATCTCGGCTAGTGTGGGCAATTTCACTATTAATTGACCGTTTTAACTATCATGCCACTTTGACCGATGTTTTTAAAACATGGAATACAATGACAAAATGCACAACGTCTCAGTCTAAGTTGGCAGGGGGGTTAAGCATACATTCCTGCTTAGGTATTTGTTTTGATAAACAATGGCGGGTTGAAAGAAGGGGACATCGGGCACGCACTCCTCCTTATTTTTGCAGGAAAAGAATTAACAATAAATGTCAAAGAAGCAAAAGGTAGTTAGTAAAAACGCCTCTGAAGTTTTCTAGGATGCACCAGAGAGCATCTAATGGTAATTATTTTGTTCACCAGGGCCCTAAAGCGGGCCCCCGGACCACACGGCCTTAAAGGCTTTGCGTTCGCTCATTCTTCTCGTAAAGTAATATGCCTTACACTATACATGCAATACATTTTAGCTAGAAAGCTGTTTCTACATGGTGTCCCCCTTATATAAGCCAACTATAGTCCTCCCCTATATAATAGCAAAACATCAATTACCAAAAGGCAAATAAAGCACATTTAAAAAACTGGGTCTAAATATTGTGTGAAAAGTCCTAGATTGCACCAGAAAGCATCTGATGTTAACACATTTTCCTGGGGCCCTACAGTGGGCCCCGGACCCCACGCCACAAGGCTTCGCTCTTAAATCCTGGCTAGAATGCTGTTTATATTAAAACGTGTGTCCCCTTATATATAGCCGACTGGTTTCCCCCTTAAGAATTTAACAAAACGATTGTTAAAAGGCAAATAAAGCAAAATTCAATAGGGTAAAAACAATGTGTGAAACGCATCTGAAGTGTCCTAGAGAGCACCTAAAGTTGAAAACATTCCATGGGCCATAAAGCGGGCCCCGGACCCCACGCCGTAAGGATTTTCACTTCGCTCTCTCGTTCTCGTAGAAGTGCCCCAAACACGGTTAAAGGGTGTGGCGCACGGTCAAGTTAGGAGCATCACCCTCTGCAGTCACACAAAGATCTTCATGCATAAATAATCGGTGTTATTGCAGGTGTGCCCCAGCAAGAAATTCCAGGATCCGCGCTGGTAGTAGCACTGTACTAAGGACACAAGACTATTTACAGTACACATGTAGTTCAAAGTATGTTCTTTGAAAGTGTACAATTTGATATGAAACTTGTATAATTTTTGCACAAAAATATAAACCTAAGCTAGATGAAGAGTCCTCCCTGGTCTTACAAAATGCCAAAATCCAATTTTCTTCCAGGAACTGAACCAAGTCTAAGTTTTCTGCCAAAGTTGTTTAACAACTTTTAGCAAGGGGCTGGGGTCTTTTCTAGGCCATTCAGACATGCTAAACACCAACAAGCTTCAGGGGGATCCGCACCCTCAACCCCCGCCAAGGGCTTCGCCCCTGGACCCCACAGGAGCCCTTAGGCGGGCTTAAGTGCTAAGACTCAACGTTTTCTCACCCCCCTATACAAATACCCTGGCGCCACCTGATGTGTACCACACCTAGACACTGCTAGGAAATTTGGGGTGGGGCATTTTGCATCAGAAGCATACCACGTATCAGGCCATAGTCTCATGATTCCGTCGAATTGAATAGATGGTAAATCAATAATCTAAATAAAATTACTGGTTGCCCCCGGTGTATTTAAAGACAACATTAATAATTTCATGTTGTCAATCTTTTATCCGTATTGTTGCAAATAATTCAAGTGGCACATTTAGCTTATTCAATGAGGGGAAAGGTGAACGGTTTTTCTTTCTCGCGGTGAACATTAGTTCTAATCTGCACATGTACACTTTTCATTCAATCATAGTTTAAGAAATATATATTAATCAGTGGCGTAACTATTCTATTCCCTTTTCAACGAAACTCTTCTGTCGTAATCACACTGTTTTGTCTCTTCAATAGTTTCTTTCTACCATAAGACCTTGTTGGACCTTTCGGATGTTACAATCAGTCGGTCTGTGGTCGTGCCAACGTAGTACAATATTTTCATGTTACAGGTGAGTTGCGGTAATGGTTTTTCTAGATGCAGTTGAACTGTGACTTTATGATTTTTAATTGTTAAACATTACACCGGAAATAAAAACAGAGTTGTGTTATTCTTGAAGTTTAATGGCGTGTGGTGCTCAGTATGAGGAAGTACAACCAAGTTAACTTCATCGTTAAATACTATGGGGCGCCGTTTGTCAATTAATTGTTTAGCGTATTTTTGACGTGTTTTTACCATGGTTTGTAATAATTAGATGTAAACCATAGAAAGTGCTGTCAATTTATTTTGTGGTTTACATACCATAAATTTACAATCAAAGCTTATAAATTATGGTTTATAAACCATGAAAATTGAATCATCATAAAACATGGTTTATAAACCATGGTTTATAAACCATGAAAATTTAAGCATAATAAAACATGGTTTACAAATCATGGTTTTAAAAACCATGAAAATTTAAGCACCTTCAAAACATGGTTTATAAACCATAACAATTTAAGCATAATAAAACATGGTTTACAAATCATGGTTTATAAACCATGAAAATTTAAGCACCTTCAAAACATGGTTTATAAACCATAACAATTTAAGCATCAAAACATGGTTTACAAATCATGGTTTATAAACCATGAAAATTTAAGCATCTTCAAAACATGGTTTATAAACCATAAAAATGTAAACATGGTTTACAAATCATGATTCATGGTTTATAAACCATGAACATTTAGGCATCCTCAAAACATGGTTTATAAATCATGGTTTATAAACCATAAAAATCGTGTGTCACAAATCATGGTTTATAAACCATAAAAATCGTGTGTTCACAAATCATGGTTTATAAACCATGAAAATCGTTTGTCACAAATCATGGTTTATAAACCATGAAAATCGTGTGTCACAAATCATGGTTTAAACCATAAAAATCGTGTGTCACAAATCATGGTTTATAAACCATAAAAATCGTGTGTCACAAATCATGGTTTATAAACCATGAAAATCGTGTGTTCACAAATCATGGTTTATAAACCATAAAAATCCTGTGTCACAAATCATGGTTTATAAACCATAAAAATCGTGTGTCACAAATCATGGTTTATAAACCATGAAAATCGTGTGTCACAAATCATGGTTTATAAACCATAAAAATCGTGTGTCACAAATCATGGTTTATAAACCATAAAAATCGTGTGTCACAAATCATGGTTTATAAACCATGAAAATCGTGTGTTCACAAATCATGGTTTATAAACCATAAAAATCGTGTGTCACAAATCATGGTTTATAAACCATAAAAATCGTGTGTCACAAATCATGGTTTATAAACCATGAAAATCGTGTGTCACAAATCATGGTTTATAAACCATAAAAATCGTGTGTCACAAACCATGAAAATCGTGTGTTCACAAATCATGGTTTATAAACCATAAAAATCGTGTGTCACAAATCATCGTTTATAAACCATAAAAATCGTGTGTCACAAATCATGGTTTATAAACCATAAAAATCGTGTGTCACAAATCATGGTTTATAAACCATGAAAATCGTGTGTTCACAAATCATGGTTTATAAACCATAAAAATCGTGTGTCACAAATCATGGTTTATAAACCATAAAAATCGTGTGTCACAAATCATGGTTTATAAACCATAAAAATCGTGTGTCACAAATCATGGTTTATAAACCATGAAAATCGTGTGTTCACAAATCATGGTTTATAAACCATAAAAATCGTGTGTCACAAATCATGGTTTATAAACCATAAAAATCGTGTCACAAATCATGGTTTATAAACCATAAAAATCGTGTGTTCACAAATCATGGTTTATAAACCATGAAAATCGTTTGTCACAAATCATGGTTTATAAACCATGAAAATCGTGTGTCACAAATCATGGTTTAAACCATAAAAATCGTGTGTTCACAAATCATGGTTTATAAACCATAAAAATCGTGTGTCACAAATCATGGTTTATAAACCATAAAAATCGTGTGTCACAAATCATGGTTTATAAACCATGAAAATCGTGTGTCACAAATCATGGTTTATAAACCATGAAAATCGTGTGTTCACAAATCATGGTTTATAAACCATGAAAAACGTGTGCTCACAAATCATGGTTTGTTTATAAACCATAAAAAACCGTGTCCGAATTAACGGCTACAGCTACGTGTGTGTAGGGGAAAAGCGAATCAAACGTGTAACCTTGTGCAAACAGGCTATAAGATGAGACTAGTGTGACCACAAAGAACATTTTGATGGTTTTGTATATATAAGCATCATATAGAGTGTTTTTTTAGAGGACAAGCACAAAAAATATAATAATACCGGGACGCACTCACAGTGTACAAAAAGCTTTAGTTATAGTATTTATAAAATTCTTCCCTTGTTAACGGAGAAACAAGTAAGGAAATTAAAGCTTTAAAGAACGTATGAGGCGATATGTGGATAGTTCTTAATAGGGAAGGGGGGGGGGGGGTGGAAATGTTTTGGTTAAGGGAAAAAGGCAAAATTAAATGGGGAACAGGTGTTGGTGGGGGTGGGGTTTGGATAAGATGGAGGGTGTGAAAAGGAAACTGCCAAAAGACATTGAACCGAGATGCACCAAGGAGCGGGAAATTCGAAACTGAATCAGGTGCTAGAAGATAGATTGGCAGCGAGAGGGAGTGAAGGGAAAACACATGTTGTCTGTGTGGTCTCTGGTAGTAAATCATCCCTGACTGTCTAAATGTTGTTATGGGGTGGGAGACAAGTGTCTCTGTATGCAGATACTCAGGCAATGGTTACAACAGAGCTAATGTTGATGTTTTTATGAAACTTCATGAAGGATTGAGGGGGCCGGAGTGGGTTTTGGAAAGGGGGGGGGGGGTTTGGTTTTCAGGGGAAGGGGTTGTTGGAATTCACTAAAAGGAACTTTTATCCGGTGATAATATGTTGAGCCACTTTTTTTTATTCCTTTAATGGAATGGCTCAAAACATATTTTCAGTGCGTTATATAAGCTGCACCTCATCAGTCACCATTCTGGCTTATGTATCCTTTATTATGAAAGATTTGCAACAAGGAGTGATCAAAATGTAGCTTGTTAGAGTAGAAGGATCCAGCGAGATTAGTATTTTTCGTTTGTTTTTAGTTTAACGTATTCTCGTCTGGATCCAAACCCTGTTGTTTCTTTAATTTATTGTACCAAACTGTTGTTCTTGGAGTAATTCAACCAGGATTTGCAAGTTCTGTTCGTCCATTTCTTTGAGTATGTTTTCTTCGGTTGAATCTTGCAATCTAGCCCGAATTATTTGGTCTTTTATGTTCTTTTGTCTTTTGTAGGCCAACAGAGGTGGTACAGGGAAGAGTTTGTTAAGGAGATCACTGTCATTTATTAAGTGCCAGTGTTTAAACAGTGCACGTTTGAGATTAGAGTGGTGTATTTGTGGGAAGAAAGGCAAGATAAAAACAAGGGGCGGATTCGTTTCCTTCTTGATGTTAAGGACCCGCTGCCGCCGGTGCAACTACGGCTGCCACGGCTGCCGATGGAACTATGGCTGCCGTTGCCGGAAAATGACTTGCCGTGTGATCTACGACAAGTAAAGTACTTCGGAGGGCCTCTACTACAGCAGTAACAACTAGCCTTTCCACGTTCGTTGTTGCTTCGGCCATTGTCACATCACATTTAATTGTTCCCCCGGGCCCGCAATGGGCGCAAACAAACTTCGACTTGTCTCTAAGATTGTTAAGAAGAGTCGTCTAGGAACCAGACTACTTCGTGATTGGTTTCCTCGAGCCTCTGCCGGCATGCCGCATGGCACGCGGTGCATTACATCATTGCTAGCTCGCATGGGGAACCGATCAGAATTGGGAAGGAGGTTTCAATGAGACGATGTGAGCCGTATCCGAATTGGCAGCTACAGCTACAGCTACGGCTGTTGCTAAGGATGTTGCTAAGGATGTCCTATACTTCAACGCATGATGACGCGGAAATCTAGCCGTAGACGTAGCTGTAGCCGTTAATTCGGACACGGTTTTTATGGTTTATAAACCATGATTTGTGACACACGTTTTTTATGGTTTATAAACCATGATTTGTGAACACACGATTTTCATGGTTTATAAACCATGATTTGTGACACACGATTTTTATGGTTTATAAACCATGATTTGTGACACACGATTTTCATGGTTTATAAACCATGATTTGTGACACACGTTTTTTATGGTTTATAAACCATGATTTGTGAACACACGATTTTCATGGTTTATAAACCATGATTTATAAACCATGTTTTGAGGATGCCTAAATTTTCATGGTTTATAAACCATGAATCATGATTTGTAAACCATGTTTACATTTTTATGGTTTATAAACCATGTTTTGAAGATGCTTAAATTTTCATGGTTTATAAACCATGATTTGTAAACCATGTTTTGATGCTTAAATGTTTATGGTTTATAAACCATGTTTTGAAGGTGCTTAAATTTTCATGGTTTATAAACCATGTTTTATGACGCTTCAATTTTCATGGTTTATAAACCATGGTTTATAAACCATGTTTTATGATGATTCAATTTTCATGGTTTATAAACCATAATTTATAAGCTTTGATTGTAAATTTATGGTATGTAAACCACAAAATAAATTGACAGCACTTTCTATGGTTTACATCTAATTATTACAAACCATGGTAAAAACACGTCAAAAATACGCTGAACAATTAATTGACAAACGGCGCCCCATAAAATACATGTACATTAAATCACTGTTACATTGAGCTGTGTGTGAACGCAGGATCATTCTACTTCATGCATTTCCATCCTTATCAGTCTTCTTCAGAAATGATTTTATAGCAACTTAATAAACTGAGATTCAATACAATGGATGGAAGGATCTCGATGTATGTTTTGCTGGTGTGTGTTTGGTGTTCACTTGATGCAGGCGGATTCCTGATGGTTGTCACTGCTCAACCAGCGGTGTATGCGGAGATCTTAACACCAGAGACCGATCGTAAAGAGGGCGGGCAGGTTGATATGAGGTGCACCGCTACAAACCTGGAGTCGTATCATATCGTGGAGTGGAGGTCTGAAGACCTAGACAGGACCCTTAGATGGGGTGAATTAACTGTTTGGAGTGCGCATGGACGATTCATCTTCAATACATCGGTAAATATGGCTACTCAAACAGTTGTTCAAAACTTTACCATCACTAATATGCAGAGGACCAATACTGATGAATATGTGTGTAATGTCAGAGAACCAATACTGGGTGGAGGCGCCGTCATCGTAGCCACATCCAGTGTAACACTTACGGTGTTATACTTCCCCAGTGAGTCCTTCCCTATGTGCTTCCCTTCTGGGTCCCTTACAGTGGACGCAGGTACAGAGTTAGATATGAGGTGTTCATCTGAGAGCAGTTGCGGAACAGTCAGAATGACGATCAATCCCACAATACTGACTACTAGTACCATCTGTACATCAGTTATCAACAATAGTAACGATACAGTCACAAGGACATTAGATTTGACAGTGGATGATGCTAATAATGGTGTTGCATTCGAATGCGTCATATCATCAGTGTATTTCGCTGATATGCAACGTACATGTCATATTGGGCCGATTACAGTGAGGAACACCATGACTGAACCCACAACACCAAAGAAGATAACAACTGCATCCCAAAGCATGACGTCACAAAATGATGACGTTAATAGCACTTTGAACTGCCTCTGCTTGTCTGATCCAGCCCTGTCTTCAACTCCATGGATTCTAGCGTTCATTGCAATGATTTTTGCTATGACATTCTTCGTCATCATCGTCATTCTCAGAAAGAACCGTCTGATAGAAACACACAGATCTGAGAAAAAAACCCGAGTCAACAAACCTGACCCCTATATGGAGCTGCAGCCAACGGAGGACAAAAATCGCGTCTACATGGAACCCACTACGGTTCAAGAGACAATTCCCAAACAAGACACCTACTACCAATAATAATAATAATAATAACAAAAGCATTTGATAAAGCGCCTTTTCCAGTGGATACAAAGCGCTTACAACAAAACAAAACACATGAACAAAAAAGAAAATGACATCACACAACATAAAACAAAGTCATGGGAGAGTCATCAGTTTTGAGTTTCTGAACTAGCAGTAGTGAACAGATAAGTTTTCAAGTTCTTTCTGAAGCAAATGACAGATGAAGAGTTTCTCAAATCTCGAGGAGTAGCATTCCAGAACTTTGGCGCCACTGTGGAAAACGCCATATCGCCTGCACGTTTCTTGGTGATAGGTTGATTCAACTTGATTGCAGCAGAAGATCGAGTTATGCGAGTGGGAACAAGAATATCTAAACAGTCGGAGATATAACTTGGACTCACATCGGACAGAGACTTAAACACAAGCAGAAGGACCTTAAAAATGATTCGTTGGCGTATCGGCAGCCAGTGGAGTTCTTGAAGAAGTGGAGCAGCGTGTGTGCGAGTTGGAAGAGAAAAAACAAGTCTGGCAGCCTTGTTCTGTAGGCACTGGAGTTTAGTAATATCCTTTTTATGAAGTCCACTGTAGAGAGAGTTGCAATAATCAAGGCGAGAAGATATTAATGCTCTTACCACACTGTGACACGTGTTGTGGTCAATGAAGCGCCGTATGCGCCACAAGTTACGAATATGGAAGTTGATGCTGGAACTCAATTTTGAGACTTGATCGCTCATTCTGGCAGCGGAATCAAAATAAAAACCAAGATTCCGGACATATTTTGAAGGCTGTATGTGTGCATTCCCAATACGCAGTGATATGTTTTGAATTTGTTGAAGAGACAGGTGACGAGGAGAAGCTGTGATGAGAAATTCAGTCTTGTCTTCATTAAGTTTGAGTTTATTAGCTGTCATCCAAGACTGGACATCGTTGACACAGTTAGTGAGCCTGGATAAAGTGTGGTTTATGTCATTGGTGTCGTTAGGGTTGAAGTCAAGATAGATTTGTATATCATCCGCGTACATATGAAATGTCACATTGTGACGCCGTAAGATATCACCGATGGGTACTGTGTATAAGGTAAACATCAACGGGCCGATTACAGATCCCTGAGGTAGTCCGTACAATAAATGATTAATTTCAGAGAACACACCAGATACACACACACGGTTAGTGCGATTGCCAAGGTATGATGCAACCCACTTTAATGCTGTACCAGTTATTCCAAATCTTTTCTCAAGACGTTCACAAAGGAGTGTATGGTCGACTGTGTCAAATGCTGCTGATAAATCAAGTAACAGCAGCATAACACCTCTTTGGTTATCAACAGCTCGGAGGATGTCATCATGGACTTTAAGGAGTGCAGTTTCTGTAGAGTGATGGGATTTGTATGCAGACTGTAGAGGTTCACCTAAACCATGTTCGTTGATGTGATCGTTGACTTGGGCGGACATTACTTTTTCAATCAATTTTGATCTAAACTGGATGTTAGACACCGGGCGGTAGTTCTTTAGAACATTCTTATCGAGTGACGGCTTCTTGAGAATAGGGGTGATGACAGCGTCCTTTAGTGAATCCGGGAATTCACCAGTAGACAGAGAGGCGTTCACCAAGTCGGTCAGATTGGGCAGCATGATATCAATGTGTTGTTTTAAAAGCCACGTTGGGAGGGGATCAAGGGAGCAAGATTTTGATGGTGAGCGTTGAATCACTTTAGCAAGGTCATCAGATGATATTGGCTTGAAGGATTCCAGAATATGCTCAGTTTCCTTATTCCCAGCAGATGGATCAATACCAGAAGATTGTTGATCAAGGTTGTGCCGTATTTTGCTTACTTTCTCACAGAAAAATTCCGAAAATTCATTAGCGAGATCAGCAGGTGAATCATGAACAGGCAGTGGACGATCTTTGTTATTAAGAAGAATATTGACAGTCTTAAAAGCATCCTTGATTGTACAGTCTGAGAGTTCATCTGTATAGAACTTGGTTTTGGCTTTGATTACAAAATCTTTTACTTTTTGTTTTGCCACTTTGAAATGATGAAGGTTTTCGTCAGTTTTGATTTTATGGAGTTTCCTCTCACAGCGGCGGCGCTCACGACGTGCAGAATCGATGTCGGAGTTATACCATTTAGGTCGTCGGTGTGGTTTGAAGGTTTTTATTTGAAGTGGGGCGTAGGCATCAAGGGAATCACGGACAGCAGAATCAAATTTGGCGATAATGTTATTGACATTTACATTCACATTGTGTTGACAGCTCGTATGCTCAATAGATAAGAATCTGTCTTGTAGATCCGTAGCAAAAGTGTCGTGGTCCATATTACGATACTTCCTGAAAGTTACTGTTTTCTTAGCCATATTCGGTTTAGGCAAGTTCAGGGTACAGCACACAACAAAATGATCAGATTCATGATTTCTATGAATGGATAAATTTGAAATAACATTGTCGTCAGTTCTGGTGATAACTGGATCCAATATATGTCCGAGATTGTGGGTAGGTTCAGAAACATGTTGCATTAAACCGACAGCATCAAGTGTTGAAATAACATGAGCGACATCAGGTTTGCAGGGTCTATCAAAGTGGACATTAAGGTCTCCAAGCAAAATAAGATGACCTGGTAACAGATTAACAGCATCAATAAAGTCATCAAATTCTGACAAGAAACCTGATACAGTAAATCCATTCCACGATGATGGCGGAGGTCTATATATTATAACTAGTTGGAGTGTGCGAGATGTATTTGAGATGAGGGCATATTCGAACATAGTAAATGCAGGCAAATAATGTGTAACTAACTTCAGTTTAAGTTCAGTCTTAGATAAAACTCCTATGCCTCCATGGTGATCAGTCTCCGACGCACGCGGTACGTTTATAAATGTGTACCCTGGTGGTGTAAGTTCTCCAATGGCGACAGAATCATCGGGAGAGAGCCAAGTCTCTGTGAGACACATGACATCAATGTCATTCTCAAGAACATAATCAAGGCAATAATGAGTCTTGTTTTTAACAGAGTGTGCATTCCAGTGTCTAACATGAATTTGGTGAACGGATTTTGGCAGTGCAACCAGTGCTGCATTAGTAGTAATATGTTCAGTGATGATAGAAGGAGCATTAACATTGAAGTGGTGCCTTTGTTTCATAGCACGCATCCCCCTATGAGTACGACGAGGCTGTATTCCCAGAAAATTGATGTAATTTTGTAGAGTGGGAGAAATTGAAGTGCTGGGCGAGTTGAGAAGAAGAAGCTGATTTCGACTGTAGCAAGTTGCTTTTGGGTTAATATGCTGGTTTCTTTCAATGGTTTCATCTGGGCCTGGGTTAGGATTTATGTCACCACAGACCAATATATCAATCTGAAAAGTTGCAGTACTGTTGGCAAAATAACAGAGTGGAGATTTAAGGTATTTCAAATGTTGTAATAGTTGCAGTTTATAGGCAGCCAGGGGTTGAACATAGTATACATTTTCAATAGGCATACATGTACAACAAGCATAGTGTATTCCAAACAGGAAATAGACCCAGAAGAGTGCTATTGTCAGTGCCATTGTTTGCTAGACATGTGTTGATCCAGCCAAAGGAAGTAGCATTGTTCTCCTTCAAGTGTCAGGATGACTCATCAGTGGTTAAGGTGATAATGGTGACTGCATGCAATATCCTCAAGATGACTCATCAGTGGTAGAGGTGATAATGGTGGCTGCATGCAATCCTGTGTTAGAAACTCATATAGTTCACATCCAGAATTTAAAAACATGATCACTATCCTAAATACTGCTAGATAAATGTCACAAAGTAATCATCAGATTCCAGAAGGAAAGACCTATCCAGCTGTATACAAATGAAGCTGCAAACTGATGAAAAAGTCCACAAAGATAGAGTTTAAAACAGAGACAAGTGGAGAGGCGACCTACTCATGCAGTTGAAGTAGAGAATGAAAGCCTAGAGTATGACTACGCTCGGCCAGAGGACATCACCAACACCAGCTATGAAGCGGTCAGAGTACCACAGAGTTCAGCCGAGAAGCAGTATCAGAACATTAGCAATTAGACATTCATGATATACCTGAACATGGTATAGTAGATGCGATATTCTTGACAAATTTCACTCGTATCTAATGGAGTGCGGATAATACACAACGCACTGTGCACAAACATCTCCACCTTGTACGCTTCAAAACAAAATGTAAAACATTATTCACTTTTTTAAGTCATTTCCAAAGTTCTTAATAGTTTTCAAGAGACATGCCAGGGGTACCCTGCAGCGAGTGACGTTGGAAGTAGCGACCGTCACAAGTCAAGAAAAACATAACAGCACCCATGTGGTAAATCCCAACCATGCCATACTCCATAATATCCTCACCAGTACATTAGACACACAGTCTGAAAGGGGTGTCAATCAACAGGGGTCAGTGACTTTGGTCATAGGGGATGAGAAAAAAAATCCCTCCATTGCGCATGTACAAAAATGTCCCCATTGGTTTGTACACAAGCAATGGCCGCCTGATTAATGTCAATGACACTACAACTCGGGCGCTAAGTCGCCATAAGTCTGAGGGCCCAGAGAGATGTTTGAAAACATCTGTTCACCAACTGGCTGGGAGTCAGTCCTTATGTCTTGCAGCCAGTTTCTGCGGTTAGAAAATACGTTCGGCCGAAACAGGTGCCCTCTAAACGAGGCACCTGTTTTGGCCGAACGTATTTTCGGCACCTTTTCAGTCGCGACTTCCAGACGTATTAAATCACTTAAAGGCACTGAACACGTTTGGTAATTACTCAAAATATATATTAGCATAAAAACTTACTTGGTAACCAGCAACGGAGAGCTGTTGATAGAATAAAACATTGTGAGAAACCACTCCCTCTGAAGTAACGTAGTTTTTGAGAAAGAGGTAACTTCTCACTAAAATAATAAAAGACTTCATGCATGAAGCCTTTTATTAGCATCTGAAAGCACACAAAATTGTGCAACAAGGGTGTTTTTTCTTTCTTTATTTTCTTGGAACTTCGATGACCGATTCAGCCCAAATTTTCACAGGTTTGTTATTTTATGCATATGTTGGGATACACTGAGTGACAATACTGGTCTTTGACAATTACCAAACATGTTCAGTGCCTTTAAGAGGGCTTGCGAGGGGTTAAACCAACCACAGAAAGCTTCTATATCTGTGAATGAGTGGCACCAAGGCAAAAACGCGGACCAAGCACAGACAGTTTCTAGCTTTGGTTGGAGTTACGTTTTATAACAATCTTGACATACAAATTAATATTTTATAATGAAAACAATATTTCTACAGGAGCAGTTAAAATTCAAAAAAGCGAACAAGAAATGTTTGAAGGTTCAAATTAACCGCTGTAACAAAATTGTAAATAAAAATGTCAAGCAAAACTAAACATTAGGTGGTGGTATATGCAATGTTAGATTAAAAACATGTGATGTTATGTCATCACACCAAGTGTAATTATTTGTGTGCCATATATCGACTTATAAAGCAAAGCGAAGCTCTTATCACTCCATGCGAATTCAATCATTACATTCAAGTGACGCAATAACGTCATCTTAAGAACAAGAATCGTGATGCAACGAAATATGTAAATTGCACGACGCGCGTGTGCACTTACACTTTGGTTGGCAAAATGATGGAACATCGCGCCTTTTTGTATGGGGCTTATGGTGGCGCGACACAGACGAGTGCTGTTTAATGCACATCTCTATGGCGTTTGCCAACCAATAGGGTCTGTACGCATGCGTGAATGTAATTAGCATATTTCATGGGAAGGGTCTATTGGACTCGTTCCAGACTCCATTTAATAAAGACCATTTACAACTCATTCCCTACTTTAATTTGTTGATAAATCAATTTTAATGTAAACAAATACAATGTAAAGATTGAAACGTAATTTCTTACCCGTTTCTTTTTATTAAGATGATGTTTGATTAAACCTCTTAGCGTCCTCGATGATTATGTTTGTATAGGAGTTACTTCAATGCTGTAAATTAACAATTATACATAATTCTAAGACTTCTTGATTAAAATACATTTGAAGATTTTCTTTTGAAAAGTGATCCCTCTACGGAGCCCCCTAAAGGGACAGGTAAAAAAAAGGTAAACAAAATGTGAACGGATAAAAAAATTATTTCGCTCCCTCGAAATACTATCTCGTTCCCACGAAATGTTATTTCGTTCCCTCAAAATGTTCTTTCGTTACCTCGAAATACTATTTCGTTCCCACGAAATATTATTTCGTTCCCCCCCAAAAAACGTATTATTTCGTTTCCTCAAAATATGATTTCGTCCCCTCGAATTAATTATTTCGAAATGATTTCAAGGGAACGAATTGAAATAATATTTTGATGAAACGAAATGGGTTCAGTGTTTTGTTTACCTTTTAAATTTGTTTTACCTGTCTCTTCAGGGGCTTCGTATCCCTCTACTGAGTTTTGAATTCAAATGTTATGACGACTCCCTGGTGCATCGTCATATATTTCCCACATGAATTATTGCTAAATGTTATTCTCCATTTTCTCATATAAATAAAGATGTGATCATTTCTGATTCACCTTCTCTCGTCATCCTACAATTTTTGACTATAATTCAAGCTCGTATTAATACACTGAAGCTGTTCAAATGATTTTGTGCTTCAAGATGACTCCCGGTTCTAAATTTCATTTTAATTTTATTAATACTACCCGAGGTAAGTCTATAAAACACTTTACAAAACGTCATAGCTACTGGAGCAGCGTAATTACGTTTTCGGGATGAACTATAAACTAAGCTATCTCATAAGTAAGAAAGGTTTGCGGTGAAACCATGACAGAAATCTGTTTTGCGAGTAGTGGTGGCTTGAGAATAGCCAGGTTCTGCTCGACGTTTATTAAGTATTTCATAATGTTCACATTAACTCACCCAGGAGTATATTGAGCAGAATGATCGTGCAGAGAAAAAGCTGAATCCTTCAGATTAAATGTCTATGTTGGATAATTCACGTGGTGGAAATTACCTAAATAATTATCGTCATATCATCAATGTATTTCACTGCTATGCAACGTACATGTCATATTGGGCCAATTACAGCGAGGAACACCATGACAGAACCTACAACACCAAAGCAGATAACAATTGCATCCCAACGCATGACGTCACAAAACAATGGCGTTCTCTGCTCGTCTGATTCAACCCCTTCAACTCCATGGATTGTAGCGTTCATAAATGCCGTGATTTTTGCTGTGACATTCTTCGTCATCACCATCATTGTCATCCTTCGCGATGTCAGAAAGAACCGTCTGATAAAAAGACTCGCATCTGAGAAGGAACCCCGAGTCACCAAACCTGATCCTTACATGGAGCTGCAGCCAATGGAGGACAAGACTCGCGTCTACATGGAACCCACTACGGTTCAAGAGACAATTCCCACACAAGACACCTACTACCAACCAGTTGAAGTAGAGAATGAAAGCCCAGAGCATGACTACGCTCGGCCAGAGGACAGCACCAACACCAGCTATGAAGCGGTCAGAGTACCACAGAGTTCAGCTAAGAAGCAGTATCAGAACATTAACAATTAGACATTCATGATATACCTGAACATGGTATAGTTGATGCGACATTCTAGACTAAATTCACTCGTATCTAATGGAGTGCGGATAATACACAATCGCACTGTAAACAAACACCCCCCCCCCCCTTGTACGCTTCAAAACAAAATGTAAAACATCATTCACTTTTTGGAGAGAAGTCATATTCATTTTTCTCTGCTTTTCAAGAGACATAACTTCTTTACTGTGAACGAGTGGAACCAAGGCAAAAACGCTGACCAAGTAAGGAAAGTTTATATCTTTTTGGGGCCCTGTGTTTTATAGCAATCTTTTCATACAAATAAATTCTAGAAAGTAACGATAGTCTTACTGTAGCAATCAAAACTCATAGTAGCGAATTTAGCAAATGCTAGTGTTGGAAAACACAAATTTACCTCTGTAACCAAATTGTATATAAACATTTCAAGCAAACAGTTAGCAGTTAAAACTACAAGTAGTGGTGTTGGTATACGAACTGTAAGGTTAAGAACAGGTGATTGATCACAACATCTGTAATTAAGTGTGTCAAATATCGACTTTATAAAAGGTGTTTCTAACATTGCTAAGAGTAAAAATGTAAATGTTCACAATTTCACAAATAAGTTTTATGGTATAAAGATGGTCATGGTGGGAAACTCCCTTTGAAATATTTTTGCTTGAGATGCTACAATTATTGAGAAATGAGCCAACAAATTTTATTTGATCTCTGTTGAAAACAGTGAGAACATTTACTAAGTGTTTCCCCACATTTTCTCGTGATTCCAATGACCGATTGAGCTAAAACGTTCACAGGGTTGTTATTTCTTGTGTATGTTGGGTCACATCAAGTGTGGATACTGGTCTTTGAAAATTACCAATAATGACACATGTGCTTAAAGCAAAACATTGCTCAAATCATTCCACGCGAATTCAGTCAATACTTTCAAGTCACGCAATAACGACATCTTAAGAACAAGAATTTTAGTGCAATTGTAAACATTTTGCAGAGATATTATTTTGTAATCGGGTTTTCATACTCACCATGATCGTGAGAATCTATATCGTTAGCCGAGACATTTTGCCAAACAATGCCTCAAAAACAATTGAAAAGTAATGAAAAACTTTTCAGATTGAACCTAATTTGGGTTTTTGATTATATCGATAACCAAAAATACAATACTTTTACTTTTGTTTATTAAACCCTGCCTTGCTGAAAAAAATATACAGACAAATTGCAACCTACACATTATAATTGAACTTCCTTACAAGTACATTGTAAACTACATGCTTCCTTGTGTCGAAAACGTCACAATTTTTCACGAACTAGGAGAACATTACTGCGAGAATTTGTATTTCTCTGTATTGAGTGGTGCTGTATGTATCCACTCTTAAAGGGCCTATGAAATAGAATTTTTTAATGCTGTAAACAATAAAGTATGCCTATTACAACATATATTTGAATTTAGTTTTTTTTTCACAAGCCATTTTACACCATTAAAAAAATCATTTCGAAATTTAGGGGGGCCGCCGCGCCCCACCCATACCTCCTCATTAACATAAAATCCGTGACGTAAACAAAGGCAATTCAACAGAACGACTTGTCATACGTCATGTGCGTCGGGGCCATGCAAACACTGCACAGAAGGAACAAGTTCGAGGAAGTTTGTCTCTCTCTTTTGGGTCTTTTTACGTTGATTTTAACAAATGCCATCAAGGTGTGTTGCTGCTGGGTGTAGCAACACCACTAAAGTGAGTGCTCTTTATGAGGAAGTAAAACCAAGTTAACTTCATCGTTAAATACATGTACATTAATCATTGTGGCATTGAGCTGTGTGTGGACTTTGCATCTGGATCATTCTACTTCATGCAATTCCATCATTTATCCGTCGTCTCAAGGATTGATTTCAAAGCAACTTAATAAACTCCGATTCAATACAATGGATGGAAGGATGTCGATGTATGTGTTGCTGGTGTGTGTTTGGTGTTCACTTGATGCAGGCGGATTCCTGATGGTTGTCACTGCTCAACCAACGGTGTATGCAGAGATCTTAACACCAGAGACCGATCGTAAGGAGGGCGGGCAGGTTGATATGAGGTGTACCACTACAAACCTGGAGTCGGATCATATCGTGGAGTGGAGGTCTGAACACCTAGACAGGACCCTTAGATGGGGTAAAGAAACTGTTTGGAGTGCGCATGGACGATTCATCTTCAATACATCGGTAAATATGGCTACTCAAACAGTTGTTCAAGACTTTACCATCACAAATATAAAGAGGGCCGATACTGATGAAAATGTGTGTAGAGTCAATGACCCAATATCTGGTGGAGGCAGCGTCATCGTAGCCACATCCAGTGTAACACTTTCAGTGTTATACTTCCCCAGTGAGTCCTTCCCTATGTGCTTCCCTTCTGGGTCCCTTACAGTGGACGCAGGTACAGAGTTAGATATGAGGTGTTCATCTGAGAGCAGTCACGGAACAGTCAGAATGACGATCAATCCCACTATACGACAACTAGATACACCAACTGGATATCAGTAATCAACAATGATCTCGATACAGTCGTTAGGACATTAGATTTTACGGTGGATGGTACTGATAATGGTGTTGCATTCGAATGCGTGATATCATCAATGTATTTCACTGGTATGCTACGTTCATGTCAAATCGGACCAATTAAAGTGAGGAACGCCGTGACAATACCCATGACAGAACCCACAACAACATCCACGTCAACATCATCTACGGCAGGATCAGCAACACCATCGACTGGAATACCTACGCCAACCTCAGGGAAAGAAAATACTTTAACGTCCACCTTGGCGTCATCTCAATCTACGCCCACAAGTGCGTTCAGTCTCGCCGTCATTGTTGGCGGCACTGCAAGACCATTTTTGATCAGTCAGAAAAGTTGATTGATGTCCTTGAAGGATTTGAAGAACAAGGTCCATACAGAGAACTTTTTTCCAGGTTGAGGAACATATTCCACACAACAGGGAAGGCAGCGGCCGAGCAGTCGCCATCATCGTAATCCTGATCTTTGTTTGCTGCAAACGACGCTCTGGCAACACGGATCCCAAATCGGTACAGTCCAATGTAGACATCAATCAAACAAATACTGAATTGACTCTAGATAGACTTGAGCAATCTCAGATCAGTTTCAACGAGTATGGAGATCTTGACTCAATACAACATGGGTTACAAGATAATATCATATATGTCCCCTTCCAAAGCCCAATATCCGGACTAGGTGTGTCTTATGCTGGCACTTTGCCGGTACAAACCACAGAGGTTACTGATCCATGTCTACTATACGCAAAACCATTCCGTACCCAAACTCAATAAAGGACTGAACATGAAGTGAAGAAGCAACAGTCAGACCTGACCGATAGTTCTACAACTGAGGAAGATTACAACAATCCTGCACTTAATTCTAGTCTCTGGTGAAACAGCATCGCCCTCTGAAAACGACTTATCCACACCCATCACACCGACGGCATCACTCAGACCAACTCGACCTAGTAAGCCATATAAACCCAAACCAGCAGAGCACGCAACACCCCGTGTTTGATTCTAGTGTCTCTGATGGAACAACATCGCCCTTAAATCTATTTTCACGTTACATTTTAAGGTTTTGATCAAAAAGTATACAGGCAGAACAAAACATGAATATTCATGTATACCCAGATAACATCAATGATATAAAAAACTGCTCGCTATGATATTTTATTATGTGTAAACATTCTCCTATCAAAAGATTACTGACAACATTTTCAGATTAAAATTAATAACAAGATTTGCAGTTTAAAAATGTAATCAAAATAAATGAAAATCTATAAACCTGCTCTATATGAATAAATTTGCATGTTTTAATGACCATTTGTTTGTAATCAGCCGATATGAATATGTATGAACCTCATGGCTCGGAATAAATTAATAACGAGTGATCTATATCAACAAATGGTATTTTAAACGTTTATCTCAATCATGAAGGTAAGTGCATCATTGCCCCTACACGTATATTTAGCATTCTTCCTATAAATCAAAACGCTATATCTGTTCATTTTTCCTATGTCAAAATAAGTGATATTTAAAAAAAATTATTATATGCTATTGTACCACATTCACAATATTGAGCAGTTTTAACAAACTTTGGTTGAGGGAAAATGAACAGCTTTCTTTGATCAAGTTTTTCGTTCTGTATAAAAAAAAAGACAAGTATTAATCACGATTTAGGACCCTGTCACCACCGTTGGTGGCGTATGTGTTTGTGATATATTGATGGGATTTATGAAAACCCTGAAATGAACTATCAGACTTTTTCCAAATCAGTTTTGTGCTACCCTGGGCGATCTGTGACGTCACAATCCGGTTACAAAACGGAAAACACTATTTGGGAGCACTCAGTCAATATTTCAATGAGTCCCTTTGTAGAAAAATTCCCATCTACCTACGAGCGTCCAAGCGATTGAAAGACTGTAACATAACCGTTTAAAATAGCAAATTTCGTCAGAAGTTTGAGTTAATTCTTCTGTTTAAAACCATCCTACTAACTTAATGATGACTATGAAAATAAAAGGAATATGTCCTTTATTTTGATAGTTTGTGATATGTTCTAGAATCAATTGAACTGCGACATTATGACCCTCATTGTAAAACATGATGCCATAACAATGAAAAACCCAGAGTTGTGTTATTATTGAAGTCCATTGGCGTGTGGTGCTCAGTATGAGGAAGTACAACCAAGTTAATCTCATCGTTAAATATGTACATTAAATCGCTGTTACATTGAGATGTGTGAATGCAGGATCAATCTACTTCATGCATTTCCATCCTTTATCCGTCGTCTCCAAGAATGATTTAATAGCAACTTGATAAACTCAGATTCAATACAATGGATGGAAGGATCTCGATGTATGTTTTGCTGGTGTGTGTTTGGTGTTCACTTGATGCAGGCGGATTCCTGATGGTTGTCACTGCTCAACCAACGGTGTATGCGGAGATCTTAACACCAGAGACCGATCGTAAGGAGGGCGGGCAGGTTGATATGAGGTGTACGGCTACAAACCTGGAGTCGGATCATATCGTGGGGTGGAGTACTGAAGACCCACACAGGACTCTGAGATGGGGTGAAAATACTCTTTCTACGAATGGACGCTTCATATTCGATACATCGTTTATTGGTACTCAAACAGTTATTCAATTGTTTACCATCGCCGATGTGCAGAGGGCCGATACTGATGAATATGTGTGTAGAGTCAATGACCCAATATCGGGTGGAGGCAACGACATCGTAGCCTCATCCAGTGTAACACTTACGGTGTTATATTTCCCCAGTGAGTCCTTCCCTATGTGCTTCCCTGCTGGACCCATTACAGTAGACGCAGGGACAGAGTTAGATATGAGGTGTTCATCTGAGAGCAGTCTCGGAACAGTCAGAATGACGATCAATCCCACTATACAGACTACTAGTACCATCTGTACATCAGTAATCAACGATAGTAACGATACAGTCACAATGAGATTAGATTTGACAGTGGATGATGCAAATAATGGTGTTGCATTCGAATGCGTCATATCATCAATGTATTTCACTGGTATGCAACGTACATGTCATATTGGGCCGATTACAGTGAACACCATGACAGAATCTATAACATCAAAGCAGATTCCAACCCCATCTTCAACTCCATGGATTCTAGCGTCCATTGCCATGATTTTTGCTGTAATATTCTTCGCCATCACCATCATTCTCATCCTTCGAGATGTCAGAAAGAACCGTCTGATAAAAAGACTCACATCTGAGAAAGAACCCCGAGTCACCAAACCTGATCCCTACATGGAGCTGCAGCCAACGGAGGACAAGAATCGCGTCTACATGGAATCCACTACGGTTCAAGAGACAATTCCCACACAAGACACCTACTACCAACCAGTTGAAGTAGAGAATGAAAGCCCAGAGTATGACTACGCTCGGCCAGTGGACAGCACCAACACCAGCTATGAAGCTGAGAGGCAGTATCAAAACATTAACAATTAGACATTCATGATAACCTGAACATGGTATAGTAGATGCAACATTAGACAAAATTCACTCGTATCTAATTGAGTGGGGATAATACACAAAGCAATGTGAATAAACATCTCCACCTTGTACGCTTCAAAACAAAATGTAAACATCATCCACTTTTTGAAGTAATTTCCATTGTTATATATCGATAGTTTTCAATTAACTTACAGTCAACCAACCCGAGAACATTTCATGAAATTACTGTGAATGAGTGGCACCAAGGCAAAAACACAGACAAAGCAAGGACAGTTTCAATCCTTGGTTGGAGCCGTGTTTTATAAAACAATCTTTTCATTCAAATATTTTTTTTATAATGAAAACGATATTCTTATTTATACAGGCGCAGTTAAAGGCACTGGACACGTTTGGTAATTGTCAAAGACCAGTTGTGTATCCCATCATATGCATAAAATAACAAATCTGTGAAAATTTTGACTCAATTGGTCATCGCAGTTGCAAGAAAAAAATGAAAGAAAAAATACCCTTGTTGTACAAATTAGTGTGCTTTCAGATAGGAATAAAAGGCTTCTGGCCAGAAGTCTTTTATTATTTGAGTGAGAAATTACCTCTTTCTCAAAACTACGTTACTTCAGAGGGAGTCGTTTCTCACAATGTTTTATACTATCAACAGCTCTCCGTTGCTCGTTACCAAGTAAGTTTTTATGCTAACAATTATTTTGAGTAATTACCAAACGTGTACAGTGCCTTTAAAACTCAAAATTGCACAAAGAATTAATATTCGTGTTGGAAGACTCAAATTAACAGCTGTAACAAAATTGTATTTTACAAATTTTAAGCAAAACTAAACATAAAAGGTGGTGGTATACAAACTGTAATGTTAAGAACATGCGATGTTCTGTCCTCATATCAAGTGTGCTTATTTGTGTACCAAACATCGACAATAAGCAAAGCGAAGCTCTTATCATTCAATGCGAATTCAATCATTACATTCAAGTCACGCAATAACGACACCTCAAGAAGAATAATTGTGATACAACGGTTTCGTGTCATTGCCCAGCGGAGTTACACTAATTGTGCTCGGTCCAGACTCCATCCAATAAAGATCATTTACAACTCATTCACTACTTTCACTTTTTGATAAATCAATTTGATATAAAAAATTACAATGTAAAGTTTAAAACGTATCTTCTTACCCGTTCCTTAAGATGCTGTTTGATGAAACCTCTCAGCATCCTCGATGATTATGTTTGTACAGCGGAGATGGAGTAACTTCAATGCTGTAAATTAATAAATACACATAATGCTGAGACTTCATGATTAAAATGCATTTCAAGATTTATTTCTGGAAAGTACGCCCTCTATTGAGTTTTGAGTTCAAATGTTAAGACGACTCTCTGATGGTGCATCGTCATACAAATCGTACAAGATTTATCGCTAAATGTAGTTCGAAATTTTGTCAAACAAATAAAGATAAGGTAATTTCTGATGCACCTTCTTGCATCACATTAATATCCTGTTAAAGCTGTTCGAATTATTATTTTTTTTCTTCAAGATGGCTGCTGGTTCTAAATTTCAATTCAATCATCTTAATATTACCTGGTGGTAAGTCTACAAAACAAACACTTTATAAAATTTCATAGTTGCTGGATCAGCGTATTACGTTTTGACACTACTTCGAGATGGACTATTAACTAAGCTCTCTCTAATGAACTTAATTTTTCCTAATTTTCACCTAAATTCACCCGGGAGTATATTTAGCAGAATGATTCTGAAGTACCATGAGCTGAATCCTTTATTGGTTATTTTTCAACGGTAAATATTTCACGTAGTGGAAATTACCTAAATAATACTCAACTCAGGTAATGTGCAGAATAGAAATTTACTCCTACAACCGTGGCTTGTGGTGTGGGAACGCCCTCAATGTGCCCCTCTCTTATATGGTTCACTGCGTTTCAGTTATCTGCAGTGCTCGATTGTGTGATCGTACTCCGTTTTGAACCATTTGTTGTGGATTCAAATTGGTACAACTTATTATGTAATCAACTAAACAAAGAACATGACTAAGTCAGTCGACTACATTGTGTGACCCCACCAACGAAGGACAACAGCGAAAAGGGGTAAATGTATTGTAGAAAATGTTTATAAAATTCTTTGTGTACACTGTGGCAATCCAAATGTAAAGGGAATGCATGACTATGAGAAAATTCAGATGGAAATATTTCTCTGAGGATTTGTACTGGTATGAACTTGATAGGAAGTGAGCTTTCAGAAATGAAATCGATCAGTTTCTAGCGAAGAATGTTGTATATAAAGCTTTTTAAAAGAACTGTTTATGCATAAGCCTAATACATTTGCACCTTATTTATCTCATAATTTATAATGTTCATTAAACAATCGCTTTGAAAATGATAATCCCATCATCGTCCTCCATCTTAGTATCACCCTTCTGACATTGTACGTCATTTCAGAGGCTCTCTGGGTTCTCCCCAACTAACCCAGTCTTGTGTTGGGTCACTGTGGGTCCCGGCGTTCGTGACGTCACTTCGTTGAATTGTTTAAAAGCCGCTACATATTAATTTACACATTCAAAACAGCTTTTAACTACGTCTGCCACTCAAAGGTAAAACTGTATCTTTTTAAGAAAAGTATATTTTCAAAACATTAATTAGTGGCTAACCATTACCATTCCGTTGATATGTTATGGATTATTATTAGATTAACTATCATTCAAACCGGACACAATCATCTTACCAGACAGGGAAACTGGATAGACAGCGCGCTCTGCTGCTATTAAGTTAATGTGTACCACACCATTACACTGCATAACACTGCATAACAGGAATACTACATATAAGGCCATATAGTATCATGATTCAGTCGAACTGAATCGATAGTAAATCTTTGATCTAAATGAACTTATTGGCTGTTCCCAGTGCATTTAAAGACAACATTGATAATTCCATGTTGTCAATCTTTTAGCTCTATTGTTGCAAATAATTCAAGTGGCACATTTAGCTTATTCAATGAGGAGAAAGGAACGGTTTTCTTTTTGTGGTGAACATTAGTTCTATTCTGCATAGGTACAAGTTTAATTCAGTCATGGCTGAAGACATTGATATTAATCAATAGCGTTAAATAGTTGTTAAATTCATGATTGTTACTTCCGGGTCTTGTGTTTTTTTTGTTTTTTTTTATTTTTTATTTTAACTGTTTTGTATTTTTAATGTTTTATATTGTAACATTCCTGTAATTTGGCCCTTGGGCCACGAGATGAATGACAATAAACCAATATAATAATAATAATGTTCTATTCCTTTTTCAACGAAACCCCTCTATCGTAATCTCACAGTGTTTTGTCTCTTCAGTAATTGTTTTTCTTTCCACCATTTGACCTTGTTGGAATTTTCACATGTAACAGTCAGTCGGTTTGTGGTCATGCTGTTGTAGTACTTTTTTTACATGCTGTGTGAGTTGCAGTAAGGTTATTCTAGATTCAGTTAAACTATCACTCTATGATTTTCATTGTTAAATATGACGCCTAAAATAATAGCCGGAGTTGTGTTATTGTTGAAGTTCACTGTCGTGTGGTGCTCAGTATGAAAAACTATAACCAAGTTAACTTCATCGTTTGTAAATTAAACCACTGTTACATTGAGCTGTGTGTGATGAACGCAGGATCATTCTACTTCATTCATTTCCATCCTTTATCCGATTTCTCCAGGAATGATTTAATAGCAACTTAAATAAACTCAGATTCAACACAATGGATGGAAGGATCTCGATGTATGTTTTGCTGGTGTGTGTTTGGTGTTCACTTGATGCAGGCGGATTCCTGATGGTTGTCACTGCTCAACCAACGGTGTATGCGGAGATCTTAACACCAGAGACCGATCGTGAGGACGGCGGGCAGGTTGATATGAGGTGTACCGCTACAAACCTGGAGTCGGATCATATCGTTCAGTGGGCAACCGAAGACCCAGAAAATAACCTGAGATGGGGTACTATTATTACTGTTTGGGGTGCGAATGGTCGATTCATCTTCGATATATCGTTAAATGATACTCAAACCGTTGTTCTAGACTTCACCATCACCAATGTGCAGAGGGCCGATACTGATGAATATGTGTGTAAAGTTAATGACCCAATACTGGTCACGTCATCGTAGCCACATCCAAGGTGACACTCTCAGTGTTATACTTCCCCAGTGAGTCCTTCCCTGTGTGCTTCCCTGCTGGACCCATTACAGTAGACGCAGGGACAGAGTTAGATATGAAGTGTTCATCTGAGAGCAGTCACGGAACAGTCAGAATGACGATCAATCCCACTATACAGACTACTAGATACACTAACTGGATATCAGTAATCAACGATGATAACGATACAGTCGTAGGGACATTATATTTGACAGTGGATAATGCTGATAATGGTGCGACGCACGACGCACGACGAAAAATGGCATATATTATGGAACTGACAAATGGCAGAAATGGGATACAATAAAGAGCAAGAGGCGACGGACGACGGGCGACGCACGACGGGCGACGGGCGACGGGCGACGGCAGATATGGAACACCATATCCTTCGCGATATCAGAAAGAACCGTCTGATAGAAAGACTCACATCTGTGAAAGAACCCCGGGTCACCAAACCTGATCCCTACATGGAGCTGCAGCCAACGGAGGACAAGAATCGCGTCTACATGGAACCCACGGTTAAAGAGACAATTCACACACAAGACACCTACTACCAACCAGTTGAAGTAGAGAATGAAAGCACAGAGTATGACTACGCTCGGCCAGAGGACAGCACCAACACCAGCTATGAAGCGGTCTGAGTACCACAGAGTTCAGCTGAGAAGCAGTATCCGAACATTAACAATTAGACATTCATGATATACCCGAAAATGGTATAGTAGATGCAATATTCTAGACAAAATTCACTTGCTTCTAATGGAGTGGGGATAATGCACAGCGTATTGTGAACAAACACCTCCCCTTGTAAGATTTAATACAAGATGTAAAACATCATCCAACTTTTGAAGTAATTTCCATTTTGTTCTCATTAGTTTTCAAGAGACATACCAGTCAACCAACCCGAGAAAACTTCTTTTAATTACCGTGAACAAGTGGCACAAAGGCAAAAGTGAGGACAAAGCAAGGACAGTTTCAACCTTTGGTTTGAGCTGCGTTTTATAAAACAATCTTTTCATACAAATATTTTTTTAGAATGAATATATACAGAAGCAGTTAAAAGTAAAATTGCTAAGAAAAAAAAGAACAAAGTGTGGGAAGACTCAAATTTACCGCTGTAAACAAATTGAATATAATATACATTTCAAGCAAAACTAAACATAGGCCTAATAATAATAATAATAATAAACTGGCATTTATAAAGCGCTCTTACAAGAGATCACAGCGCTGTAAACATATAGGTGGTGGTATACGAACTTTAAGGATATTAGAACAGGTGATGTTATGTCATCATGTAGGGACACGGGAAGGAGGCCGGTCCTCTATTTAAAAAGGACGAGAATACAATAAAAGCAAGCAACAAATTCCACATGATGATCTCCTGTACCGATTTTAATTATTCAATGCCATACAGCACATCGAACGCAAAATAGCATACAATACAAATGCACACAGTCACTTATGTACAGCTAATGTTAATAAAGATCAAAAGTTCACCACAACACGAGGCTGGCTACACACACACCCAAGTGTGTAACAGCCTGCAATCGTGAACCCTCCTTTGTTCAACTCTTTGTGATAGCAACCGTGGACCACAATGCTTTCCTTTGTGATAGCAACTGTGGACCTGTTATGTCCTGTCTTTTCATGTTTGTCAGTCTTTTTGGTCTGTCCGTCCATAGGCTGGGGAACAAAAGCTGTTGCTTCTCCCCGGACCTAGATGTTGCCATTGTTTAAAGTTCACATTTGTTATCACTTTTATAAAATGTATGTGTACTTTCATTTTGACTATAATTATTTTAGCATTCTGTATTTTTCACTTTGTATTACTGTAGTTTGTGCAACATTGAATAAACGTATTCTGATTGATTGATTGATTGATTGATTGACCTATTGTCCTCTTTTGTTATAGGGCCCCGGTTTGAATGTGGTTACCTACTCACCCACACACAAGTTGACAATATATACCGAATGAAATGGCCCCATAAATGTCAATATTTCTTGAATCAAAATATAGTTTAAGACAAAATAATACTCACAGAGAGTTCTAGGAAACTCTCTCTCCCAAATTAATAGTATTAGGAGCATGGCCAGAGCCATGCTCCCCACAACATGGAGAGAAATGCAGACCAATTACAATGTGCTCTCTCGTGCTACCAAGGGAAAAGGAGAGTGGGTCTAAAGGTCGCGACCCGAAAGTAAACTTTTTACAATATCAACAATGAGGGCGCACTTGGGCTCCCTACAATCACATCAAGTGTATTTATTTGTGTGTCAAATGTCGACTATAAGTAAAGCTAAGCTCTTATCAATCCATACGAATTGAATTATTACATTCAAGTCACGCAATAAAGACATCTCAAGAAGAAACATTTGAATGCAACGGTTTCGTGTCATATTACCCACAGCGGTGTTACACTAAATGGGCTGTCTCGGTCCAGACTCCCTCAAATAAAGATCATTAACAACTGATTCACTACTTTTACTTTTTGATAAATCAATTTGATGTAAAAAATAATGTAAAGTTTAAAACTTATCTTCTTACCCGTTCCTTTTATTAAGATGCTGTTTGGTCAAACCTCTCAACATCCTTGAGGTTTATGTTTGTATAGCGGAGATGCAGTAACTTCACTGCTGTAAATAAATAATTATACATAATGCTAAGACTTCATCATTTAAATGCACTTGAAGGTTTTCTTTTGAAAAGTACGCCCTCTACTCCGTTTTCAGTTTCAAATATGTTAAAATGACTCCCTGGTGTATCGTCATAAAATTTACACAGGATTATTCGCTAAGTGTTGTTTTACATTTTCTTAAATAAATAAAGGTGGGGTCATTTATGATGCACTTTCTCGCGTCATCCTACAAATTATTTACTATATTTCAAGCTCGTATTAATACACTGAAGCTGTTCGAAGGATTGTTTGCTTCAAGATGGCTGCCGGTTTTTAAATTTTAATTCAATTTTCGCAATACTACCCGAGGGAAGTCTACAAAACAAACACTTTATAATATTTCATAGCTGCTGGATCAGCACATTATGTTTTGATACTACTTTCGGGATGGACTATGCTCTCTCTAGTGAACCGAAAGCTCACCTAAAGTCACCCATGAGAATATTCAGCAGAATGATCGTGCGGCACCATGACATGAATCCTTCATTGGTTAACTTTCAATGGTAGATAATTCACGCGGTGGAAATTACCTAAATAATACTCAACTTAGGAAATGAACAGATCGGAAAATTAATCCTGTAGCCGTGGCTCGTGGTGTAGGAACAACCCTCGCTAGATGTTCTAAATGAATGCCCTCAATGTGCCCCCTCCCTTCTAATGCTCACTGCGTTTCAGTTATCTAAAGTGCTCGATTGTCTGATCGAAAACCGCTTTGAATCATTCCTTGTGGATTCAAATTCGTACAACGTAAGTGTGTAACAAACTATTAAAGAACACAACTAGGTCAGTCGACTGCACTGTATGATCCCGTCAACGAAGGACTACCACGAATAAATGGTAAATGTTTTGTTAGGAATGTTTTTTATTTTTTTGTATAGACTGTTGCAATTAAAATTTAAGAGAATCCATTACTTTGAGAGAGTTTCGGTTGGGATTATTTCTTTAGTGATTTATACTGGTATGAACTTTTTAGGGAATGAGCTTTGAGAAATAAAATCTATCGGTTTTTATGGATACAAAGTATTATAAAGCTTTTAAAAAGGACCGTTTATGCATCAGCCCCAATACACTTGCACCTTGTTCACTTCATAATTTATAATGTTCATTTAAAATAAATATTCTGTAAATCAGTTTGAAAATGATAATCCCATCATCGTCCTCCATCTTAGTATCAACATTCTGACATTGTACGTCGTTTCAGAGGCTCCCTGGGTTCTCTCCCGCCAACCCAATATAATCTTGAGTTGGATCACACTGTGGGTCAATGCGTTTAGTGACTTCACTTCACTGAGCTTTAAGCAGCTATATATTTTTGGACACATTCAAAGCAGCTTTTAACTACGTCTGCCACTCAAAGGTACAACTTTATTTTGTAAGAAAGTTTTTTAGAAATGTTAATTAGTGGTTGTGGTAATGGTAACCACTAATTAGCATTTCTAAAAAATACTTTTCTAACAAAATAAATGTATAACTATGGATTATTAATATTAAATTATCTTTCATTAAAAACTAACACAATAACCTTACCAGACAGGGAGACTGGATAGAGGGCGCGCTCTGCTGCCATTAAGTTAATGTTAGGATGTAACCATAACACTGCTTGGAAATTTGGGGGTTGGGCATTTTGCACCAGAAGCATACCACGTATAAGACTTTGGTCTCATGATCATTCAGTCAAATTGAATCGATGGTAAATCAATAATCCAAATGTATCTCAAGACATTAATATTTTCCTGTTGTTAATGTTTTGACTCGGTACCAGTGTTGCAAATTCTTTCATGTAGTAGTAGGCTTAATCAACGATATGGAAAGGTAATGAGATTTATTTCTGGTGGCGAACATTACTTTTAATCTGCATAGGCACAAGGTTCATTCAATCATGGCTGAAGAAATTTATATTAATCATTGGCGTAAATATTCTATTCCCTTTTCAACGAAACTCCTTTGTCATAATCTCACTGTGTTTTGTCTCTTCAGTTGTTTCTTGCCACCAATAGACCTTGTAGGAACTTTCAAATGTTACAACCAGTTGGGTTGTGGTCATGCTAAAGTAGTACAGTATTTTCATAATAGGTGAGTCAATGTAAGGTTTGTGAACTGTGACACTATGTTTCTCATTATTAAACCTGTCTGGATAAAATGAAAACCCGGACCTGTTCATTGTTGAAGTTCATTGGCGTGTGGTGCTCAGTATGAGGAAGTACAACCAAGTTAACTTCATCGTTTGTACATTAAACCAGTGTTACATCGAGCTGTGTGTGAACGCAGGATCATTCTACTTCATGCATTTTCATCCTTTGTCCGTCTTCTCCAGGAATGATTTAATAGCAACTTAATAAACTCAGATTCAATACAATGGATGGAAGGATCTCGATGTATGTGTTGCTGGTGTGTGTTTGGTGTTCACTTGATGCAGGCGGATTCCTGATGGTTGTCACTGCTCAACCAACGGTGTCTGCGGAGATCTTAACACCAGAGGCCGATCGTAAGGAGGGCGGGCAGGTTGATATGAGGTGTACCGCTACAAACCTGGAGTGGGATCATATCGTGGAGTGGAGGACTGAGGGACAGACCTTGAGATGGGGTGGAAACACTGTTTCTACGAATAAACGATTCATGTTCGATACATCGGTAAATATGGCTACTCAAACAGTTGTTCAAGACTTTACCATCACCAATGTGCAGAGGGCCGATACTGATGGATATGTGTGTAAGGTCAATGACCCAATACTGGGTGGAGGCAACGACATCGTAGCCACATCCAGTGTAACACTTTCAGTGTTATACTTCCCCAGTGAGTCCTTCCCTGTGTGCTTCCCTTCTGGACCTATAACAGTAGACGCAGGGACAGAGTTAGATATGAGGTGTTCATCTGAGAGCAGTCACGGAACAGTCAGAATGACGATCAATCCCACTATACAGACTACTAGATACACCAACTGGATATCAGTAATCAACGATGATAACGATACAGTCGTAAGGACATTAGATTTGACAGTGGATGATGCTGATAATGGTGTTGCATTCGAATGCGTCATATCATCAATGTATTTCGCCAATATAATGCTACGTAAATGTAATATCGGACCAATTACAGTGAGGAACACTGTGACACAACCCACGACAAAACTCACAGCAACATCCACGTCAACATCATCTACGGCAGGATCAGCAACACCATCAACTGGAAATCTTACGCCAACTTCAGAGAATGAAATTATTTTAACGTCCACCTTGGCACCCAGTCAATCTACGCCTACAACTTCATTCAGTCTCGGCTTCATTGTCGGTGCCGTCGCCGGGGGAGTCGCTGCATTTCTTCTCATCGTAATCCTGATCTGTATTTGCTGCAAACGACACTCCAGCAAGACGGATCCCAAATCGGTACAGACCAATGCAGACATCACCCAAACAAATACTGAATTGACCCTAGATAGACTTGAACAATCTCAGATCAGTTTCAACGAGTATGGAGATCTTGACTCAATACAGCACGGGTTACAGGATAATATCATATATGTCCCCTCCCAAAGCCCAATATCCGGAACAGGCACGTCTTATGCCGGCACTTTGCCGGTACAAACATCAGAGGCGACTGATCCAAGTCTACTATACGCAAAACCATACCGTACCAAAACTCAAAGGATTGAACATGAAGTGAAGAGGCAACAGTCAGACATGACTGAAGTTCCTACAGCTGAGGATTATTACAACAATCCTGCATTTGATTTTGGCGTCTTTGATGGAACAACATCGCCCTCTGGAGACGACTTATCCACACCCAACAAACCAACGGCAATAGTCAGACCATCTCGACCTAGTAAGCCCAGACCGTATAAGCCCAAGCCAACACAGCGTGGGAGTAACACCCCTGGTACCCTCGATGACCGGATCCTCTTCTCCACCCCAACAAGTGTCAATGACGTTACCCCTAGCCTGGAAAATACTGATGATTCTTCTTATGCCCGAGCCTCTGCACCCATGAGGCAGCAGAGTAGTCGTGGCAACCCAGGATCTGAGGATCACATTGTCTATGCTGATTTGGATTTGCAATCAGACAAGATTCAAGATGGCGGACACCACCCTCAACCAGCATCTGAAGCAGTGCTGTACTCGAGCGTTATGATAAAATAACATTGATCTATTTGATAGATATCGTAGGATGAGAGGGACTCTTTTTCTTCACCAGGCCCGGTAATCTCTCCAAATCTCACCCTCGTACCTCCTCCTATTGCGTATCCGTTCTTATTGATGCCTTGATTACATAGCATCTTCAGATCAGTTTCTTTACAATTCAATCTTGGTATCGTTGCTTTCTTCTCTCTAAAAAAACATTGATCAATTTTTGACATATTGAGTTCTTTGTTCATTTGTAAACATTATGAAGAAATATTATTTGTAAACGGGTTATTATGATCGTGAGAATCTCGTTAGTAAAGACATTTTGCCAAACGACGTCTCCAAAACACTTGATAAGTAATGACAAACTTTTCACATTTAACGTAAGTTGGGTTTTAGATTATACCGACAACCAAAAATACAAAATGATTACTCTTTTTATCAAACCCTGCCTTGCTGAAAATAAAACATTGTAAACAACACGCTTCTTGGATAACAAATCTGTCAAAAGCGTCTCAATTTTTTAATGAACTAGTAAAAAATTACTGCATGAGGTTTTTATGTCTCTGTATGGAGTAGTGCTGTATGTATCCACCCTTAAAACATGTGCACCCACTTTCACAACCACTGCCACGCCCACTCACACACCACCACCAATGGGTGTACCCCTATACGTCATCCAGTTTCTCTTTCAATATCTCTCTGATTGTCCAAACAGCGTTGTGTAGTTGGACACTTTTTTATATTTTGTAATATTTGTGATTATTTCGATTGCATGAAACCGTTTTGTTATGGTGGGCTTTAAGATATAAGATTTTGGAAAACGTTGTACACTTTGTTTATGTTACACATCCAAATTAATACGCAGAAAAAACTAAAATTGCAACAAAAAACAAACGTACGTTACGATTAAAAGGTATAAATACTTAGTGTAAATTGTTTGCAAATTCACCATAATAATATTCAGAGAAAAATTGCTATCCAAGGAAGTTATATCTGTCAAAATTATGATAAGTTTAATGGTTTTTTTTTTACAGTAACATTAAAAATGAAATGAATATGAATGATGCACGTTAAGATTATAGGGATTGTGTCGTCATGACCAAATAGATATGATTAATGATAATAATAACTAGTTCTTATGTAGCGCATTTCACAATAACGTCTCAATGCGCTTTACATTAGTGCCCTGGTCATTGGGCCAATAACATTCCTTTAATCTTTCTCAGCTCCCTGTGGAGTATACAACCCTGGGCTGCCGTGGCGCTCCGAAGGCTTTTTCAAACACAATTTCAACCTCTACCCTTGCAGGTACCCATTTATACCCTGGGTGAAGAGAAGCAATTATAGTTAAGTGTCTTGCTCAAGGGCACAAGCGTCATGACTGGGACTCGAACCCACACCCCGATGACTAAACCACCAGAACTTGAAAAAGAAAGTTAGTGGCTTACCATTACCACTCCATCGATATACTATGGATTATTAGTATTACGTTATCCATCATTCAAAACAAACACGATAACCTTACCAGACAGGGAGACTGGATAGAGGGCGCGCTCTGCTGCCATTAAGTTAATGTTAGCATGTACCACACCATAACACTGCGAGGAAATTTGCATCATACCACGTATAAGGCCACAGACTCATTGTGACGGATGACGATTAACCTTAAACTGACACAGTTGACTTTCTTTGACATAAACTCTATGACACGGTTTAATCTACAAACACAAAGGAAAAGTAACAGATACAGATTGTAAGCATACAATAACATTTTGACAACAGCTCTCAATTCTCAAGTGCAATAGGTCTTCAACTACATAAGAATGTACTGTGTATAATAGCCTGAATGCATAAGTCAACATAAAGTGAAACCTATCTTTATACTTTGATGATTCATAACAAATTGACAACTACAGTATACTAAAGTGCTTCAAAATGTACTTAATTATTAACTGTAAATCTTATACTATCTGTGATTCTTATATTATCAAAAATGAGATGTAAATTGCAACACTTACGACATTGGGCTTTCGTGAAACAATTATCAACACTGACAAAGTAACATGGCGCAAAATACTTGTGACTATCAGAAACAGAAGTTTACGGTAGCTCGAGTAGCGCCCTCAAGTGGCGCCCTCTATAGATCAAAAAAGCTTCATTTGAGTCTGCTAATAATAACTTGGCATACTGAGCTAACATCCCGACCCCTAAATGTATGTTTATACAAACATATCATTTACTTAATACAACAATAAGGGAAGAATGCCAATAGAAAAATAAAATTAAAAAAATAAATAAATAAATGGAATTCAAAAAATGACAATCCAAAAAATATGTACCTTTAAAGTTAACACTTGATGAAACGCTTAGCCTACTGGGTTATACAAAATGGTGAAAAATCACCCAACACCAAAAAAGCCCAAAATTCAAACAACAAAATCATGACTAGTTTGCGCTCTCCATCCCCTCAACTGCTTCCAACAGACAGAGTTTCTGTACAGGTCTTGTCAAGATAGATGACTTTGTCTTTACTTTGACTGCTCTGACTAACTGATCCTTTCCTGGATAAGTTTCAATTACTCGCCCCAAGAGCCATTTGTTCCTTGGCAAGTCGTTGTCAACAACTAGGACAACATCATCAACTTGCACATTTCTCTGTGGTCTAGACCATTTCTGTCTTTCCTGCAGTGTAGGCAAGTATTCTCCAATCCATCTTCTCCAGAAAACATCTGCCATGTACTGCACTTGCCGCCATCTTTTGCGTCCATACAGATCCTTCTTGTCAAAAATACCAGGAGGCAAACCTACTCCTGCACGAAGCAAAAGCAAGTGATTAGGTGTGAGTGGCTCCATGTCATTTACATCATCTGAAACTGAGGTTATCGGTCGACCATTGATGATAGACTCAACAAGACACATAAGTGTGGACAAACTCTCATCTGCCATCGTTTGCTCTTTCCTGAGGCTATTCATCAGTTTGCGTGTAGTCCTAATCTGTCTTTCCCATACACCTCCCATATGCGATGCTGTGGGTGGGTTAAACAACCAGCGAATTCCTTTCTGAAGAAGATACTCATTGATCTGCTTGTTCCAAACCTCTAATGACTCTCTGAGCTCTCGCTCTGCCCCAACAAAATTAGAGCCATTATCAGATCTCATCTCCTCCGGTTGCCCTCTGCGACACATAAACCTCTGTAGCCCATTGATAAATGAATCGGCCTCAAGTGAATGCAAAACTTCAATATGCACGGCTCTGACAACCAAACAGGTGAAAATACATCCATAACGCTTCACTAAGCTCCGACCCTGTTTCACCATGAAGGGGCCAAAGCAATCTACACCTACATAATTAAACGGTGGCTTATTTGGAGTGACTCTGTTTTGTGGTAGATCTGCCATCTTTTGCTCGATGGGCGTGGCTGACAACCGTTTGCATACAAAACAATCACGCAGTGCTCTGCGGACTGTAGACCTGGCTCCTATCAACCAAAATCGTTGTCGCAAAAGTGAAAGTACATGCTCTCTTCCTGAATGTCCCGATGCCTGATGGAAATGTTTCACAATAAGAAACACCACATGATGATTCTTTGGCAGGACGACTTGACTCTTAACTTGTTCACTAACAGGGGCATTTTTCAAACGACCGCCGACTCTCATTATGCCATCAACTGACAATACCGGATCAAGTTTGAAGACAGAGCTGGTTTTCCCAACACCTTTGTTCATCTGGAGACATTTTAATTCATTACTGAATGATCGTTGCTGGATGTATTTTACGATGGAATCTTCTGCTCTTGACATCTCATCTACTATTAACTGCTTCTGCATGTCTGGTGTATGAAGCTTCTTTGCCTTTCGGCATAAGTACTCCTTTACTCGCAGTAACCATGCAACATCTTTCTTCAGATTATGCCACGATGATCGTCGTTCCAACAACTTGTCCATCACACCAGTCTGATCATGACTGCTTGTAGCATATATAGTGACCACATCCCTGTTTGTTTTGATTTCTGGATCCTCATCCTTAAGATCTCTTAGGAGTGGTGACTTCGGCCAATCACCTTCGTCGAGCCACAGGAAGTTTGGTCCCTGTAACCAACGCTTGTTGTCTATCATTTCTGTTGCTGACAGTCCCCTGGAAACATCATCAGCAGGATTTGACTTTGAATCAACATGACGCCACTGACTTGGTGAGGACCCACTGTGTATGAGTGAAATCCTGTTGGCAACAAATGTGTGAAAGCGCTTTTCCTCATTCTTCACATACTGTAGTACAATTGTACTGTCTGTCCAAAATATAGACTCGTCTATGGGCAAATCCAATTCTCGTCTTATCATCGCATCAAGTTTGACAGAGAGTGTCGCTCCCATCAGCTCTAATCTGGGTATCGTTATCTTCTTTATCGGAGCAAGATGCGCCTTTGCCAGGAGAAGACAGCAATGAGTGTGCTCTTTGTTAGTCATACGTAGGTAAGTCATCGCTCCATATGCTAACTCTGATGCGTCGGAAAAGTGGTGGAGTTGATAGTTAGTTACTTCTCCAAAATCGCAAGGCTTCAAACATCGATTGATCTTTAATTGTTCAATCTTAGGTAACTCTTGTTGCCATCGTAGCCACCTAGCGAGGTGGTCTGCTTCTAGTGGTTCATCCCAGCCTAACTTCTTGCGACTTTGGTCTTGAATTATCACCTTTGCTTTGAGGGTGAATGGACTTACAAATCCATGTGGATCGTAGATGGAACTAACCACGCTAAGTATTCCTCTTCGTGTCAAGGGCTTTTCTTTTGGACTAATCTTGTAACCGAAGCAGTCATGTTCAACATCCCACTGCATCCCAAGTGCTCTCTCGGTTGGCAATGCTTCATAATTCAGGTCAAGCTCCTTAACATCCTTTGCTCTTTCTTCCACTGGAATTGATGCCAGAACCTTAGTGTTGTTGCTTATCCACTTTGTCAATTTGAAACCGCCTCTTGCTAGAAGACTGCACAACTCTCGAGCAATCTCTATTCCCTTTACTTCAGTGCTAACTGACTTGAGACAGTCGTCAACGTAGAAATTACGTAACACAGTATCCACTGTGTCTGGATGGAAGTCAAGGCAGTTATCTTTAGCTGTGCGCCGCAGTGCAAAGTTGCAACAACTGGGACTCCATGTCCCACCAAAAAGATGTACATTCATCCTGTGAACAGTCGGTTGTCCGGACATGTCCCCGTCGGGCCACCATAGATACCTCAATACATCACGGTCTTCAGGGGAAACTCTAACCTGGTGAAACATAGCTTGTACATCGGCCATAAGGGCAACTGTTTCTTGTCTGAACCTCAAAAGTACCCCAAGCAACTTGTTGGTTAAGTCTGGTCCACTAAGTACTTGCTTGTTCAAGGACATTCCATGATGCACGGATGCACAATCGAATACTATTCTTAACTTGTCAGGTTTCATTGGGTGGTATACCGGGTGATGGGGTAGGTACCACACTGTACCACTATGAGCTATCTTGTCTTCATTCACTATTTCTGCATACCTCTTGGTGACAAGGTCTTTCATACCTTCACAGTACTTTAACTTCAACTGTGTGTCTCCTTGGAGTCGCTTACCCAACAACTGGAGGCGACGTTCTGCCATACAACGGTTATTAATCAAATCTGGTGGCCGTTTTCTGAATGGGATAGCAAGTTCATAGTGACCGTCCTTCATCTGGATACTCTCCTCCCATATGGATATGGCTTGCTTGTCCTTTATTGACATCCCTTTAGTGTCATCATGAAGTGACTCGCTTGTGTCCAACTTCCAAAACCTTTGAACCTGACATTCTAATTCAACATCTGTCTCAATAAAGTTTGAGATGGCTTCGTGCTTGGTTGTCTTTCCGAGGGGTCCATTTAGGGTCCAGCCAAGCTGTGTTCTTGTTGCAAAGGGAGTGTTCTTTCCACCCTTCCTGACCTCTAATGGCATGAGCGCCTCTGGGACATCTTGACCAATCAATAGAGAAACTCTTCCTTTGTCAACTTGTGGCAGATTGATTCCTTGCAGATGTGCCCATTTTTCGATGTCCTCTGGCTTCGCTAAATTGCTGCCATGAATTGGTAAATCACGTCGAGTATAAACCATTGGTAGGGTAACTGTGCATTTAGAGTCAATACCCATTACAGTCAGACTTACAACCGTTGTTTCTGTCTGCACATTTGCCTTTGTCATAGTTGTCAGAGATAACAACTGTTGTTCACCTTTAACTTTCAGTTGCCTCACTAACTCCTCTGTACAAAATGTGCTTGTCGATCCGCTATCCAAAAGTGCGTATGTGCAAACAGAAATGTGGCTGTTCCCAGCTGTGACCTTTACTGGAACGATTGGCAATGCGACTCTAGTTATGCCGACCCCTGTGCCGTTACAGCTTGTGTCTGTTTCTGTGTAACCACTCTGCGCTGTTGTAGCTATTTCTGCCTGCGTAGCCTCAGTTTTTGAAGCAGAGAAACCTTGGGGGATAAACTTTGTCAGATGCAGAAACTTAGTATGTTTTCGTCCACATCCTAAAACAGAACACACTCGGTTTAACGTACATGCATTTGACATATGACCAGGGTTTAAACAATTAAAGCACAGTTTGATCGACTTAGCATATTCTAACCTTTCTGAAGGGTTTTTGCCTTTAAATTCTGAACACCCAAACAAGGTGTGATTGCCTTTGCACATTACACACGTCAAATTATGAGTTGGGTTAGCATTTGTCATCATGGTAAAACTACCTCTGTTAAATCGATTCACTGGGAACCTTGTTACACCCTTGTTTGTATCACCCTTTATGTCCCTTGTCTTACTCATGTTTCCATACACAGGATCATTGGCCTCTTCGGCAGCATCATCTACAAATTCCACCAAATCCTCTATTTGGGGTGGCCTTTTTTTGTTCTTTTTGATACCTCTCACTTGCTTTATCCACCTATTTCTCAGGTAAACTGGCAATTTCTCAACAATTTTAACAAGTACTCTCTGAGTATTTATTTCATGAATGTATCCCATGGCCATCAGGGTTTCCTTACATGTTTTTAGATCATCAGCCATTTCTCTCAGTGCCCTTTTGTCATGGGGGCTGATGCTGCTACCTTCAGTAACCTTATTTACCCAAGTCTCAGAAATTGTATAATCATTACCAAACCTCTCCTTTAGCAATTCTTTGGCCCTTTTGTATCCTTCATTTGGTTTCATAACAGAACAACACTGAATAACCTTCTTTGCCTTACCAGAACAATACTGTATCAAGCGAACCAACTTAGCACTGTCCTCTATATTTGTACTGTCCACACTGTTCTCAAATGATCGTATGAATGTCCAATACTGCAAGGGATCACCGTCAAATGTTAATAGTTCTGCTCGAGGCATTTGCATTACTTCAAACAAACGTTGCTGCTGCAGTTGATTCTGTTCCACTAATCTTGAGATGGATCCTTCGTCTACAGTAGGAGTGGTAGTCTCCATGTCGACTTTCTGAACTTGAGGAACTGGATGAATTTCTGATGCAGACAAACTTTGGGGGAAATGTGTTTGGACACCATCACCTGTGGGCGTGCTGCTCACTGGTTTCACCTTTTCATCCGAATTCTCAACATATGGCACTGTAGATGCATCTAATGCTGACAAATTTGGAGCAGGGTGCTGGATATGTTGTATTTTTACTTCAGTGTCAGCACTATCATTCAATGTGTACACTTCTTCCTCTGCCTTAGCAATTGCCAACTTGGTGCGAAAGGACAACTGTACTTTCCTTTGACGTAGCTTTAACTCTTCAAGTTCTAGGGCCTGTAACTGCTCTAAGGCTGCCTCCTCTGCTTCAATAGCAGCCTTCTTGGCAGCTGCTCTCTTACGTGCTCTAATCAACGAACTTGCCGTAGTAGTATTACTGGTCTTTGAGTATGACCCACCACATTGACTTGCCGAGTCCTCTGGACCAATACTTTCTTCATGATGACCTGTATCTGACTCTTCTAAATCTGAATGGTTTTCACCAAGATGTGACGTTTCCTTTTGTACGGTACTCATGTTGATGCCCAAATATTATAGCCTTGTCATTAAACTCATGTGACGGATGACGATTAACCTTAAACTGACACAGTTGACTTTCTTTGACATAAACTCTATGACACGGTTTAATCTACAAACACAAAGGAAAAGTAACAGATACAGATTGTAAGCATACAATAACATTTTGACAACAGCTCTCAATTCTCAAGTGCAATAGGTCTTCAACTACATAAGAATGTACTGTGTATAATAGCCTGAATGCATAAGTCAACATAAAGTGAAACCTATCTTTATACTTTGATGATTCATAACAAATTGACAACTACAGTATACTAAAGTGCTTCAAAATGTACTTAATTATTAACTGTAAATCTTATACTATCTGTGATTCTTATATTATCAAAAATGAGATGTAAATTGCAACACTTACGACATTGGGCTTTCGTGAAACAATTATCAACACTGACAAAGTAACATGGCGCAAAATACTTGTGACTATCAGAAACAGAAGTTTACGGTAGCTCGAGTAGCGCCCTCAAGTGGCGCCCTCTATAGATCAAAAAAGCTTCATTTGAGTCTGCTAATAATAACTTGGCATACTGAGCTAACACTCATGATTCAGTCGAATTGAATCGATTGTAAATCAATAATCAAAATGTATTTCAAGACATTAATATTTTCATGTTGTCAATGTTTTGACTCGGTGCAATTGCTGCAAATACTTTCAAGTGGCACTTAATAGTAGTCTTAATCAATTTTATGGAAAGGTGTTTGGAAGATCTCGGCGAGCTACAAATTTCAGTTTTTGACAGCGTTTTCCACACAACATCTCAGAAAAATGTGTTTTAATTAAACAAAAGAGTTTATTATTGTTTTAACAAACCGAAATTGCCACAGACAAAAGTTAAATATGTATTTGTTTGTTGAACGAAAAAAATCCGGGTTCAGGTTTTTGAGTTGTGTGACAAAATATCAAAATTTCAACACAATTTGCTATTTTTCTCATACAAAAACACTTTGGAATGAATACGATAGTCCTATACTGGAGCAGTTAAAGCTCACAACAGCAAACTTTAACAAACAGTGTAGGAAAACTCAAATTTACCTCTGTAACAAAACAGTATATATTTATAAATAATTGTATAAGTACTTCAAAAAAAGCAGTAAGCAATTAAAACATATAGGTGGTGGTACGAACTGTAAGAATAAGAATAGGTGGCGGTATGTCCTCAAATCATTGTAACTATTTGAGTGTCACATATGACTTTAATTAGCAAAGCGAAGCTCTTATCAGTCAATGCGAATTCAATTAATACATTCAAGTCACGCAATAACGACATATTAAGAATAATAATGAATTGTAAATAATTATTTCATGCCATTCCCCAACAGAATAACACTATTGGGCTCGGTCCAATTTGATGTAAATAATACAATGTAAAGTTTAAAACGTATCTTCCTTCCCGTTCCTTTTTATTAAGATGCTGTTTGATCAAACCTCTCAGCATCCTTGATGATTATGTTTGTATAGCGGAAATGGAGTAACTTCACTGCTGTAAATTAATAGCTATACTTAATATTGCTCAGACTTCATGATTAAAAAGACTTTGAATATTTTCTTTTGAAAAGTACGCCCTCTATTGAGTTTTGAATTCAAATAATTATTAAGACGACTCCCTGGTGCATCATCATACAATTTGCACAAGATTATCCGCTGAATAGTATTCTACATTTTCTCAAATAAATTAAAATTAGGTCATTTCTGATGCACCTTCTCGCGTCATCCTACAATATTGACTATAATTCAAGCTTGTATTTATACACTGAAGCTGTTCGAAGGGTTTTTTGCTTCAAGATGGCAGTCGGTGTGGAAGGAGATTCTGTCCCCCCGGTGAATCTGTCCCCCGGACAACTTTATCTGGCTTGTCTAGGGTACAATGTCCCCCGAGACAGTATATCCTAGGATAAACTGTCTCTCGTTTGGTTATTTCTGTCCGTCGCGACGGGGACGCGTCGTGCTCAACGGAGATTATGTCCTCCAACGGAGAATATGTCCCCCAGGCATGAGCGTCCACCGACGGAACAAATCTATTATACACTTGCTTTATTAACCCGCGCTTTGCTGGTTTATAATAGAAGTATTATCTATTTGTTACTTATTTTAGTCAACATTGATTCACCAATGTAATCATTATTCTTTTGTGTATTTATATATTTTCTAATACATTTTTTTTTTTCAGCCATTATACACTCCATTTTCCCGTATTTTGCATCCATAATTTACCCTCATTCACTTTTTCTTACTACTTGTTGAAATGATTCACGAGGCCATTAATATTCCATATGAACTTCTTAAAAGATTAGCATTATAACTATTTTGTTAATCACTTTGAAAATGATAATCCAATCATCGTCCTCCAATAGTATCACCCTTCTGACATTGTACGTCATTTCATTTGGATATACTATGGATTATTAATATTAAATTATCTATCATTCAAAACTAACACAATGATCATACCAGACAGGGAGACTAAATAGAGGGCGCACTCTACTGCTATTATAGTTAACGAAAGGATGTGTATCCACTGATAAAGATCAGTGTGTGTACCACACCGTAACACTGCTTGGAAATTTTGGGGGTGGGGCATTTCGCACCAGAAGCATACCACGTAAAAGGACATAGTCTCGTGATTCGGTCGAATTGACTCGATGGTAAATCAATAATCTAAATGTATTTCAAGACATTAAAATGTTCATGTTGTCAATGTTTTGACTCAGTACCATTGTTGCAAATACTTCAAGTGACACAATAACCTGAATCAAATGGAAAGGTGAACGGTTTTCCTTTCTGGTGGCGAACATTAGTTCTAATCTGCATTGGTACAAGATATTCAATCATAGTTGAAGAAATTAATATTAATCAGTAGTGTTTATATTCTGTTCTTTTTTCAAAGAAACTCATCCGAATCTCACTGTGTCTCTTCAGTTGTTTCTTTTCACCATTAGACCTTGCTGTAACTTTCAAATGTTACAACCAGTTGGTTTGTGGTCGTGCTAAAAGCAGTTGTACAGTAATTTCATGATAGGTGAGTCAATGTATAGTTCGTGAACTGTGACATTAGGATTCTTATTGTTAAACAGGTCTGAATAATATATATCCGAGCATGTTCACTGTTGAAGTTCATTGGCGTGTGATACTCAGTATGAGGAAGTATGGTACAACCAAGTTAACTTCATCGTTAAATACGTATGTTAAATCACTGTTTATACATTGAGCTGTGTGTGATGAACGCAGGATCATTCTACTTCATGCAATTCCATCCTTTACCCGTCTTCTCCATACGAATGATTTAATAGTAACTTTAAAAACTAAGATTTAGTAGGCCTACAATGGACGGAAGGATCTCGATGTATGTTTTGCTGGTGTGTGTTTGGTGTTCACTTGATGCAGGCGGATTCCTGATGGTTGTCACTGCTCAACCAACGGTGTATGCGGAGATCTTAACACCAGAGGCCGATCGTAAGGAGGGCGGGCAGGTTGATATGAGGTGTACCGCTACAAACCTAGAGTCGAATCATACCGTGGAGTGGAGGACTGAGGGACAGACCCTGAGATGGGGTGAATCCTCAGTTTCTACGAATGGACGATTCATCTTCGATACATCGGTAAATATGGCTACTCAAACAGTTGTTCAAGACTTTACCATCACCAATGTGCAGAGGGACGATACTGATGAATATGTGTGTAATGTCAAAGCCCCAATATCGGTTGGAGGCCACGTCCTCGTAGCCTCATCCAGTGTAACACTTTTAGTTTTATACTTCCCCAGTGAGTCCTTCCCTATGTGCTTCCCTGCTGGACCCATTACAGTAGACGCAGGGACAGAGTTAGATATGAGGTGTTCATCTGAGAGCAGTCACGGAACAGTCAGAATGACGATCAATCCCACTATACAGACTACTAGATACACCAACTGGATATCAGTAATCAACAATGATCTCGATACAGTCGCAAGGACATTAGATTTGACAGTGGATGATGCTGATAATGGTGTAGCATTCGAATGCTTCATATCATTAATGTACCTCACTGGTATGCAACGTACATGTCAAATCGGACCAATAACAGTGAGGAACACCGTGTCAATACCCATGACACAAACTACGTCACACTCCACACAAACAACGAACTTGCCCAACGCCGTTCCGAAAACAGATCCCATGCCGCTACTAACTACAGGATCTCAAACCTCGACGTCACAGAACTATGACATTACTACCACAATGCAAGGTCTCTGCTCGTCTGATCCAGCCGCAGCTTCAACTCCTTTGATTCTAGCTTTCACAGTTGTCTTACTCGTCGCTGTTACGTTCTTCGTCGCCATCATCATTCTCATCCTTCGAGATGTCAGAAAGAACCGTCTGATAAAAAGACTCACATCTGAGAAAGAACCCCGAGTCACCAAACCTGATCCCTACATGGAGCTGCAGCCAACGGAGGACAAGAATCGCGTCTACATGGAACCCACTACGGTTAAAGAGACAATCCCCACACAAGACACCTACTACCAACCAGTTGAAGTAGAGAATGAAAGCCCAGAGCATGACTACGCTCGGCCAGAGGACAGCACCAACACCAGCTATGAAGCGGTCAGAGTACCACAGAGAACAGCTGAGAAGCAGTATCAGAACATTAACAATTAAACATTTATGATATACCTGAACATGGTATAGTAGATGCAACATTAGACAAAATACACTCGTATCTACTGGAGTGGGGATAATACACAACGCATTGTGAACAAACATCATCCACTTTTTAAAGTCATTTCCATTTAGTTTTCAAGAGACCAATCAACCCAAGAAAACTTCTTTAAATTACTGTGAACGAGTGGCACCAAGGCAAAAGTGCGGACAAAGCAAAGACAGTTTCAACCTTTGGTTTGAGCTGCGTTTTATAAAACAATATTTTCATTTAAAAAAATTATTGAATGAATATTACATTCCTGTACTGAAGCAGTTAAAACTCAAAATTGCCAACAAGAATGAATATAAGTGTTGAAAGAATCAAATTTACCGCTGTAACAAAATAGTATATATACATTTCAAGTAAAACTAAACTTATAGGTGGTGGTATACGAACTGTAAGGATATTAGAACAGGTGATGTTATATCATCACATCAAGTGTAACTATTTGTGTGTCAAATATCGACTATAAGCAAAGCGAAGCTCTTATCATTCCATGCGAATTAAATCATTACATTCAAGTCACGTAATAACGACTTCTTAAGAATAAACATTTGAATGCAACGGTTTCGTGTCATTGCCCAGCGGAGTTACACTAATTGGGCTCGGTCCAGACTCCATCCAATAAAGATCATTTACCACTGATTCACTACTTTCAATTTTTGATAAATAATTTGATGTAAATATTACAATGTAAAGTTTAAAACTTGTCTTCTTACCCGTTCCTTTTTATTAAGATGCTGTTTGATCAAACCTCTCAGCATCCTCGATGATTATGTTTGTATAGCGTAGATGGAGTAACTTCAATGCTGTAAATTAACAATTATACATAATGCTAAGACTTCATGAATTAAAATGCATTTGAAGATTTTCTTTTGAAAAGTACGCCCTCTACTGAGTTTTCAGTTCAAATGTTAAAACGACTCCCTGGTGCATCGTCATAAAATTCCCACAGGATTTTTCGCTAAATGTAATTCTACATTTTCTCAAGTAACTGAAGCTTAGGTCATTTCCGATGCACTTTCTCGCGTCACCCTATAATTATTTACTATAACTCAAGTTCGTATCAATACACTGAAGCTGCTCGAAGGATTTTTTTTGCTTCAAGATGGCTGCTGGTTTTAAATTTCAATTCAATTTTCTTAATACTACCTGGTGGTAAGTCTACAAAAGAAACAATTATAATTTTTCGTAGCAACTGGATCAGCGTATACAGTGTTGATAACACTTTCGGGATGAACTAAATGCTCTCTCTAATGAACTAAAGTTTTCCGAAAGCTCAGCTAAACTCGCCCAGAAGAATATTGTGCAGTAAGATCGTGCAGTACCATAAGCTGAATCCTTTATGGTTAACTTTCAATGGTAGATAATTCACGTGGTCGAAATTACCTAAATAATACTCAACTCAGGAAATGAACCAAACGGAAAATGACTTCTATGGCCTTGGCTTGTGGTGCATTAACAACCCTCGCCAATATACCATGCCCGATATGGGGCAGAGGGAGGCCCCCCCAAACTAACCCTAACCCTAACACACTCTTCCCTCTTGTATACAGAAGCACCCCCCCTAAAATTCTCAAAAGAATTCCTGAGATTCCCAGAACACAATGAAGACACAATAGAGGGGGGGGGGGGCCTCCCTCTGCCCCATATCGAGCAGCAATTGCTCGCCAAATGTTTTGAGGAATGTCCTCAATGTGCCCCTCCCTTCTATATAATGGCTCACTGCGTTTCAGTTATCCAGAGTGCTCGATTGTCTGTTCAAAAACCGCTTTCAACTATTCCTTGTGGATTTAAATTTATTATGTAATCAACTAAACAAAGAACACAACTAGGTCAGTTGACTAGATTGTCCAAACTGCATTGAACCATTCGTTGTCAAATGTACAAAGAAAGTAAAGTAATCAACTAAACAAAGAACATTACGATTAAGTCAGTTGACTACATTTTGTGGTGTTGTCAACGGACAAAAACGCATAAAAGGTAAATGTTTGTGTTTCTATGTATAGACTCTGGCACTCAAAATGTTAGGAAATGCTTGACTTTGAGAGAGTTTCAGATGGGAATATTTCTCTGAGGATTTGTATTGGTATGAACTTGATAGGGAGTGAGCTTTCAGAAATGAAATCGATCGGTTTTTATCGATAAGAATGTTGCATAAACTTTATTTAAAGGACTGTTTATGCATCAGCCTCAATACAATTGCACCTTGTTTAATTCATAATTTAGAATGTTCATTTAAAATAACTATTTTGTTAATCACTTTGAAAATGATAATCCCATCATTGTCCTCCATCTTAGTATCACCCTTCTGTTATTGTACGTCATTTCAGAGGCTCTCTGGGTTCTCCCCAACTAACCCAGTCTGTTGGGTCACTTTTGGTCCTTACTTTAAGCCTGAGTCACACCAAACTAGTTCTTAAAACGTCCGAACCCGTCCTTAAAAAATCGTAAAACGGGTTGTGGTCTGGCTAGAACGTACAACTTTGGCCGGACAATGTAGATAATGTGACCCGTCCACCCGCGTCTTTATCCCGTCTGCTGTCCGTTTATATCAATTTCAGATAGGGGAAAATTGCCCGTTCACCTCAGCCCAAGCCCGTCTGCAGTTTAAATCGGTTCGTAAGTAGTTCTACTTCGTTCCAAGTACGGCAATTCCGTTCGTAGTATGGCCATCTCGTTTTAAGTACGTTGCCACTCCGTCTACCAGGACGGAATGGTCGCCCGAAAATTTTGAGCAGGCTCAAAGTTCTGGAGCACCATCCCGATCAAACCCGTCCGAGCCCGTCCATAAAGTTCGTAAACAGACCGTAACAAGTTGCTACTACGTCCACTCCGTTTGCTTGCTACTACGTCCACTCCGTTTGCTTGCTACTACGTCCACTCCGTTTGCTTGCTACTACGTCCACCCCGTTTGCACACAGTTTAAGCCCGTTCAGCTACATTTTTAAGAACGTAGTGAGAACGAGTTTGGTGTGATGGGGGCTATAGGGAAGTCATTTCATTGAAATTTGTCTCTATATATTTTTGAACACATTCAGAGCAGATTTTTACGAAGCTGTCTAAGGGACATGGTGAAAAAAATTCCTTCTTTCTGAAAACCCGTTGGTACGATCGACTTCTATCTCGTAGGCCTTCGTACGATTTCTATCTCGCCCGTACCACTTCTATCTTGCCCGTACCACTTCTATCTCGCCCATGTCCCACTTCCTTCTCGCCCGTACCACTTCCTTCTCGCCCGTACCACTTCTATCTTGCCCGTGCCACTTCTATCTCGCCCGTACCACTTCTATCTTGCCCGTACCACTTCTATCTCGCACATGTCCCACTTCTATCTCGCACATGTCCCACTTCTATCTCGCCCGTACCACTTCTATCTCGCCCATGCCACTTCTATCTCGCCCGTACCACTTCTATCTCGCACATGTCCCACTTCCATCTCGCACATGTCCCACTTCCATCTCGCACATGTCCCACTTCTATCTCGCACATGTCCCACTTCTATCTCGCCCGTACCACTTCTATCTTGCCCGTACCACTTCTATCTCGCACATGTCCCACTTCCATCTCGCACATGTCCCACTTCCATCTCGCACATGTCCCACTTCTATCTCGCACATGTCCCACTTCTATCTCGCCCGTACCACTTCTATCTCGCACATGTCCCACTTCTATCTCGCCCGTACCACTTCTATCTCGCCTGTGCCACTTCTATCTCGCCCGTACCACTTCTATCTCGCACATGTCCCACTTCCATCTCGCACATGTCCCACTTCCATCTCGCACATGTCCCACTTCTATCTCGCACATGTCCCACTTCTATCTCGCCCGTCCCACTTCTATCTTGCCCGTACCACTTCTATCTCGCACATGTCCCACTTCTATCTCGCACATGTCCCACTTCTATCTCGCCCGTACCACTTCTATCTTGCCCGTACCACTTCTATCTCGCACATGTCCCACTTCCATCTCGCACATGTCCCACTTCCATCTCGCACATGTCCCACTTCTATCTCGCACATGTCCCACTTCTATCTCGCCCGTACCACTTCTATCTCGTACATGTCCCACTTCCTTCTCGAAGTGGTACGGGCGAGATAGAAGTGGTACGGGCGAGAAGGAAGTGGTACGGGCGAGAAGGAAGTGGTACGGGCGAGAAGGAAGTGGTACGGGCGAGAAGGAAGTGGGACATGGGCGAGATAGAAGTGGTACGGGCAAGATAGAAGTGGTACGGGCGAGATAGAAATCGTACGAAGGCCTACGAGATAGGCAAAACCATACCGTACCAAAACTCAAAGGATTGAACATGAAGTGAAGAAGCAACAGTCAGACCTGACTGAAGATCCTACAGCTGAGGATTATTACAACAATCCTGCATTTGATTCTAGCGTCTCTGATGGAACAACATCGCCCTCTGGAGACGACTTATCCACACCCAACAAACCAACGGCAATAGTCAGACCATCTCGACCTAGTAAGCCCAAGCCAACACAGCGTGGGAGAAACGCCCCTGGTACCCTCGATGACCGGATGGTGCCCTCTTCCCCACCCCCAACAAGCGCCAATGACGTTACCCCTAGCCTGGAAAATACTGACGATTCTTCTTATGCCCGAGCCTCTGTACCCATGAGGCAGCAGAGTAGTCATGGCAACCCAGGTTCTGAGGATCACATTGTCTATGCTCATTTGGATTTGCAATCAGACGAGATTCAAGATGGCGGACACCAACCCCAGCCAGCATCTGAAGCAGTGCTGTACTCGAGCGTAATAACAAAATAACATTGAACTATTTGACAGATATCGTAGGATGAGAGGGACTCTTTGTCTTCACCAGTCCCGGTATTCTCTCCCAATCTCACCCTCGTACCTCCTCCTATTGCGTATCCGTTCTTATTGATGCCTTGATTAAATAGCATCTTCAGATCAGTTTCTATACAATTCAATCTTGGTATCGTTGCTTTCTTCTCACTAAACAAACATGCATCAATTTTTGACATATTGAGTTCTTTGTTCATTTGTAAACATTATGAAGAGATATATTTGTAAACGGGTTATTATGATCGTGTGAATCTATATCGTTAGCAAAGACATTAAATTGCCATACGATGTCTCCAAAACACTTGATAAGTAATGACAAACCTTTCACATTTAACCTAATTTGAGTTTTAGATTATACCGATAACCAAAAATACAAAATGATTACTCTTTTTATCAAACCCTGCCTTGCTGAAAAAAACACTAAAAAAGTAACCTTACACATTATAATTGAACCTCCTTACACTTACATTGTAAACTACACCCTTCTTGGATAACAAATCTGTCAAAAGCGTCACAATTTTTTAATGAACTAGGACAACATTCCTGTAAGAGGTTTTTATTTATCTGTATGGAGTAGTGCTGTATGTATCCACCCTTAAAACATGTGCACCCACTTTCACAATCACTGCCACGCCCACTTCCACACCACCGCCAGAGGGTGTACTCCTACGTCCTCCATAGTTTCTCTTTCAATATCTCGCTGAATGTCCAAACAGCATTGTGTGGTTGGAAACTTTGCTATATTTTGACCACAACAATTTTGTAAATTTTTGATTATTTCAATTGCATGAAACCGTTTTGTATAGTGGGCTTTAAGATATAAGATTTTGAAAAACTTGTACACTTTGTTTATGTTACACATCCAAATTAAATACGCAGAATAAACTAAAATTGCAAGACAAAAAACAATTGTACGTTACGATTGCAAGGTATAAATACTTGGTGTATATTGTTTGCAAATTCAACATATACAGCAATCCTTCACCGATCTTGAACTCTTGGTGGCAGCAGATACCGCCATTATTGCGGTGGTACCTGGGTGGTACTGCGCTGCCTAGCGACGGGTTTAAGCGATTTGCAAAGTGAAAGTCCAATAACCCGCGACTGATCAAATGATCGCCGTGTAGCCCAAACCTTATACCAGTCGCTAGGCAGCGCAGTACCACCCAGGTACACCGCAGTAATGGAGGCATATCTGCTGCCACCAAGAGTTCAAGATCGGTGAAGGATTGCTGTATAGGTTTTCTCGGTCAATTTCGGCAAATGAGCAGCCAATTTAACCACCACGCTATTCTATTTCGCGCGAAATCGAATGATACTAAAAAGGGTCATTCGATTTCGTTTTATGACTAGTCAAATGTACTGTTGCGTCATTCGATTTAACAAAATAAACATTCAATTTAACGATTCATCAAAGCAGCATTCAAATTCGCCGGAGCTTTTTGAGGCGTGTGTTTGGTCATTCAAATTCATTTTTGGGCAGTCATTTCTGTAATTTGTGCAATCTAAAAAACGCTTTGTTAATAAGGCATATACGGTTCACTTATTTGCACTTGAGTCACTTTGTACTTCGAAGACGAGCTTTTGCTACAGTTTTACACGCATATTTCAATAAGTTTGCAGCTTGTGGTACAACCATACCTAAACATATACGCCAAGATGTCTGGCACGCCAACAGATTGATGGTTGAGGAAGAAACAACATAAACAACAAAAACCAGGAAAACCATAAAGAAACACCCCATTCAAACACAATACAAAATTAGGCCAGTTAACCAATAAAGATCCCCCCCAAAAAAGAATATAGGAGAAAACAAAAAAGAAAAAACATCATGGGCCCCATGTAAAGTCTCCTGGAACCATAAATAAAGAAAATAAGGTTTGCCTGAATTAAAGTGAAGATACGAAACAGTTGCCTAATACAGATTATCTGTTTATTCGTATTTCTTTAGTCGTACTTATTTGAATTCTCATTTAGCGAAATTGATTGCCTCTTTACGAAATTGAAAAAAATTAAATCAGTAAAATCTCCAGTCGAACCAGCTTTGCTAAATTGAATGATGATTGTGCGTCACGAAAAAGAATGACGATATGCTAAATTGAACACAGTGCAAAAGGAATTTGAATGCCTCAATACGAAATTGAATGCCCGAATTCTGAATTTGAAACGCAGTAACAACTGGAGAGGCAAAATAGCTTTAATTCGAACGCACGAAAATGAAATCGGCTGCTCATTTGCCGAAATTGACCGAGAAAACCTATAATATTATTCAGAGAAAAATTGCTATCCAAGGAAGTTATATCTGTCAAAATTATGATAATTTTAATGTATTTGTTTACAGTAACATTAAAAATGAAATCAATATGATTGGTGCTCGTTAAGATTAAAGGGACTGTGTCGTCATGACCAAATAGATATTAGATATGATTAACAAAATAGTTATTTCACATGAACATTAACAATGTGAAGTATACACGGATCAAATATACAGGGTCTTATGCATAAACAGTTATTTCTTAAAGCTTTGTATACAAACCTTTATCGATAAAAACCGATCGATTTCATTTCTGAAAGCTCACTCCCTATAAAGTTCATACCAGTACCAACCCTCGGAGAAACTTTGTCATCTAAAAATCTCTCAAAGTATCATATCAATTAAGCTCACATTATTATTCTTTTCAAGGTATGATTTTACAGTTAACGGTAGAAATGAAGTCAATGATTGGTGCACGTTAAGATTAAAGGGGACTGTGTCGTCATGACCAAATGATATGGAGGGAGGGTGCGTGCAGTACTATGCGAGAGTTCGTAATTCCATGGACAGCCACAAGCCTGCTTTGACCGTGACGACACAGCCCCTTTAAACTATTTTTACGTCACCTTTTCAAGTTTTAATCATAAAGTATACAGTCAGGGAAAAAAAATGAATATTCATTTGAATACTCAGATTACATCAATGGTATTAGAACCTGCTCACTATAATATAACTTTGTGTGAATAAATTATTCATTTGGAATTAAGATATGCGCGTTTGTATGAACCTGCTCCTATAAATAAATAAATTACTGACACAATTTTCTGATTAAAATTTATAACGAGATTTTTATTCAGAAAAAAAAAATGTAATCGGAATACATGAAGATGTATAAAACCTGCTTAATATGAATAAGTTCCCATAATTCTTAAATGATTATTTGTTTGTAATCAGCTTGTATGAATATGTATGAACCTACTGGCTTTGAATAACTTATAACGAGTGATCTATATCAACACGTGGTATCTTAAACGTCCATCTCAATCATTAAAGTAAGGGCCTCATTGACACTACAGGCTGGTTTACATTCCTCCTACAAATCAAAAATATTGTATCGTTTCATGTTTCTTAAGTCAAACTATTAGTGAGAGGTTTGTGTTATTACAAGTTATTCTGCCGCAACATTGAGGCATTTCATTAGCAAACGTTTGAATTTTGGATGAAGCAAAATAAACAGCTTTCTTTGAAGAAGGTTTTCGTTCTGTATAAAAAAGAAGACAAATACGCCACCGTTGGTGGAGTATTTGTTGTCATAATGGGATTTATGAAAACCCTGAACTGAACTATCAGACAATTTCCGAATCAGTTGTGTGCTACCCTGGATAATATGTGACGTCACAATCATCTTACAAAATGGAAGATACTCTTTGAGAGCGCTCAGTGAGAGATTCAATGAGTTTTTGACAAACAGAATTTCACGTAACCTACAAGCGATTGAAAGACTGCAAAATAAGCGTTAAAAATGGCAAATGTTTAGGAAATTTGAATTGATTCTTCTGTTTCAAACCATCCTACTTATTTAATCACAATGAAAATAAAGTAAAGAAATATTTCATTTATTTTGTTGGTTTGGGTATGTTCTAGATTTAGTTGAACTGCGACATTATGACCCTCATTGTTAAACATGATGCCATAACAACGAAAACTCGGAGTTGTGTCATTGTTGAAGGTCATTGGCGTGTGATGCTCAGTATGAGGAAGTACAACCAAGTTAACTTCATCGTTAAATACATGTACATTAAATCATTGTTACATTGGGTTTCTGTGTTCTCCCCAACTAACCCAGTCTTGAGTTGGGTCAATGTGGGTCACTGCGTCACTGACGTCACTTCATTGAGCTTTTTAAAAGCCGCTATATATTTGTGTACACATTTAAAGCAGCTTTTTTACGGAGCCCCTAAAGGGACAGGTAAAACAAAATTGAAAAGGTAAACAAAAAATCAAATTGTTTCTACCACACCATCATAACACTGCTAGGAAATTTGGGGGCGGGGCATTTTTCATCAGAATTATACCACGTATAAGGCCATAGTCTCATGATTCCGTCGAATTGACTCGATGGTAAATCAATAATCTAAATGTATTTCAAGACATTAATAATATGTTCATGTTGTCAATGTTTTCACTCAGTACCATTGTTGCAAATTCTTTCAAGTGGCACGTTATAATAGTCTTAATCAATTATATGGAAAGGTGAATGATTTTTCTTTTGGTGGGGAACATTACTTTTTGTCTGCACAGGCAAAAGTTTAATTCAATCATAGTTTAAGAAATAGATATTATTCAGTGGTGTTAATATTCTATTCCTTTTTCGACGAAACTCCTCGGTCATAATCTCTGTGTGTTTTGTCTCTTCAGTTGTTTCTTCCACCATTAGACCTTGTAGGAACTTTCAAATGTTACACTCAGTTGGTTTGTGGTCGTGCTAAGGTAGTACAGTATTTTCATGATAGAAGAGTCAATGTACGGTTCGTGAACTGTGACATTATGATTCTCATTGTTAAACACGTCTCCATAAAATGAAAAACCCGGACATGTTTATTGTTGAAGTTCATTTTCATTGGCGTGTGATGCTCAGTATGAGGAAGTACAACCAAGTTACAACCAAGTTAACTTCATCTTTAAATACGTGTACATTAAATCACTGTTACATTGAGCTGTGTGTTCACGCAGGATCATTCCACTTTATGCATTTCCATCCTTTACCCGTCGTCTCCAGGAATGATTTCAAAGCAACTTAATAAACTCAGATTCAATACAATGGATGGAAGGATCTCGATGTATGTGTTGCTGGTGTGTGTTTGGTGTTCACTTGATGCAGGCGGATTCCTGATGGTTGTCACTGCTCAACCAACGGTGTCTGCAGAGATCTTAACACCAGAGGCCGATCGTAAGGAGGGCGGGCAGGTTAAAATGAGGTGTATCGCTACAAACCTGGAGTCGGATCATATCGTCGAGTGGAGGACTGAAAATCCTACAATGACCCTGAGATGGGGTCAAACCACTATTTCTACGAATGGACGATTCATCTTCAATACATCGGTAAATATGGTTACTCAAACAGTTGTTCAAGACTTCACCATCACCAATGTGCAGAGGGCCGATACTGATGAATATGTGTGTAATGTCAGAGACCAAATACCGACTGGAGGCAGCGTCATTGTAGCTTCATCCAGTGTAACACTGTCAGTGTTATACTTCCCAAGTGAGTCCTTCCCTATGTGCTTCCCTGCTGGACCCATTACAGTAGACGCAGGGACACAGTTAGATATGATGTGTTCATCTGAGAGCAGTCACGGAACAGTCAGAATGACGATCAATCCCACTATACAGACTACTAGATACACCAACTGGACATCAGTAATCAACGATGATAACGATACAGTCGTAAGTACATTAGATTTGACGGTGGATGATGCTGATAATGGTGTTGTATTCCAATGCTTCATATCATCAATATACTTCACTGGTATGCAACGTACATGTCAGATCGGACCAATTACAGTGAGGAACAGTCTCATCATCATTCTCGGAGTAGTCGCCGGGGGAGTTGCCGCATTTCTTCTCGTCGTAATCCTGATCTTTATTTGCTGCAAACGACGCGCCTGCAACACGGATCCCAAATCGGTACAGTCCAATGCAGACATCAGTCACACAAATACTGAATTGACACTAGATAGACTTGAACAATCTCAGGTCAGTTTCAACGAGTATGGAGATCTCGACTCAATACAACATGGGTTACAGGAATAATATCATATGTTCCCTCCAAAAGCCCAATAAAGCGACCAGGAGCGTCTCATGCTGGCACTTCCCCGGTACAAACGGAAGAGGTGACTGATCCAAGTCTACTATACGCAAAACCATTCCGTACCCAAACTCAAAGGACTGAACATGAAGTGAAGAGGCAACAGTCAGACCTGACCGAAGACCCTACAGCTGAGGATTGTTACAACAATCCAGCATTTGTTTTTAGTGTAGGCCTATCTGATAGAGCAACATCGCCCTCTGGAGACGACTTATCCACACCCAATAAACCAACGGCAAAAGTCAGACCATCTCGACCTAGTAAGCCCAGACCGTATAAGCCCAAGCCAACACAGCGTGGGAGTAACGCCCCTGGTACCCTCGATGACCGGATGGTACCCTCTCCCCCACCCTTCATAAACATCAATGACGTTACCCCTAGCCTGGAAAATACCGACGATTCTTCTCATGCCCGAGCCTCTGTACCAATGAGGCAGCAGAGTAGTCATTGCAACCCAGGATCTGAGGATCACTTTGTCTATGCTATAATTGCTTCTCTCCACCCAGGGGTAAAATGGGTACCTGTGAGAGCAGAGATGGTTCTTGTGATTGATTTAGCCTAGTAGCGCATATATTGCAGCACAGGCTGTATACTCCCCAGGGAGCTGAGATGGTTTAAGGAATTAAATAAATGGCCCAGTGACCAGGGGTAATAGTATGTTAGGCGCCTTGAGCATCCCTTGGGATGGATATGTGCGCATTATAAATGTTGTTATTATTATTATTATTATTATGCTGATTTGGAATTGCAATCAGACGAGATTCAAGATGGCGGACATCATCCTCAACTAGCATCTGAAGTAGGGCTGTACTCGAGCGTAGTTATGAACTAACATTGATCTATTTGATATATATCGTAGGATGAGAGGGACTCTTTGTCTTCACCAGGCCCGGTATTCTCTCCCAATCTCACCCTCGTACCTCCTCGTATTGCTTATCCGTTCATAATGATGCCGTAATCAAATATCATCTTTAGATCAGTTTCTTTACAATGCAATCTTGGTATCGTTGCTTTATTCTCACTAAGCGCACATGCATCAATTTTTGAAGATTTTGCAGAGATATTATTTTGTAATCGGGTTATTATACTACCATGATCGTGAGAATCTATATCGTTAGCCAAGACATTTTGCCATACGATGTCTCCAAAACACTTGATAAAAAATGCCAAACTTTACACACTTGGGTTGTGTATTGTACCGATAACCAAAATTACTAAATTATTACTCTTTTTATTAAACCCTGCCTTGCTGAAACCAATCTACAGACAAATTGCAACCTTACACATTATAATTGAACCTCCTTACAAGTACATTGTAAACTACACGCTTCTTGGTGTCGACAACGTCACAATTTTTCATGAACTAGGAAAACATTACTGCAGGATGTTGTTATTTCTCTGTATGGAGTAGTGCTGTATGTATCCACCCTTAACGTGCGCACCCACTTTCACAACCACTGCCACGCCCACTTCCACACCACCGCCAATGGGTGTTCTCCCACATCCTCCAAGTTTCTCTTTCAATATTTATATCTCTCTACATTTCCAAACAGCGTTGTATGGGAAACTTTGCTATATTGTGATCACAACCAAAAATTGAATTTGGGATTATTTCAATTGCATGAAACCGTTATGTATGGTGGGCTTTAAGATTTTCGATTTTAAAAGACTTGTACATTTTGTTTATGTAAACGCATCCAATTTAAATGTACAGAATAAATTAATATCGAAAAAACATGTATACGTTACGATTAAGGTATGAACACTTGATGTAAATTGTTTGCAAACGCATCTATAATTATTCAGAAGAAAAAAGTATCCAAAGAAGTTATATCTGTCAAAGTAATGTATATTTAAATTTATGTTTTTACAGTATAAACTTAACAAATTAAGTCACTACTGATTGGTGCACATTGAGATTAAAATGGCTGTGTCGTCATGACCCAATTATATAGAGGGTGTGCGCGTGCATGCAGTTACTATGTCAGAGTTCGTAATTCCTTGTACAGCCACAGGCCTGCTTTGACCTTGATGACACTGCCCCTTTAATCTATTTTCATGTTACATTTTCAAGTTTCGATCATAAAAGTATTCAGAGTCAGAACAAAACATGAATATTCATGTATACTCAGATTACATCAATGATGTAAAAAACTGCTTGCTATGATATTTTTCAGTGAATATTCATTTGGAATTAGAAAATATGATTATGTATGAACCTGCTCCTATATAAAAAATTACTGACAACATTTTCAGATTAAAATTAATAACAAGACTTTGAGGTTAAAAATGTAATCAGAATAAATTAATATCTTTGAACCTGCTCAATATAAATCAATTTGCATATTTATATGATTATTTGTAATCAGATTGTATGAATATGTATAAACCTACTAGCTTTGAATAAATTAATGACGAGTAATTGATATCATCACATGGTATCTTAAACGTCTATCTCAATCATGAAAGTAAGGGCGTCGTTGCTCCTACACGTATATTGAACATTACTCCTATAAATCAAAATCGTTGTATCTTTTCATTTTCCAGTTTCAAAATAAATGAGAGTTGTGTTTTTTAAAGGTGTTTTTGGATAACAATATTGAGCAGTTTTAACAAACTTTTGCTTGAGGCAAAATGAACGGCTTTCTTTGATCAAGTTTGTTGTTCTGTATAAAAATAAAGACAAATGAGGATTTGGGATCCTGTTATAGCACCGTTGGTGGGGGTATATTTTTGTCTTGCTGTGATTTATGAAAACCCTGTACTATTAAGTATTAACTATAAATTTTTGACTCCCATAAATGGCCGACCGTGTTAGTTCGCAAAGTAAAAGGAAAACCACGCCATTTCGAGGCATATTTGTGTAGATCATTGTATTCTACTTTTAGAACATCTTTATAACCATATGCATTTTATAACAAACGGTTACAAACGCTTTTTATTAGACCAACTCGCCCGATTCAAGGCAACATGTCCCTTTAAAAACAAGAATTGCAATGCATTTGTAAACATTTTGCAGAGATATTATTTTGTAATCGGGTTTTTATACTACCATGATCGTAAGAATCTATATCGTTTATACCAAAGACATTTTGCGAAACGATGCCTCCAAAACACTTGATATGTAATGACAAACTTTTCAGATTGAACCTAATTTAGGTTTTTGATTATATCGATAACCAAAAGTACAATATTATTACTTTTGTTTATTAGGCCCTAAACCCTGCCTTGCTGAAAAAAATCTACAGAAAAAATGCAACCTTACACATTATAAATGAACCTCCTTACAAGTACATTGTAAACTACACGCTTCGTTGTGTCGAAAACGTCACCATTTTTCATGAACTAGGAAAACATTACTGCAGGAGGTTTTTATTTCTCTGTATGGAGTAGTGCTGTATGTATCCACCCTTAACGTGCGCACCCACTTTCAAAACCACTGCCACGCCCACTCACACACCACCGCCAATGGGTGTTCTCACACATCCTCCAACTTTATCTTTCAATATCCAAACAGCGTTGTGGTTGGAAAACTTTGTTTTCTTTTGATCACAACAATTTCTTAAATTTGGGATTATTTCAATTGCATGAAACAGTTATGTATGTCGGGCTTTAAGATTTAAGATTTTGATAATTTTGTAGGGCCTACACGTTCTATTTTCACGTCACAACTTCAAGGTTCGATCATAAAAGTATACAGAGTCGAAACAAAATACGAATATTCATTTGTACTCAGATTAATGATATAAGAACCTTCTCGCTAAAATATAACTTTTAGGGAATATTCATTTGGAATTAAGACATACGCATTTGTATAAACCTGATCCTGTTAAAAAATTACCGACATTTTCATACTAAATTTTATAACAAGATGTTTATTCAGTAGAAAATTTCATCGGAATACATAAAGATGTATGAACCTGCTTTAATATGATTAAATTTTAATGTTTAAATGATTATTGTATGTAATCAGACTGTATGATTATTTTTGAACCTACTAACTTTGAATAAATTAATAACGAGTGATCTATATCAACACGTGGTATCTTAAACGTCCATCTCAATCATGAAAGTAAGGGCCTCATTGACACTACGGGTATACATTCCTCCTACAGATCAAAAGTATTGTATCTTTTCATTTTTCTTAAGTCAAACTATTAGTGAGAGGTTTGTGTTATTACAAGCTATACTGCCGCAACATTGAGGCATTTCATTTGCAAACGTTTGAATTTTGGATGAGGTAAAATGAACAGCTTTCTTAATTGATGGAGGTTTTCGTTCTGTATAAAAAAGAAGACAAAATTAATGACGATTTAGGACCCTGTCACCACCGATGGTGGCGTATTTGTTTGTCATAATGGGATTTATGAAAACCCTTAACTGAACTATCAGACAATTTCCGAATCAGTTGTGTGCTACCCTGGATAATCTGTGACGTCACAATCCTCTAACAAAATGAAAGATACTCTTTGAGAGCGCTCAGTGAGAGATTCAATGAGTTTTTGACAAACAGAATTTCACGTAACCTACAAGCGATTGAAAGACTGCAAAATAAGCGTTAACAAATTTGAGGACAATTTGAATTTATTCTTCTGTTTCAAACCATCCTACTATTTTAATAACAATGAAAATAAAGTAAAGAAATATTTCATTTATTTTGATAGTTTGTGGTATGTTCTAGAATCAGTTCAACTGCGACATTATGACCCTCATTGCTAAACATGATGCCATAGCAAGGAAAAATTGGAGTTGTGTCATTAGTGAAGTTCATTGGCGTGTGTGATGCTCAGTATGAGGAAGTACAACCAAGTTAACTTCATCGTTAAATACATGTTACATTGGGTTTCTGGGTTCTCCCCAACTAACCCAGTCTTGAGTTGGATCAATGTGGGTCACTGCGTCACTGACGTCACTTCATTGAACTTTTTAAAAGCCGCTTTATATTTGTGTACACATTCAAAGCAGCTTTTTTACGGAGCACCTAAAGGGACAGGTTAAAAAAATTGAAAGGGTAAACAAAAAATCTAATTATTTCTACCACACCATCATAACACTGCTAGGAAATTTGGGGGCGGGGCATTTTTCATCAGAATTATACCACGTATAAGGCCATAGTCTCATTATTCCGTCGAATTGAATCGATGGTAAATCAATAATCTAAATGTATTTAAAGACATTAAGAAAATTATGTTCATGTTGTCAGTGTTTTCACTCAGTACCATTGTTGCAAATTCTTTCAAGTGGCACGTTATAATAGTCTTAATCAATTATATGGAAAGGTGAATGATTTTTCTTGTGGTGGGGAACATTACTTTTTGTCTGCACAGGCAAAAGTTTAATTCAATCATAGTTTAAGAAATATATATTATTCAGTGGTGTTAATATTCTATTCCCTTTTCAACGGAACTCCTCTGTCATAATCTCACTGTGTTTTGTATCTTCAGTTGTTTCTTTCCACCATAAGACCTTGTTGGAACTTTCAAATATTACGATTCAGTCGTGTAGTGTGTATCATGTATTTTCATAATAGGTGAGTCGATGTACTGTTGATCTGGATTCAGTTGAACTGTGAATTTATGATTCTCATTGTTCAACCTGTCTCGATAAAATGAAAATCCAGGTGTGTTATTGTTAAAGTTCATTGGCATGTGGTGCTCAGTATGAGGACAACCAAGTTAACTTCATCGTTAAATACATGTACACTAAATCACTGTTACATTGAGCTGTGTGTTGAACGCAGGATCATTCTACTTCATGCATTTCCATCCTTTATCCGTCTTCTCCAAGACTGATTTAATAGCAACTTAAAAAATCAGATTCAATACAATGGATGGAAGGATCTCGATGTATGTGTTGCTGGTGTGTGTTTGGTGTTCACTTGATGCAGGCGGATTCCTGATGGTTGTCACTGCTCAACCAACGGTGTATGCAGAGATCTTAACACCAGAGGCCGATCGTAAGGTGAGCGGGCAGGTTAATATGAAGTGCACCGCTACAAACCTGGAGTCGAATCATATCGTGGAGTGGAGGACTGGAGAACCATACATGACTCTTAGATGGGGTGAATCCACTACTTCTACGAATAGGCGATTCATCTTCGATACATCGGTAAATATGGCTACTCAAACAGTTGTTCAAGACTTTACCATCACCAATGTGCAGAGGGCCGATACTGATGAATATGTGTGTAATGTCAATGACCCAATATCGACTGGAGGCCACGACATCGTAGCCACATCCAGTGTAAAACTCTCAGTGTTGTACTTCCCCAGTGAGCCCTTTCCTATGTGCTTCCCGGCTGGACCAATTACAGTAGACGCAGGGACAGAGTTAGATATCAGTTGTTCATCTGAGAGCAGTCACGGAACAGTCAGAATGACGATCAATTCCACTATACAGACTACTAGATACACCAACTGGACATCAGTAATCAACGATGATAACGATACAGTCGTAAGGACATTAGATTTGACAGTGGATGATGCTGATAATGGTGTAGCATTCGAATGCGCTATTGTATCAATGTATTTCGCCAATATGCTACATACATGTCATATCGGACCAATCACAGTGAGGAACACCGTGACAAAACCCATGACAAAACCCACAATACTAAAGCAGATAAAAACTGCATCCCAAAGCATGACGTCACAACATGATGGCATTTGCAGCACTAAGAAAAGGCTCTGCTCGTCTGATCCAACCCCACCTTCAACTCCATGGGTTCTAGCGTCCATTGCCATGATTTTGGCTATGACATTCTTCGTCATCATCGTCATTCTCATCCTTCGTGATGTCAGAAAGAACCGTCTGATAAAAAGACTCACATCTGAGAAAGAACCCCGAGTCACCAAACCTGATCCCTACATGGAGCTGCAGCCAACGGAGGACAAGAATCGCGTCTACACGGAACCCACTACTGTTATAGAGACAATTCCCACGCAAGACACCTACTACCAACCAGTTGAAGTAGAGCATGAAAGCCCAGAGTATGACTACGCTCGGCCAGAGGACAGCACCAACACCAGCTATGAAGCGGTCAGAGTACCACAGAGTTCAGCTGAGAAGCAGTCTCCGAACATTAACAATTAGACATTATTGATATACCTGAACATGGTATAGTTGATGCAGCATTCTAGACACAATTTACTCGTATCTAATTGAGTGGAGATCCTACACAACGCACTGTAAACAAACACCTCCCTCTTGTAGGCTTCAATACAAAATGTAAAACGTCATTTCCATTTTGTTCTCAATAGTTTTCAAGAGACATACCAGTCAACCACCCAGAGAAAACTTCTTTAAATTACTGTGAATGAGTGGCACCAAGGCAAAAGCGCGGTCAAAGCAAGGACAGTTTCAACCTTTGGTTGGAGCTGCGTTTTATAAAACAATTTTTTCAAACAAATATAATATTTTAGAATGAATACGATATTTGTATGTAGGAGCAGTTAAAACTCAAAAATGCTAACAAGATTGAATGTTAGTGTTGGAAGACTCAAATTTACCGCTGTAAACAAATTGTATATATACATTTCAAGCAGAACCGATTATTTATAGTTGATGGTATACGAGCTGTGAGGATAAGAACAGGTGGTGTCATGTCCTCACATCAAGTGTAACTATTTGTGTGTCAAATATCGACTATAAGCAAAGTGAAGCTCTTATCATTCCATGCGAATTAAATCATTACATTCAAGTCACGCAATAACGACATCTTAAGAAGAACAATTTGAATGCAACGGTTTCGTGTCATATTGCTCAGCAGAGTTACACTAAATTGGGGTCGGTCCAGACTCCATCCAATAAAGATCATTTACAACTGATTCACAACTTTCACTTTTGGATAAATCATTTTGTTGTTAAAGTTACAATGTAAAGTTTAAAACTTATCTTCTTACCCGTTCCTTTTTATAGATGCTGTTTGATCAAACCTATCAACATCCTCGATGATTATGTTTGTATAGCGGAGATGGGGTAACTTCAATGCTGTAAAATAATAATTATACATAATGCTAAAACTTCATGATTAAAATGCATTTCAAAATTTTCTTTTTTAAAGTGACCCCTCTATTGAGTTTTAAATTCAAATATTAAGACGACTCCCTGGTGCATTGTAATATAATTCACACAGGATTGTTCGATAAATGTAATTCTACATTTTCTCAAATAAATGAAATTGGACCATTTTTGATGCACCTTCTCGCGTCATCCTACAATTGGTCACTATAATTCAAGCTCGAATTAATACACTTGAGCTGTTCGAAGGATTTTTTGCTTCAAGATGGCTGCTGGTTCTAAATTTCAATTCAATCTTTTTAATACTACCTGGTGGGAAAGTCTACAAAACACTTTATAATATTTCGTAGCTACTGGATCAGCGCAATACTTGTTGATACTACTTTCGGGATGAACTAGAAACTAAGCTCTCTCTAGTGAACTAAAGTTTTACCTAATTTTCACCTAAACTCACCCAGGAGGATATTCAGCAAAATGATCGTGCAGTACCATGAGCTGAATTCTCTATAGATTAACTTTCGATGGTAGATAATTATATAGGACTCAACTCTGGAAATGAACAATACAGAAAATGTCGACTCCCATCGCCGTTGCTGGTGGTGCAGGAATAACCCTCGCCAGATGTTTTAAGGAACGCCCTCAAAGTGCTTCTCCCTTCTATGGCTCACTGCGTTTCAGTTATCTCGAGGGCTCGATTGTCTGATCGAAAACCGCTTTGAATCATTCTTTGTGGATTCAAATTGGTACAACGAAAAGTATGTAATTACCTAACAAAGAACACAACTAGGTCAGTCGACTGCATTAGGTGACCCCGTCAACGAAGGACAACAACACATAAAAGAGAAACTGTTTCGTTAGGAGTGTTCATATTTCTTTGTATGTGGCCGTCAAAATTTAAGAAAACGTATGACTTTGAGAGAGTTTCAGATGAGCAAAAGTCTCTGAGGATGGTTACTGCTGGTACACATTTTTGGGGAGTGAGCTTTCAGAAATGAAATCGATCAGTTTCTATCGAAACTTTTTCGTATAAAGCTTTTAAAAGGGACTTATAGTATGCATCAGCCCCAAGACATGTACACCTTGTTTACTTCATAATTTAAAATGTTAATTTAAAATAACTATTTTGTTAATCACTTTGAAAATGATAATCCCATCATCGTCCTCCATCTTAGTATCACCCTTCTGACATTGTACGTCATTTCAGAGGCTCTCTGGGTTCTCCCCAACTAACCCAGTCTTGTGTTGGGTCACTGTGGGTCAATGCGTTAGTGACGTCACTTCATTGAATTCTTTAAAAGCCGCTATATAATATTTTGTACACATTCGCTTTTAATTACTTCTGCCACTCAAAGGTACATCTTTAATTTGTAAAAAAAAATATTTAAGAAATGTTAATTAGTGGTTACCATTACCACTCCGTCGATATACTATATGGTTTATTATTACTAAATTATCTATCGTTCAAAACGAACACAATGATCATACCAGACAGGGAGATTGGATACAGGGCGCGCTCTGCTGCTAAGTCAATGTTATGATGTATACCACACCATAAACACTGCTAGGAAATTTTTGGATTGGGCATATTTGCATCAGAAGCATACCACGTATTAGTCGAACTGAATCGGTGGTTAATCAATAATCTAAATGTATTTCAAGACATTAATATTTTCATGTTATTATTTATTACCATTGTTGCAAATTCTTTCAAGTGGCACGTTATAATAGTCTTAATCAATTATATGGAAAATAAGGTGAATGATTATTCTTTTTGTTGGCGAACATTACTTTTAACATGCACAGGCACAAGTTTCATTCAATCATAGTTTAAGAATTTGATATAAATCAGTGGTGTTCATATTCTATTCCTTTTTCAATGAAACTCCTCTGCCATAATCTCACTGTGTTTTGTCTCTTACGTTGTTTCTTTCCACCATAAGAACTTCTATGAACTTTCAAATGTTAAAACGAGTTGGTTTGTGGTCGCGCGTGCAAAAAGGTAGTACAGTATTTTCATGAACTGTGACATTATGATCCTCATTGTTAAACAAGTCTGGATATAATGAAAACCCAGAGTTGTGTTGTTGTTGAAGTTCATTGGCGTGTGGTGCTCAGTATGAGGAAATACACCCAAGTTAACTTCATCGTTAAATACACGTACATTAAATCACTGTTACATTGAGCTGTGTGCGAAAGTTGGATCATTCTACTTCATGCATTTCCATCCTTTATCCGTCTTCTCAAGAAATTATTTAATAAACTCAGATTCAATACAATGGATGGAAGGATCTCGATGTATGTGTTGCTGGTGTGTGTTTGGTGTTCACTTGATACAGGCGGATTCCTGATAGTTGTCACTGCTCAACAAATGGTGTCTGCAGAGATCTTAACACTAGAGGCCGATCGTAAGGTGGGCGGGCAGGTTAATATGAGGTGTACCGCTACAAACCTGGAGTCGGGTCACATCGTGGAGTGGATGACTGGAGAACCAGACATGACTCTTAGATGGGGTGAATCCACTCTTTCTACGAACAGGCGATTCATCTTCGATACATCGGTAAATATGGCTACTCGAACAGTTGTTCAAGACTTTACCATTACCAATATGCAAAGGGCCGATTCTGATGAGTATGTGTGTAGAGTCAATGACCCAATATTGGGTGGAGGCTACGACATCGTAGCCACATCTAGTGTAACACTTTCAGTGTTATACTTCCCCAGTGAGTCCTTCCCCATGTGCTTCCCTTCTGGACCCATTACAGTAGACGCAGGGACAGAGTTAGATATGAGGTGTTCATCTGAGAGTAGTCACGGAACAGTCAGAATGACGATCAATCCCTCTATACAGACTACTAGATACACCAACTGGATATCAGTAATCAACGATGATAACGATACAGTCGTAAGGACATTAGATTTGACAGTGGATGATGCTGATAATGGTGTTGCATTCGAATGCGTCATATCATCAATGTATTTTACTGGTATGCAACGTACATGTCAAATTGGGCCGATTACAGTGAGTCGCACTATTGCAGGACCCACAACACCAAAGCAGATAACAACTGCATCCCACAGCATGACGTCACAAAACGATGGCGTTACCGGCACTATGAACTATCTCTGCTCGTCTGGTCCAACCCCGTCTTCAACTCCATGGATTCTAGCGTCCATTGCAATGATTTTAGCTATGACATTCTTCGTCATCATCGTCATTCTCATCCTTCGTGATTTCAGAAAGAACCGTCTGATAGAAAGACTCACATCTGAGAAAGAACCCCGAGTCACCAAACATGATCCCTACATGGAGCTGCAGCCAACGGAGGACAAGAATCGCGTCTACATGGAACCCACTACGGTTCAAGAGACAATTCCCACACAAGACACCTACTACCAGCCAGTTGAAGCAGAGAATGAAAGCCCAGAGTATGACTACGCTCGGCCAGAGGAAAGCACCATCAGCAGCTATGAAGCGGTCAGAGTACCACAGAGTTCAGCTGAGAAGCAGTATCAGAACATTAACAATTAGGCATTCATGATATACCTGAACATGGTATAGTAGATACAATACTCTAGATAAATTCACTTGTATCTATGGAGTGCATATTATACACATCGCACTGTGAACAAACATCCCCGCCTTTGTACGGTTCAAAACAAAATGTAAAACATTATCCACTTTTTGAAGTAATTATTTCCATTTTGTTCTCATTAGTTTTCAAGAGACATACCAGTCAACCAACCCGAGAAAACTTCTTTTAATTACTGTGAATGAGTGGCACCAAGGCAAAAGTGCGGACAAAGCAAGGACAGTTTCAACCTTTGGTTTGAGCTGCGTTTTATAAAACAATCTTTTCAGACAAATATTGTTTTTGATTGAATATTACTTTCCTATACAGGAGCAGTTAAAACTCAAAATTGCCAACAAGAAAGAATGTTGGTGTTGGAAGACTAAAATTTAAAATTCAAAATTGTATAATATACATTTCAAGCAAAACTAAACATAACGGTGGTGGTACACAAACTGTAAGGATAAGAACAGGTGATGTTCGGTCCTCACATCAAAATGTAATTATTTGTGTGTCAAATATCGGCTTTTAGCAAAGCGAAGCTCTTATCATTCCATGCGAACTAAATCAATACATTCAGGTGATGCAATAACGACATCTTGAGAACATGAATGAATTGTAAATAATGTCATTGCCCAGCGGGAGTACATTGGGCTCTCTAGACTCAAGCCAATAAAGATTACTTACAACTGATTCACTACTTTCACTTTTTGATAAGTCGATCGATTTGATGTGGAAATTACAATGAAAGATTCAAAACTTATCTTCTCACTTGTTCCTTTTTATTAAAATGTTGTTTGATCAAACCTCTCAACATCCTTGATGATTATGTTTGTATAGCGGAGATGGAGTAACTTCAGTGCTGTAAATTGATAATTATACATAATGCTAAGACTTCATGATTAAAATGAATTTCAAGATTTTCTTTTGAAAAGTACGCCCTCTATTGAGTACGCCCTCTAATAAACGAAAAATACTAATCTCTCTGAATCATGCCCTAACAAGCCAGATTTTAATCACTACTTGTTACAAAACTTTCATAAAAAGGATACATAAGCTAAAATGGTGACTGATGAAGTGTGTGTGTAAGCAGTCCATCGTATCCGATTAAGACTGACTGCTGGAAGTATTGATCATCTTTCTCCATGAGCTGCGGTCTTGAGCCAGCGTGTACCAGTCTCCCGCATCGATACCCTTTTCTTTCAGATGACGTTTCACAGTATCTTTGAATCTTAGCTTTGGGCGACCTCTATTCCTGTCCCCAGACGGCAGTTGTGAGAAGAGCATTTGTTTAGGGAGGCGGGTGTTTTCCATCCTTGCAACATGTGCAGCTTATATAACGCACTGAAAATATGTTTTGAGCCATTCCATTAAAGGTAAAGAAAAAATGGCTCAACATATCTTTATTTTTTGCCTATTGATATTATGTATGTAATATTATACAGATTGATTGAACAAAAACTCACCGGATAAAAGTTCTTTTTAGTGAGTTCCAACAACCCCTTCCCCTTCCAAAACCCCCCTCCTTTTTTTTCGAACCCCCTCTCTTTCTTCCGTGTAGATGCATTAAAAACATCAAAGATTAGGTCTGTTCTAACCATTGCCATGAATAACGGAGACACTTGTCTCCAACCAAAAAACAACATCATATCATATCATCAATATCTTTCACTGGTACGCAACGTACATGTCAGATCGGACCAATTACAGTGAGGAACAGTCTCATCATCATTCTCGGAGTAGTCGCCGGGGGAGTTGCCGCATTTCTTCTCATCGTAATCCTGATCTTTATTTGCTGCAAACGACGCGCCTGCAACACGGATCCCAAATTGGTACAGTCCAATGCAGACATCAGTCACACAAATACTGAATTGACACTAGATAGACTTGAACAATCTCATATCAGTTTCAACGAGTATGGAGATCTCGACCCAATACAACATGGGTTACAGGATAATATAATATATGTTCCCTCCCAAAGCCCAATAAAGCGACCAGGAGCGTCTCATGATGGCACTTCCCCAGTACAAACGGAAGAGGTGACTGGTCCAAGTCTACTATACGCAAAACCATTCCGTACCCAAACTCAAAGGACTGAACATGAAGTGAAGAGGCAACAGTCAGACCTGACCGAAGACCCTACAGCTGAGGATTGTTACAACAATCCAGCATTTGTTTTTAGTGTAGGCCTATCTGATAGAGCAACATCGCCCTCTGGAGACGACTTATCCACACCCAATAAACCAACGGCAAAAGTCAGACCATCTCGACCTAGTAAGCCCAGACCGTATAAGCCCAAGCCAACACAGCGTGGGAGTAACGCCCCTGGTACCCTCGATGACCGGATGGTACCCTCTCCCCCACCCTTCATAAACATCAATGACGTTACCCCTAGCCTGGAAAATACAGACGATTCTTCTCATGCCCGAGCCTCTGTACCAATGAGGCAGCAGAGTAGTCATGGCAACCCAGGATCTGAGGATCACTTTGTCTATGCTGATTTGGAATTGCAATCAGACGAGATTCAAGATGGCGGACACCATCCTCAACTAGCATCTGAAGCAGTGCTGTACTCGAGCGTAATGATAAAGTAACATTGATCTACTTGATAGATATCGTAGGATGAGATCGAGGGACTCTTTCTTCACCAGGCCCGGTATTCTCTCTCAATCTCATCCTCGTACCTCCTCCTATAGCGTATCCGTTCTTATTGATGCCTTAATTACATAGCATCTTCAGATCAGTTTCTTTACAATTCAATCTTGGTATCGTTGCTTTCTTCTCACTAAAAAAACATGATCAATTTTTGACATATTGAGTTTTTTGTAAACATTATGAAGAGATATTATTTGTAAACGGGTTATTATGATCGTGATAATTTATATCGTTAGCAAAGACATTTTCCATCACGACGTCTCCAAAACACTTGATAAGTAATGACAAACTTTTCACATTTAACGTAATTTGGGTTTTAGATTATACCGATAACCAAAAATACAAAATGATTACTCTTTTTATCAAACCCTGCCTTGCTGAAAAAAACACAGACAAATTGTAACCTTACACTTTATAATTGAACCTCCTTACAATTACATTGTAAACAACACGCTTCTTGGATAACAAATCTGTCAAAAGCGTCACAATTTTTTAATGAACTAGTAAAACATTCCTGTAAGAGGTTTTTATTTATCTGTATGGAGTAGTGCTGTATGTATCCACTCTTAACGTGCGCACCAACTTTCACAACCACTGCCACGCCCACTTCCACACCACCCTCAATGGGTGTTCTCCCACATCCTCCAAGTTTCTCTTTCAATATCTCTCTAAATTTCCAAACAGCGTTGTGGTTGGAAACTTTGCTATCTTTTGATCACAACAATTTTGTAAGCTTGGAATTATTTCAATTGCATGAAACCATTACGTATGATGGGCTTTAATATTTTAGATTTCGAAAAACTTGTACACTTTGTTTATGTTAACGAATCAAATTTAAATGTACAGATTAATTTAATATCGAAAAACCTATTTACGTTACGATTAAAAGGTATGAACAGTAGGCCTAGATGAAAATTGTTTGCAAACGCATCTATAATTGTTCAGAAAAAAAATTAATATTCCAAAAAGTTATATCTGTCAAATTTATGTTAATTCAATTTTTTGTTTTTACAGTAACGCTGTAAATAAAGCCATTATTATTGGTGCACATTAAGAATAATGTCGTCATGACCAAATAATATGGAGGGAGGACGTGCGCTTGCGGTAATTATGTAAGAGTTCGTAATTCCAGGTACAGCCACAGGCCTGCTTTGACCATAACGACACTGCCCCTTAATCTTTTTTCACGTCACATTTTGATAATAAAAGCATACAGAGTCAGAACAGAATATGAATATTCATATGTACTCAGATTAATGATTAAGAACCTGCTCGCTATAATTTAACTTTTAGGGGACATTTATTTGAAACTGAGAAATACGCGTTTGTTAAAACCTTCTCCTATAAATAAATTACTGAAACATTTTCATATAAAAAATTGTAACAAGATTTTGAGTTTTAAAAATGTAACCGGAATAAATAAACATCTATGAATCTGCTCAATATGAATCAATTTGCATTTTAAAATGGTTATTTGTTTGTTATATGCTGGTAGGACTAGTATGAACCTACTGGCTTTGAATAAATTAATGACGAGTAATTGATATCAACACATGTCAGTTTTCTTTTCGGTATTGTACGACAGGTGTAGCGCGTTATTTAATGCACGCGCTTACGTAACACGTTCTGTGTTCATGCCTATATAATGGGCTACTCGCTTCTTTCATTTCATTCTCGGTTGAGCAGCTATACCTCGCCTTTTATACATTACAACCTGTTCTTAACCATGAATTCATCCGACCTCGACGCTTCTAATAACGAAGTTCTACGGGCTATACAGTCCTTGACCAACTCGATCGACAGTAAGGTCGAGTCCGCCTGCAAAAAACAACGAATACTCGCCGGTGATTTTCCCGACTTCAAGAGTGAGGGTAACAAGGACCAATACAAGTACGCAGGGCAACTTGGCGGTTTGATCGACAGCGCCCTGGCATCGTTGGACACCGGTGACTCCACAGCGGTCAACGAGACTCTCGTCGAGGCCAGTGAACTTGTTAAACAACGCCAAAAGCTAATTAAGCTCGCCGACCGATCGTCTCTTGGCTGGGCAACAGTCAAAGAATACGTAACCGACGATTTAGCCGACAATTCAGACGATGAAAAGCGGCTACGAAAGGCAGAAAAGTCTGCAGCAGCAAAGAAAGCCAAACCATCGAAAAAGTTCAGGGCTAAAGCACGTCCTTCAGCGGGTTTTGCTTCGACTCCTGGTCCTTTTCGTGTTTACAACCACTACCAGTACCGCCCCGACATCCGTACCTGTTTTCAATGCGGGATCGTCGGCCACGTGCGCACCAACTGCCCGTCCTTGCGAGCACTTCGTCAGCCACGAAGACCTCAGTCATCCGCTACCACAGCCATTGAGCCCTCCACCGTATAGGGATTGGGAGGCCTCGCAGCCAGATACGATCGACCGAGTACCTACAGGTGTAAAAGGTAGGCTTAAACCATGTCTGGCTTTTTGGAAAAATGTATTGAAATGCAGTCTCTTTTTACAAGAGGTTATTTGTGCGGGGTACAAAATTCCATTTTTTATCGAACCCCCACCTGTTTTCATGGAAAATAACCAATCCAGTTTGCAACATGCGCAATTTGTGGAATCTGCCATTTTTGAATTGACAAAAAAGAAATGCATTACGCAATTGTCACGACCGCCATATTGTTGTAATCCTTTGACAGTTGCGGTAGGGAAAAAGTTAAGATTAGTCCTTGATCTTCGCCACCCCAACAAATACATTTGGAGAAACAAATTCAAATACGAAGATCTAATTCACATCTCCCCATCATTGGATTGCGATCAATATTATTTTTCATTTGACCTAGAGTCGGGCTACCATCACGTGGAAATTTTTCCCCTTCATTCCAAATATCTTGGATTTTCTTGGCGACATACCGACTCGGTTATTCGTTATTACAATTTCACAGTCCTACCATTCGGTTTGAGTAGCGCATGTCACTTGTTTACCAAATTAACCAGGCCTCTTGTCCATTATTGGAGGAAACAAGGTATCATGTCGTTCATGTACATTGATGACGGGTTAATTGCATCCCCAACACTTGAAACGGCTAAAAAGAACGCCGAGTTTGTCCAAAGTACCATTTTGCAAACGGGTTTTGTTCCCAGCAAAACTAAGTGTAAGTGGTGCCCTACTAAACACTTGCAGTATTTAGGTATTATCATCGACTCCGAAACATTTCAGTTTTTGGCACCTACACATAAGATTGACAAATTGCTGGCCTTGGCTTCACACCTTCAGTCATTACATAGCGCGAGAACCCCGATTCCTGTTCGGGAACTCGCATGTTATACAGGTCAAATAATTTCTTTGTCGTTGCCTCTTGGACCAATTGCCAGGTTCATGACCAGATCATTGTACAGGACAATTGAAAGCCGTAATTCATGGCATGATTCTGTCCCTCTCTCGGAGGAAACGATCTCCGAGATCAAGTTTTGGTCCACCAACTTGGTATCCCTCGACGGTTTCACCATTAGAGGCGTATTGGTCACTTCTGTAGCTGTGTACTCTGACGCCAGTGGTACAGGCTACGGAGGCTACATTGAGCATCAACCAAATGCCATAATTCACGGTACTTGGTCACGGCAGGAAAGAACAAAAAGTTCTACCTGGCGTGAATTGTCCGCAGTTCATCTAGTACTCTCGCAGTTACAAAACACTCTTTCAGGCAAAAATATCAAGTGGTACTGCGACAATTCTAGCGTTCCACGAATTATTCAGCATGGCAGCACAAAGAAAGATTTGCATGCCATAGCTATTCAGATTTTCCGTCTTGCCCGTTCAATTGACTGCATTATTTTCCCAGAATGGTTACCCAGAGAACAAAACAAAGTCGCAGACAAGATCAGTAAGTTCCTGGATTATGATGACTGGGCCATTGACAATGATTCTTTCGCATTCTTAGATTGCATTTGGGGCCCTCACACAATTGACCGATTTGCATCGCCACACAATGCCAAACTAGCGAGGTTTAATTCTCGCTTCTTATGCAAAGGTTCATGTGGAGTTGATGCTTTTTGCCAACACTGGCAGGGGGACAACAACTATATTTGTCCTCCAGTGTCTTGCATAATTCCGGCTATTAAGCGTATTATTTCAACTAACGCAACCGCAACATTGATAGTGCCTCATTGGCCTACCTCATCTTTCTGGCCTCTTGTTTGTCCAGACGGTGCTCATTTGCATCACAAAGTGGCAGATTGGCGTTGGGTGAATATTTCTTTCACCCCACCCTCTTTGGGTACACACTCCGTTTTTTCTTCATTCCCGTCCTTTGCCTGTTTGGCACTGCGTTTCGACGCCGGCAGAAAATCCCGGTTTACAAACGCGGGCTTTTGCCTCTTGGACGCCGGCATTTGTCGGCAATGCGCGTTTAGCGCTTGAACCGGAGGAGTTTATTCCTCGTCGTCTGTTTGTGACGACAGTTGTTACGGCACATTCGTGTTACGATTAAGTTTTTTCGTTCAAATTGAACGAATGTTCTAACCCTTTGCCCTTCTGTTTGCGTTCTCTGCGGGGTGAGCATGCTCCACCTTTCCAAATGTGCTCCAAAATATTGCTTTGTATCTTTCAATTATTGCTGTTTTTAACACATGAGGGAAATATAGAAAAGAAAACATTTTCTTTCGGAAGAATGGAGAAAGAAAGTCAGTTTTCTTTTCGGTATTGTACGACAGGTGTAGCGCGTTATTTAATGCACGCGCTTACGTAACACGTTCTGTGTTCATGCCTATATAATGGGCTACTCGCTTCTTTCATTTCATTCTCGGTTGAGCAGCTATACCTCGCCTTACCCGCCCTCCCTCCCTCTGAAACCGTTGGTTATCGTCACTCGGAACAAGGGGGCGTGACCTTCGTCCAACATCCGGGTCACGCTCACGTTTCCTCCACAAGTTGGGGGTTTTTCGTGGCCGCCGAGTGCTGGTTCCAGTAACCAGACTGGCGTTGGGCGCCGAGTTGACGTCAGAATTTCTGCGTTCAGTACAAGTTTTGTGCAGACTTATGACGAATAGATCGCCACAGAATGTCATAGATTAGCCAAATTTTGGTAATTTTTGTTTCAATAACCTTTTTGGTTTTCGCAGCAAATTTTGCTATTTTCCAGTCTTTCTGGTTCGATTTTTGTGTTTTGTTTTTCAGAAGCATGGAAGGAAATAGCTCGCAACATGGCCGATCCCACTCTTCGACGTATCGCCGAAGACCAACTCCCAGCCTTACTCATTTCAGCCAAAGCCCCATCTACAATTAAAACCTACAAATCAGCGTGGCAGCGTTGGGAATTGTGGGCATTAACCAAAACGGGAGTTTCTGTGTTTCCAGTCCGCCCGATCGATTTCTGCCTCTACCTGGCAACAATGTTACCATCGGGTCACAAGTCCACTGCAGACGCCGTAGCCTCCGCAGTAAAATGGGCACACAGCATGGTAGGACTACCGTCGCCGACAGACGACCCAATCGTCAAGACCGCCATCCAAGGCTACAAGAGACTGACAGCCTCGCCACCGAACCGCAAAGAGCCAATATCTCCGCAAGTGATGGCAAAGCTTTTTGATACCTACGGGCATACCACGGCCACATTAGCCGATCTGCGGGTACTGTTCATTTCTTTCATCAGTTATGCGGGGTTTCTTCGCTTCAGCGACCTCGCCAATATCCGACGCCAAGATTGTATCCTGAGATCTGACAGTCTGCTTATTCACCTAACTAAATCCAAAACTGATCAATTTCGACAAGGTGCAGACGTTGTAATTGCCAGAACTCGATCTACAACATGCCCAGTCGGCATAGCGGAAAGATATTTCGATGCGTTGGGTGATCCACCCACATCTTCATTGCCACTAATACGCAGAATTGCTCGCTCAAAATCTGGTCCGATTTCCACTAACCACGCTTTAAGTTACACTAGAACTAGAGAGATTGTACTTCAAGCTTTGAAACCCTTTGTACCTGACGTAACCAAATACGGTCTCCACAGTTTTAGGTCGGGTGGCGCATCCGCCGCATCTGATGCCCTAATTCCGACTCATCTTATTTCTAAACACGGTAGATGGAGCTCCGATAAGGCAAGAAACGCCTATATCAAGGTCAATAACAAAACCAGTTTACTTCCGTCGTTGGCTTTGGGAATATGAGTTTATAACGTTTTGGTACGTGAGTTTATAACGTGAACGTAACATTATTAAGTAGATGAACGTGCGTGTTTACGCAAATTCGATATTATGTTGTTGAATAAAGCGGGGTGAGCATGCTCCACCTTTCCAAATGTGCTCCAAAATATTGCTTTGTATCTTTCAATTATTGCTGTTTTTAACACATGAGGGAAATATAGAAAAGAAAACATTTTCTTTCGGAAGAATGGAGAAAGAAAGGTATCTTAAACGTCCATCTCAATCATGAAAGTAAGGTCTTCATTGACAATACAGGTATATTTAAAACTCCTCCTAAAAATCAAAATCATATTGTATCGTTTCCTTTTTCCTATTTCAAAATAAGTGAAAGTTTCTTTTTGGAGATATTTGATGTATTGTACCAAAATATTGAGGGGTTTTAACAAACTTTTGGTTGAGGCAAAGTGAACGGCTTTCTTTATCAAGTTTTTCGTTCTGTACAAAACAGAAGACAACTATTAATGACGATTTGGGACCCTGTTTGCACCGTTGTAGGCGTATGTGTTTGTGATATTCATGGGATATTTCTAAACCCTGAACAGAACTATATTTTCCAAATCAGTTTTGTGCTACCCTGGGCAATCTATGACGTCACAATCTTCTTACAAAATGGAAAACACACTTGAAGACACTCGTCGTGTACTAGGACAGCTATGAATAATAACGGGCACCTGGACCAGACGGCATCAGCCCACGCCTTCTTAGATCTTGTAAGGACGATTTATGCAATATTTTATGTAAATTATTCAATTGATCATTGAAAACTAGCCACGTACCAAATGTCTTTAAAAAATCTACTATCATTCCTGTGCCAAAACATTTACCAGTTACTTGCTTTAACGACTACCGCCCAGAAGCTCTAACTTCAATTGTTATGAAATGTATGGAAACTCTAATCAGAAACTTCATCCAATCACAGCTTCCGCCCACACTAGACCCGTTCCAGTTCGCTTACAAGGCTAACAGATCAGTAGATGACGCAGTCTCGTGGACTTCATTCAAAGCATCACAATTCCTCGATAAGAACGTTCCTAATTATTGCAGAATTTTATTTGTGGATTATAGTTCAGCAAATCACCTTTTAAATTGTATGATAAACTTATGAATTTGAATTTGAATTTGAATTTTAACCCTTCTATATGTCATTGGATTTTATATTTTTTATTGGATGAAAGCCCAGAGTATGACTACGCTCGGCCAGAGGACAGCACCAACACCAGCTATGAAGCGGTCAGAGTACCACAGAGTTCAGCTGAGATGCAGTATCCGAACATTAACAATTAGATATTCATGATATACCTGAACATGGTATAGTAGATGCAACATTCTAGACTAAATTCTAATGGAGTGCGGATAATACACAACGCACTGTGAACAAACACCTCCCCCTTCTAAGCTTTAATACAAGATGTAAAACATCATCCACTTTTTAAAGTCATTTCCATGTTGTTCTCATTAGTTTCAAGAGCCATACCAGTCAACCAACCCGAGAAAACTTCTTTAATTAACTGTGAACGAGAGGCTAAAACGCTGACCAAGCAAGGACAGTTGATAGCTTTGGTTGCTTCTGGCGTTTTATAATAAACTTTTATAATCAAACCTCTCAACATCCTTGATGATTATGTTTGTATAGCGGAGATGGAGTAACTTCAATGCTGTAAATTAACAATTGTATATAAACGCTTAGACTTTCGTGATTATAATGCATTTCAAGATTTTCTTTTGAAAAGTACGCCCTTTATTAAGTTTTGAATTCAAATATTAAGACGACTCCCTGGTGCATCGTCCTATAACTCCCACAGGATTTATCGCTACAAGTAATTCTTCATTTTCTCAAATAAATGAAGATTAAGTCATTTTTGATGCACCTTCTCGCGTCACATTAATAATAATAAACTCACAATAATATCCTGTTAAAGCTGTTTGAAGTATTTTTTTTATTTCAAGAAGGCTGCTGGTTTAAAATTTCAATTCAATCATTTTAATTACCTTTTGGTAAGTCTACAAAACACTTTATAATGTTTCGTAGCTGCAGGATCAGCGCATTACGTTTTGATACTATTTTTGGGATGAAATGTAAACTAAGTTCTCTCTCATGAACTAAAGTTTCATAATTTTCACCTATTAAAAACTCAACCAGGAGGATATTGAGCAGAATTTGATCGTGCGGTACCAAGAGCTAAATTATTTAAATTAACTTTCGATGGTAGATAATTAGCATGGTGGAAATCACCTATATAATACTCAACCGAGGAAATGAACAATACGGGAAAATACGAAGCTGTCTAAGGGACATGGTGAAAAAAATTCCTTCTTTCTGAAAACCCGTTGGTACGATTGACTTCTATCTCGTACGCCTTCGTACCACTTCTATCTCGCCCGTGTCCCACTTCTATCTCGCCCGTACCACTTCCTTCTTGCCCGTACCACTTCCTTCTCGCCCGTACCACTTCTATCTCGCCCGTGCCACTTCTATCTCGCCCGTGCCACTTCTATCTCGCCCGTGCCACTTCTATCTTGCCCGTACCACTTCTATCTCACACATGTCCCACTTCCTTCTCGCCCGTACCACTTCTATCTCGCCCGTACCACTTCTATCTCGCCCGTGCCACTTCTATCTCGCCCGTACCACTTCTATCTTGCCCATACCACTTCTATCTCGCACAGTCATGTCCCACTTTTATCTCGCCCGTACCACTTCCTTCTTGCCCGTACCACTTCCTTCTCGCCCGTACCACTTCTATCTCGCCCGTGCCACTTCTATCTCGCCCGTGCCACTTCTATCTCGCCCGTGCCACTTCTATCTTGCCCGTACCACTTCTATCTCACACATGTCCCACTTCCTTCTCGCCCGTACCACTTCTATCTCGCCCGTACCACTTCTATCTCGCCCGTGCCACTTCTATCTCGCCCGTACCACTTCTATCTCGCCCGTGCCACTTCTATCTCGCCTGTGCCACTTCTATCTCGCCCGTGCCACTTCTATCTCGCCCGTGCCACTTCTATCTTGCCCGTACCACTTCTATCTCACACATGTCCCACTTCCTTCTCGCCCGTACCACTTCTATCTCGCCCGTACCACTTCTATCTTGCCCGTACCACTTCTATCTCGCCCGTACCACTTCTATCTCGCACAGTCATGTCCCACTTCTATCTCGCCCGTACCACTTCCTTCTCGCCCGTACCACTTCTATCCAGTACATGTCCCACTTCCTTCCCGCCCGTACCACTTCCTTCCCCCCGTATTACTTCTATCTTGCCCGTACCACTTCCTTCTCGCCCGTACCACTTCCTTCTCGCCCGTACCACTTCCTTCTCGCCCGTACCACTTCCTTCTCGCCCGTACCACTTCTATCTCGCCCGTGCCACTTCTATCTTGCCCGTACCACTTCTATCTCACACATGTCCCACTTCCTTCTCGCCCGTACCACTTCTATCTCGCCCGTACCACTTCTATCTCGCCCGTACCACTTCTATCTCGCCCGTGCCACTTCTATCTCGCCCGTACCACTTCTATCTTGCCCATACCACTTCTATCTCGCACAGTCATGTCCCACTTTTATCTCGCCCGTACCACTTCCTTCTTGCCCGTACCACTTCCTTCTCGCCCGTACCACTTCTATCTCGCCCGTGCCACTTCTATCTCGCCCGTGCCACTTCTATCTCGCCCGTGCCACTTCTATCTTGCCCGTACCACTTCTATCTCACACATGTCCCACTTCCTTCTCGCCCGTACCACTTCTATCTCGCCCGTACCACTTCTATCTCGCCCGTGCCACTTCTATCTCGCCCGTACCACTTCTATCTCGCCCGTGCCACTTCTATCTCGCCTGTGCCACTTCTATCTCGCCCGTGCCACTTCTATCTCGCCCGTGCCACTTCTATCTTGCCCGTACCACTTCTATCTCACACATGTCCCACTTCCTTCTCGCCCGTACCACTTCTATCTCGCCCGTACCACTTCTATCTTGCCCGTACCACTTCTATCTCGCCCGTACCACTTCTATCTCGCACAGTCATGTCCCACTTCTATCTCGCCCGTACCACTTCCTTCTCGCCCGTACCACTTCTATCCAGTACATGTCCCACTTCCTTCCCGCCCGTACCACTTCCTTCCCCCCGTATTACTTCTATCTTGCCCGTACCACTTCCTTCTCGCCCGTACCACTTCCTTCTCGCCCGTACCACTTCCTTCTCGCCCGTACCACTTCTATCTCGCCCGTACCACTTCTATCTCGCCCATGTCCCACTTCTATCTCGCCCATGTCCCACTTCTATCTCGCCCTCGAGATAGAAGTGGCACGGGCGAGATAGAAGTGGTACGGGCGAGAAGGAAGTGGTACGGGCGAGAAGGAAGTGGTACGGGCGATAAGGAAGTGGTACGGGCGAGAAGGAAGTGGTACGGGCGAGAAGGAAGTGGGACATGGGCGAGATAGAAGTGGTACGGGCAAGATAGAAGTGGTACGGGCGAGATAGAAGTCGTACGAAGGCCTACGAGATAGAAGTCGATCGTACCAACGGGTTTTCACCATGTCCCTTAGACAGCTTCGTAGGGAAAATGACTCCTGCTCGTGGTGCAGAACAAACCCTCGCCAGATGTTCTTAATGAACGCCCTCAATTGTGTCCCTCCCTTCTATGGCTCACTGCGTTTCAGTTTTCTAGAGTGCTCGATTGTTTGATCGAAAACCGCTTTGACTTTTTCGTTGTGGATTCAAATTGGTACAACGTTAGCATGTAACCAACCAAAGGCCCTGTCACACCTTGACGTTTTAGCCAGAGTATGTCAACGTATCAAAGTTTCCCTAAAACGCCGACATACGCTGAACTCTCGATGTTTTTTTCCAATTTAGGGCGTATATATAGCGTATTCATTTAAACGAGTTGGACGTATAAAACGTAAAAGTAACTTATATAGAATGTTCCGATAACTTATAGATGACTTATAACAACGAATGCTTAACGTGTTGCCGGCGTTCACAACTTATGCCCAACGATAGTCTAACTTAAGCATAGCGCGCGGCTGCGTATCGCCTATACGATCACGTGTCGCTGCCGCTCGACGATTCAAATCATAACCGCTATGACATCGCAGTATCCTCCGATGCGAACCCCCTTTTTGTATACCAATTCCCCTAAACGCTGCCGATACCCCCATTACACGGTAGCTGTAAGTTAGAAACACGTTCAGTATTAAAGTTCTGTGGTCGTCCGGAAAACGTCAAAACGTCTACACATACGTCAAGATTCGTTGGAGATAAGTTCGACATAGGTTCCAATCACGTTACTCATAGGTAAGAAATAAGTTTGGGTACGCTAGAAATTATCTCGACGTATGTCGACTTATGAGTAACTTACAAGTAACGTGTGTGCACGTGTGTCAACGATCGCATAACTAACCAAAACTTATGGCCCGCGTATGCGAGACGCATGAGCCATACGCCGGCATACGTCGAAAATTGTTGTGCATGTTCAAAAAATTTCGACGACCTCGCCGTACTACGACGTCTACCAACTTGCTTCAGCGTGCTCTTAACTCATACAAAACTTATCCACAACTTATTCGACGTACGCCAGCGTACTCGCCAAATTGTTCATACGTCGTGCATACGCTGACTAAAACGTCAAGGTGTGACAGGGCCTTAACAAAGAACACAACTAAGTCAGTCGAATACATTGGGTTGCCCCGTCAACGAAGGACAACAACGAATAAAAGGTAACTGTTTTGTTAGTGATGTTTATATTTCTTTGTCTAGATTGATGTGGCAATCCAATTTTAAGAAAAGGCATGACTTTGAGAAAGTTACAGACGAGAAAACTTCTCTTGGGATTGGTACTGATATGAACCTTTTAGGGAATGAGCTTTCATAAATTAAATCGATCGGTTTTTATTGATAAGAGTGTTTAACAAAGTTTTAAGAAATGACTGTTTATAGATATGCATCAGCCCCTACAATGACTATTTTGTTTAATCACGTTGAAAATGATAATCCCGTCATCGTCCTCCATCTTAGTATCATCTTCTGACATTGTACGTCATTTCAGAGGCTCCCTGGCTCTGGGTTTTCCCCCAACTAAGCCCAGTCTTCGGTTGGGTCACTGTGGGTCACTGCGTTAGTGACGTCACTTCATTGAACAAAGCCGCTATATAATGTTGTACACGTTCAAAGCAGCTTTTAACTACGTCTGTCACTCAAGGGTACAAACTGTATTTTGTTAAGAAAAGTATGTTTAACAAAATGGATTAGTGGCTGACCATTACCACTCCGTTGATATATTTAATGGATTATTGATATTAAATTATCTGTCATTCAAAACGAACACAATAATCATACAAGACAAGGAGTAGAGGGTACACTCTGCTGCTATTAAGTTAATGTTAAGATGTGTGCCACACCATAACGCTGCTAGGAAATTTGGGGGCGGGGCATTTTGCAGCAGAAGCATACCACGTAATAAGACCATAGTCTCATGATTCAGTCAACTAACTGTATCGATGGTAAATCAATAATCTATTTATGTATTTCAAGACATTAATATGTTCATGTTGTCAATGTTTTGACTCAGGACCAATGTTGCAAAAAATTCAAGTGGCACATCATAATAGCTTTCATCAATTATTTGGAAAGGGGAATAATTATTTTTTTCAGGAACATGTTTCATTCAATCGAGGCTGAAGAAATTGATATTAATCAGTGGTGGTAATGTTCTATTCCCCGTTCAACGAAACTCCACTGTCGTAATCTCACTGTGTTTTGTCTCTTCGGTTGTTTCTTTCCACCATTACAACCAGTTGGTTTCTGGTCATGCTAAAGTAGTACAGTATTTTCACGATAGGTGAGTCAATGTACGGTCTGTGAACTGTGACATTATGATTTTCATTGTTAAACAAGTCTGGATAATGAAAACCCAGAGTTGTGTTGTTGTTGAAGTTCATTGGCGTGTGGTGCTCAGTATGAGGAGGTACAACCAAGTTAACTTCATCGTTAAATACATGTACATTAAATCACTGTTACATTGAGCTGTGTGTGAACGCAGGATCATTCTACTTCATGCATTTCCATCCTTTATTCGTCTCCTCAAGGAATGATTTAATAGCAACTTAATAAACTCAGATTCAATACAATGGATGGAAGGATCTCGATGTATGTTTTGCTGGTGTGTGTTTGGTGTTCACTTGATGCAGGCGGATTTCTGATGGTTGTCACTGCTCAACCAACGGTGTATGCGGAGATCTTAACACCAGAGGCAGATCGTAAGGAAGGCAGGCAGGTTGATATGAGGTGTACCACTACAAACCTGGAGTCGAATCATATCGTGGCATGGAGTACTGAAAACCCAGACACTACCCTGAGATGGGGTAAAAATACTGTTTGGAGTGCGCATGGACGATTCATCTTCAATACATCGGTAAATGTGACTATTCAAACAGTTGTTCAAGACTTTACCATCACCAATGTGCAGAAGGGCGATACTGATGAATATGTGTGTAATGTCAAAGACCCAAAACCGACTGGAGGCAGCGACATCGTAGCCACATCCAGTGTAACACTTACGGTGTTATACTTCCCCAGTGAGTCCTTCCCTATGTGCTTCCCTGCTGGACCCATTACAGTAGATGCAGGAACAGAGTTAGATATGAGGTGTTCATCTGAGAGCAGTTACAGAACAGTCAGAATGACGATCAATCCCACTATACAGACTACTAGATACACCAACTGGACATCAGTAATCAACGATGATAACGATACAGTCACCTGGGGTTTCGATTTGACAGTGGATGATGCTGATAATGGTGTTGCGTTTGAATGCGTCATATCATCAATGTATTTCACTGGTATGCAACATACATGTCATATTGGGCCGATTAAAGTGAACACCATGACAGAACCTACAACACCAAAGCAGATTCCAACCCCATCTTCAACTCCATGGATTCTAGCGTCCATTGCCATGATTTTTGCTATGACATTCTTCGCCATCACCATCATTCTCATCCTTCGAGATGTCAGAAAGAACCGTCTGATAAAAAGACTCACATCTGAGAAAGAACCCCGAGTCACCAAACCTGATCCCTACATGGAGCTGCAGCCAACGGAGGACAAGAATCGCGTCTACGTGGAACCAACTACGGTTAAAGAGACAATTCCCACGCAAGACACCTCCTACCAACCAGTTGAAGTAGAGCATGAAAGCCCAGAGTATGACTACGCTCGGCCAGAGGACAGCACAAACACCAGCTATGAAGCTGAGAGGCAGTATCAAAACATTTACAACTAGAGATTTAGTGTTTGTGAAAACAAACACTAGGTGTTCGGGTATCGATGGGCACTGTTATGTTACTAAAATGCGTAAGCAGATTATTGATAGTTTTTTAATATTCAAAAAAAGTCGTTTGCAAACCTATTACATTTATACTTTTAGTGTACACGAAAATAGTCACAAACTTAAAAGACCATCACTAACAATTCAAAAATAAATGTTATCAAACTACGCATGCTTGCTACCTTATGTGTGAAGCAACATCATTTGTATGATTATGAAAAGGGCATAAGAACCTACTGTTTACACGATGTGCAATTTATGTTGAATTTATTTTGCTGTTCACATTTGTATTTCTTTGAAATATTCAACAGGATCTAAAAGTTAGATTCGCGTAAAAACCGTTGTTGATCAGAGTCAAATTTATGTTGACCTTTTTCCGATTGCATTTTCTCAGTTATCAAAAGTTATTCAAATGACCAAAACAGTTCAGCAAAATACACTCGTTCAGTTGATATTTACCACCAAGCCAACAAAAGGCTAACACGAAGGTTATGCAATGAGCTATTCATTGGACCACCGTCGAACGACGTAGATTTCCGAAGGATGGTTGCATTTATCGATGAGAGTGCAGTAAACAAAGGACCATTAACTTGGTATAGCGCCACCATGGATAACGCATAAACTTTACTGTACGCTTTATGTACATGTACATGTACATGTGGTTAACCTTTTGACCTTAAATGGCTTGTAATTTGACACCCGATGACGTCATCTCGACGTCATTGCTCACACACCTTCTGCTTGTTATGTTCTAACGTCACATTAAGTTTCAAGTTGAACAAAGGTTTGCAAGTATGCTTTTTTGCGGACAAACGACTATCAGAAGAATAAGCAAAACAAAGTATAAAAAAAATAATAAAAAACGAACAATATCAAAGAGTTGTTCGGGCTGAATGCCCGAACACCTAATTAGAAATTCATGCTACTTGAACATGGTATAGTAGATGCAACATTCTAGACAAAATTCACTCGTATCTAATGGATAATATATACACAAAGCAAAAAACTGTGAACAAACACCTCCACCTTGTACGCTTCAAAACATAATGTAAAAAATCATCCACTTTTTGAAGTAATTTCCATTGTGATAATATATCGATAGTTTTCAATTAACTTACCAGTCAACCAACCCGAGAGAATTTCAAGAAATTACTGTGAATGAGTGGACAAAGCAAGGACAGTTTCAATCCTTGGTTGGAGCCGTGTTTTATAAAACAATCTTTTCATTCAAATATTGTTGTTTATAATGAAAACGATATTCTTATACAGGAGCAGTTAAAACTCTAAATTGCACCAATAATAGATCGATCCATTAAGCCCCGCCTCCTTACGAGTTGACCAATCACAGCCGCGAAACCCGATCACCATTAGTGCAAAGATCACCAAACGGCTCAAATGGTGATCAGATTTCGCGGTTGTGATTGGTCAATGAGAAATGGGCATGGCTTAATGGATCGGTGTATTAATATTGGTGTTGGAAGACTCAAATTAACCGCTGTAACAACATTTTATTTTACAAATTTTAAGCGAAACTAAGTATAAAGGTGGTGGTATATACGAACTGTAAGGATAAGAACAGGTGATGTTATGTCATCACACCAAATGTAATTATTAAGTGTGTCAAATATCGACTATAAGCAAGGCGAAGCTCTTATCACTCCATGCGTATTCAACCATTACATTCAAGTCGCGCAATAACGACATCTTAAGATGAAGAATTTTGATGCAACTTTGTTCATGTCATTGCCCAGCGGAGTTACACTAATTGGGCGCGGTCCAGACTCCATCCAATAAAGATCATTTACAAATAATTCGCTACTTACACTTTTTGATAAATAATTTGATGTAAATATTACAATGTAAAGTTTAAAACGTATCTTCTTACCCGTTCCTTTTTATTAAGATGCTGTTTGATGAAACCTCTCAGCGTCCTCGATGATTATATTTGTAGAGTGGAGATGGGGTTACTCCAAATCTGTAAATTAATCATTATACTTAATGCTAAGAATTAATGATTAAAATGCATTTCAAGACTTTCTTTAGAAAAGTAAGCCTTTATTGAGTTTTGAATTCAAATATTAATTAAGAGGACTCCCTGGTGCATCGTCCTATAATTCCCACATGATTTATCGCTAAATGTAGCTCTACATTTTCTCAAATAAATGAAGATTACGTCATTTCTGATGCACCTTCTCGAGTCATCCTACAATGTTTTTATTATAATTCAAGCTCTTATTGATACACTGAAGATGGTCGAAGGATTTTGTGCATGAAGACGGCGGCCCCTTCTAAATTTCAGTTCAATTTTCTTGTGGTAAGTCCAAAACAAACATTTTATAATATTTCGTATCTGTTGGATCAGCGTATAATGAGTTGATACTACTTTCGGGATGAACTAAATGCTCTCTCTAATGAATCTCAGAATCTCAAAAGTTTAACTGAACATCGCCGATCGGCATCATTATTCAGTACTTATAGGATGTATCGCTACATGGTAGTTATACATTTTGTCAAACAAATGAAGATCAAGTCATTTCTGATGCACCTTCTCGTGTCACATAGTTAATAATAAGCTCACAATAGTATCCCGAAGCTGTTCGATTTGTTTTTTCGTCAAGATGGCTGCTGGTTCTAAATTTCAATTCATTTTAGTTAATACTACCCGGTGGTAAGTCTACCAAATACTTTAAGAAAATTTCATATCTGCTACTGGATCAGCGCATTACGTTTTGATACTACTTTCGAGATGAACTATAAACTAAGCTCTTTCTAGTGAACTCAAATTTTCCTAATTTTCATATCAACTCACCCAGGAGGATATTGAGCAGAATGATCGTTCAGTACCAAGTATCACCCTTATGACATTGTACGTCATTTCAGAGGCTCTCCGAGTCTCCCAAACTAACCCAGTCTTTGTTTGGTCACTGTGTGTCAATGCGTTAGTGACGTCACTACACTTCATTCAATTTTGTAAAAGCCGCTATATAATTTTGGACACATTCGAAGCAGCTTTTTACTCTGTCTGCCACTGAAAGGTACAACTGTATCTTTTTAAGAAAAGTATATTTTAAAACATTCCCTATGTGCTTCCATGCTGGACACATTACAGTAGACGCAGGGACAGAGTTAGATATGAGGTGTTCATCTGAGAGCAGTCACGGAACAGTCAGAATGACGATCAATCCCACTATACAGAGTACTAGATACACCAACTGGAAATCAGTAATCAACGATGATAACGACATTCGAATTGACAGTGGATGATGCTGATAATTGTGTTGCATTCGACTGCTTCATTTCATCAATTTATTTCACTGGCATGCAACGCACAATATCGTATAGGACCAATTACAGTGAGGAACACCATGACAGAACCCACAACAGAATCCACGATATCACCCACGTCAACATTATTCTCGGCGTCCACTCATTCTACCACAACGTCGTTCAGTCGGAGCATCGCTGCATTGTCGGAGTAGTCGCCGGGGGAGTTGCCGCATTTCTTCTCATTGTAATCGTAATATTATATCGCCGTAAACGACGCTCCGGCAACACAGATCCGAAATCGGTACAGTCCAATACAGACACCAATCAAACAAATACTGAATTGACACTAGATAGACTTGAACAATCTCAGCTCAGTTTCGACGAGTATACAGATCTTGACTCAATACAACATGGGTTACAGGATACTATCGTAATTATGTCCCCTCCCAAAGCCCAATTTCCGGACCAGATGCGTCTTATGCCGGTGTGGACGGAGATTCTGTCCCCCCGGTGATTCTGTCCCCCATATGGAAAACTGTGTACAAACTGCTTTTGAATCATCCTCCTCCAGCCCACGTTAATTTCCCATGGGGGACAGAATCTCCGGGGGCAGATTTCCCTATGACACCGGCACTCTGCCGGAAAAAAACAGAAGAGGCGACTGATCCAAGTTTACTATTATCAAAACCATTCGGTACCAAAACTCAAAAAAGACTAAACATGAAGTGAGGAGGCAACAGTCAGACCTGACCAATGGTTCTACAACTGAGAAGAATAACGACAATCCTTCATTTATTTCTAGCGTCTCTGGTGGTACAACATCGCCCTCTGGAGACGACTTATCCACACCTGTCACACCGCCTGCATCACTCAAACCAACTCGACCTAGTAAGCCCACACTCTATAAGCCCAAACCAGAAATGATAATCCTGCATTTATTTATAGTTTTTTTGATGAAACGACATCGCCCTCTGGAGACGACTTATTCACATCCATAAAACCGACGGCATTTGTCAGACCAACTCGACCTAGTAAGCCCAGGCCTAAGCCCAAGCCCTCAGAGCGTAGGAATAACACCCTGATTACCCACGATAACCGGATGATGCCCTCTTCCCCAACCCCACAAACATCAATGACGTTACCCCTAGCCTGGAAAATAGCTAGGCAGCAGAGTAGTCATGGCAACCCAGAACCTGAGGATCAAATGTCAATGTGATTTTGATTTGCAATCAGATTCAAGATGGCGGACACCACCCTCAACCGGCATCTGTAGCAGTGTTGTACTCGAGCGTATTGATAAAACTAACACTTGCGGGGTGTCTTGGCCGGACGGACAAGAGCACCAGACTCAAGCTGTTGTGTTTCTGTTCAGCAGAGTGTGGGTTCGAGTCATGGTCGAGACACTTAAGTCCATAAGCAATACACTTAGCCATTATCCCTTCGACCTTCGGATAGGACGTAAAGCCGTTGGTCCCGTGTGTTGTGTAATGCACGTAAAACAAACCAGTGCACTTATTAAAAAGAGAAGGAGTTCGCCCCGGTGATCCTGGTTTGATTGGCTGCATAATGCGCGACAGCACCTTGTATACCATTATACCTTGTAAACCATGACATAGTGTTATGTAAAGGAATAGGTCTCATACTTCAAAAGTAAAGCTTCATATACCTTGCAGGAAAATACTGACTGTTTTGAAGCACCTTGAGCGTCACTGAGTGACGGATATGAGCGCTATATAAGAAGCCACTATTACTTGATCTGTTTTGAACCAAATAAACTAACATCGCAAAATTTCAATGTTTACGTTACGACTATAGAATGTATGAACACTTGATGTAAATTGCTTGCAAATTCATTCATAATTATTCAGAAACAATTAATATTCAAGGAAGTTATATCTGTCAAGAATGATAATTTTAACGTATGTTTTTACAGCAACATCAAAATTAAATTCACTAGATTGAACAATCCTCCAACATCCTATAATGTCGAAGTAAGTAAGATGTTTGTATGAGATATTACAAGTTTTTCTGCTACAATTTTGAGGAATTTTAACAAACTTTTGGTGGAGGCCAAATGAACGGCTTTCTTTGATCAAGTTTTTCGTTCTTTATTAAAAAGAAGACAAATATTTATGACGATTCAATTTTGGACCCTATCGGCACCGTTGGTGGCGTACGTGTCTGGTATGGGGGCACCATACTAAAGAAAAACTCCCATAGCAACCAATGCTAAATGCTAAACATTTAGAAATACTCAAAGAAAAGTTTAAGTATCTCAGCATCTTGAAAACCAATCAAACATACATTCAGACAACTAAACTTTAGATTTCTTTTCAATTTGTGGCAGGTCAGCCGTTTTCAATTTTTGATAACTACCCCAGAAAAAACACCCCCGACAATGTGTTTTTACCCAAACAGCCTTGCCGCCAGTTTTCATGAAGCAATTCTCCACTTCCCAAGTCAAATAGGCCCAATTACGGTAACGTAAGCAAAAAAATCGGCGCTTACAAAAGCAGGGAATTCCGCGCTTACGTCATGCGTATTTCACGGGTTAGCGGGGAATTTTTGCTCGTTCGCGTTCGTAGTCTTATACTATAGGCTTTTTACGCTTACAGAGCTAGCGCAGAAATTCGGTGCTTGCTCGGTAAGCGGAGAATGGTGATCGCAAGCGCAGAATTCGGCGGTAAGCAGAGCCATGAAATTGGGCCCACGTTGTAATATATATTACACAATCTATTAATTGCATGACCCTCAAAACGTTATACTTCATTTGTGGGGTTACAAATTATGACGAATTTTGGCCTATTTTGTGTGGTTCACCCGTATGTTGCGACTACTTGCGATTAGAAACTATATTCTGTCTAAAACGCATGCGCGAATGCAGGGTGCCAGACTAGTCTGCCAAATGGGTTGTGCTGCATTTGGACCGAAAATGGCGTCCACAAACCACGTGACCAAAGAAAATTGGTCCCTCTATGTTGCATCTCTCTCTCTCTCTCAATACACAGCTGTGGTATGTTGATGGGATACATATATACAACTGAACTATATCACACGTCTTACAAACCAGATTTGTGCTACCATATTAATCTACGACGTCACAATCCTCGTAAAATATGGATAGCACTCTTTGAGAGCGCAAGTAATGCTCTTTGACATCAAACTACCACCTACAAACATGCAAGTATGGTGGCCCTGAAGGGACATCGCACATCGCAAATATCTTTGCAAATATTTGCGATGTCGCAAATATTATCGCAAATATCTTTGCAAATATTTGCGACGTCGCAAATATTATCGATAATATTTGCGATAATATTTGCGACGTCGCAAATATTATTGCAAATATTTGCGACGTCGCAAATATTATCGCAAATATCTTTGCAAATATTTGCGACGTCGCAAATATTATCGCAAATATCTTTGCAAATATTTGCGACGTCGCAAATATTATCGCAAATATTATCGATAATATTTGCGACGTCGCAAATATTATCGCAAATATCTTTGCAAATATTTGCGACGTCGCAAATATTATCGATAATATTATCGCAAATATTTGCGACGTCGCAAATATTATTGCATACTTTATCGCATACTTCGTCGCATAGTTTGCATATTTGTGGTGGATATTTTTTCAAGAGCCTAGATGGTCTTAAGGTTGTTTGGGTTCCAGCCTTCATTCCTTTAACGTGTACACGCGGGTGGATAGTCGGATACAGTCTGCTCTGTGCGCGCGTGTGTTTTTTAGCTTGCACTATAGCCTATAGGTACACATGAGATGAGACGAAGAGAGGTTGACATCCGTGGTCTGTCCAGCAAAGGCATGCAAGTCAACATTATGCCGCCTTCAAAAGGATCAGTGGTGAGGATTGTTAATTTTGTGTAGTTATGATAATCGGTTGTCCAGAGCAGAGGGCTAGTTTAGGAACATTAAATACTAGTTTAGGCCTACTACTACTGGAGTAAAAACTAGTATTTAATGTATAACTCCTGAACTTGATTGATATTTGATAAATTATAATTTAAAAGGCCACCACCAGGACTTGGGTCAATCGGGTGAATACATAACATATGGCTCTTTTGCTGTTACCTATAAATTAGTTAGGTAGTTGTTGCGATAATCGTAACGGAAACCAGTCAAGTCGCCCTTCCATCAAAGTCGCCCACTAGTACTACAAAGGTCGCTCCTCACATACAAAGTGGCCCCCTCTCTCAAGTCGAAGTCGCCCCTCACAAAGTCGCCCCCTGTCACCCGGTGTATAAAAGGTTGAGCCATTTCACAGAGTGAGGGCGCTGTTGAGAATTTTGAAACAACTTATTCAGGCAGAAGGAGATCCACTCTGTATGTTGGCGTAACAATGTGAGGGGGGCGACTTTGCCAGGGGGGAGACTTTGTAGTGGGCGACTTTGTAGTGGGCGACTTAGCTGGGGGGAAACTTGACTGGCATTCATCGTAACCCACCATCCTTCCGACGGTCAGAGAGGATGGTGGTGGGTTACGATTATTGAAACTAAACGCTGTACCAAGTAATTAAGCCTCATGATTATGATTAGGCCTACTTAGGGCCCATTTATTATTATTTTTGTTTTTATTAGGCCTACTATAATTACTGATCATACAGCAGCCTGTGCTGACATAAAACTGCTTTATTTTTCCTACATTACATTGTACTGGTGGTAGTCCTTTTTAACTATTAAGTTGTTTTGGATAGATGAAACATCAGAATTTTTTTGTCAAAATGTTTGCACTGTATGAGACAGTTAAGTTACACTGCGCCGTGGGTGTTTGACCTTGGGAGAACCAATGGCGGCACTGCACATAGTCAGTAGCACTAACTTAGAAGTACAGTGCGTAAGTCTTCATACCATGAAGAAGTACTTTATTGATGAATTAAAATGCCACACAGATGCCGAACCTGTATCATGACTGTAATTCTTATATTCAAATATCTGCTGTAATGTTAAATAAAATTAGAAAAAATAATTTGTTCTTGCATCTATTTTTTTTCTATTAATTTCTTCCTTTTAATTCACTGTTTAGTTGCTATGGGTTGTTGCGTGTCAACTTGTGTGTACGCATCGTGTTGCTGCCGTTCTTCCGGACTACACTCCATCTCTTCAAGGATTGATTCCTGAAGGAGCAGTTGATCGTATCCTTTTGAAAATTGTCATGTCATGTACATTTATGCAATCTGTATACAGATTTTGCTCTTTATTAATGGTTTATTCACATGAAAAAAAAAACCTGTACCATGTACTAAACCAATGGAATAAGTTGCTGTCAAATACATAATTGTATTGTGCTTCCAACTAAAATACAATTCTTTTCAGCATGCATGGTTAAAATAAGCATTATTTATTTTAGTCTTTGTGTGGAACGTAGGATGTCCCATAGCGCTCATAATGCTTTTATGTAGTTTTCAATTTTACTTCCCTTTACATTTTCTACAAACTTTGTGTCTGTTCTAATAATTGCTAAAATGTAAAATTCTTCCTGTTTATTATGTCCATAGTTATTTTCCTTGCTACTTAAATATTCAGTTCTGTACCTGTTAGTTATGTACTTCAATGCAGGCAACACCATTCCAGCAATATGTTCGCTTTTGTTCTTCCAACACGGGGTAACACGTAGGTCAGTATTGTAGATTACTAATAATTCCCCCCCAAAAATAAAAAATAAAATAAATAAATAAATAATTGAAAACATAACTTCTGACATGTTTCAGAATACTTAAAACACTTCAAATTTATAGTAAATTCCCAGTTAAGTGAAAAAAAAATCAATAATCATTTCCTGTGATAATGATCAGTTTTATGACAGGAGCACCATGTCCTAATCCTTTTAATCCCCATACAATTAGAACAACACTGTCTTAGCCCTGTATGGTGGTTATTGTCTGAGAACCTCAAGCCATTGAAGCTATGTTCCTTTGAGCAGCCACAAGGTTTTAATGAGCAAAGAATGACCTATAATGAATATTGGTTATTCAGGTTTACAAGAATCTATTCAATGAGAAATATTTCATAATTGATGTTACTTCATATTCTGAATAATTTCAGATTATGCAAAGAGAGTCATCAAGGCGACAGTGCTCCTTTATCAGCAAGGTGAGAAAACATAAAGTCCAATTTTCTTCAGCGTTTGCAATCCTGGCCCCCTATCATTCAAGCACGGTAACAAGACCAGACAAGGACACTGCTGGGGAAAGTTTTGTGTCAAGGTTTAATTTAATAACTGAACCTGTTGGCAGACCTCAACCTAAACCTGGCATTGAAGATGTCCAAGAAACACAGAGCAGGCTGGGAAGAGCGAGACAACATCTGAAGAGAAGAAAAGTATTAACTGAAGAAGGTGATGATTCTTCAATAAGAAGGAAGAGCACAACTGGGAAGAAGTCTAATAAAAGAACAAAGGCCGATGATGGTTGTTCAAAGAAGGGACAAGGGTCAACAATTCAGGAGGAGTCTGGGGAGAAGGCGGTGATTGGTGATGAAGGCAAGCGGGACAGAAAGTGACCCCAAATCAGTACTGCCCCAAATTGTGGTAAAGAGAGAATAGGAAAACAATGCGATAATGAAAATTAAACTATCCCCCGTTTCAATGAGGTGGTTGGGTTGGTGTAGATGTATCTTTCCTCACCTTTCACCTGTAGGACTCAGGTTCGAATCCTGCTGGGGGCACTATGTGGATTGGGTTTTCAGTCCCTACCCGACTGCATGGGTTTTCCTCCCGCATCTAAAATTGAAACTTCCTTGTCTTTTTTTTCATTTGGTTATTTGCTAGTACATTGATTTCGTTCGCTTTTCTGGGAGTCCTTGGCTTCACAACCAGAATAAATTAAATGAAAACAAAGTCTCTTTTGTCATCCTAATACATGTATTGAGGAGATACATTTGAGATAGTTTGCTTAAATACCTTATTGTACATGCAGAGGAATATTTCTGATGGTCACTATGATTAATTCAGCAAGCCATTTTGGATTGTTTACCTTGTTGATCACATTGTACATATTTCTGTACACCTTTATTATCTTATGAGACGTTTATGTAACTTTTATTTGACCACAACCACATCAGGTAATTTAAATGTAGGGTTTTATTGAGTACATGTATAATTATTTGTTATTATTATTATTGTTTTAAATATTAATTTTGTTTGCTGTGTAAAATTAATGAGCAGCCCTAGTTTGTGCTTATTGCATGGTGAAGTACAGGAGTTGTTTGGGGAGGGAAACAGAGGAGTTGGAGTATTCACAGTGAGAAAACATTTCATGTGTAATGTGTTTTCATCCAGGGCAAACACAAAACATCAATTACACGTCTTTGTTTACAAGTTGCCAGAAAACCTAACTTGCTAGTGTTGACTGTAATTTGTACTTTTTGTTTACATTTTCTTAATTGAGCTGATCATTTTTGATAAGGTGGTCTTTTAATGCAAGACGAGTAAGCAACGCAAAGAATTAGTTTGGCAATATTTCCTTTTTAATGCCTCAAATTTGAAACTACAAAGGGGAGGTCAACTATTCTAATACATGGGTAGTGTTATTTAAATTAATTCTTGACATTAAATAATACTTTTAATTTATAAAATACTGCTTTGTGTATGTAAGGTGGTTGTTTAGAATGTCTTTAATTATTCAAAAAGGGTTAGCAACATTCTCTTTTAAATAAGCTGCTTTCAATTGAAACTGAAGAGGGGTACTTTGAAATAAAATAATACTCATAAAGACTGATGTGTGTACATTAAAAGTGTTTATTGTCATTTACTCGTTGATCATCTAAAAATTTATAGTAAATGGAGGCCACCATGTTTGTATCCTCAATCCTGAAAACTATGCACCAGACTAGCTGAACATATTCTAGAATTTAAGTATAATTTAAACTTTGCATGGTGGAAGTGCAATCAGGTGAGGTTTGCAGTGACATGTGTAAAATTTCTTTTGAGCAGTGGTGGTTTGACAACTTCATGAAGACGAACAGTGCATACTGATCAAAACATCAAGTTGTGAAACCACCATTTCTTTTCAGGACCACCACAAAGAGATCATTCACATGGTGTGTTGGTGTTACCACAAACCTCACCGGATTATAGCGATGTTCTTGTAATGACATCCATCCCATCTCAGTGAACCAAATGTTTACAGATTTTTATCCAAGATTGTGGTTCTCAAAAAAGTTCCCCTTTTGAAGCCTCTTTACCGTAAAACTTCCATGTATGTAATATGTAGTGTGAATACAAACCAGTGAGAGACACAACAGCATGGGCTATATGTTTGACAAATTATTTGTGCGTCTAGCCGTCTAACTTTTGAATCTCATTTGGGAGCATTTACAAACATTTCACCAACTATAGCGGCTATAAATAACACATTACCCACCCTAAATTCAGGTGAGATGAGGAACTCATACAATAAGATTGGCAATATTTTTTTTATTTTTTTTAAATTACTTTTAGTCTAGTGGTGGTGGAGGTACAAAAATCCTTTTGTCCATTGGGGTACATCGTTCGGATGGCATCCATTATACATGTACATGAAGGAAGTGGCACTCTGTTGAACCTTCCGAGGTAGCCCCAACACCATCTGACAACTTGCTGGTATTCAACATTGCGATATTTTCTGCAAACAAAGTAGTAGAAGAATAACAAATCAGGTAACTGTTAAGTTCATGTCAATTTTTGTTAACGCAAAGTTTTCCCATTTTGAAGAAATCATGTACATAGTAAGGGTGGAAATATACTCTTCTGATTTGTCCAGTCCAACAACCCATAGGAGATCCCCCCCACACACACATTTGGGTTCTGTAAGAAGTCAAAATCTGAAAAAGATGAGTCGCAACTATTTTTCTGTAACAGTCTCGACAATTGTGACGAAGATCACAATGTTTTGGAAAAATCTGTTAGTACAGCTTTTATGGTTAGTGTTGTCTTGAGTTGTATAAATGATCTAATCCAACAGTCAATTATACCCGAACCAAGGGTCAGGTAAGAGGGGTAATGTTTTTTATTTTTTTAGGGGGGGGGGGGGGGGGTGTTTGCTCATTACATTAATTTTGCAGTTCAATTTAAAAACAAGACACTTGGGCCCTACTTCGTACTTGGTACAGCGTTTAGTTGTGATAATCGTAACCCACCAACCTCTCCGACCGTCGGGAGGATGGTGGATTACGATTATCGCAACGACTACCTGACTATTTATCGGTACCTGCCGTATGTATTGACTCGAGTCCTGGGCCAAATTTCATAAAGCCTGTCAAAAAAAGTGTTAAGCACAAACACTTTGCTAAACAGAAACAAACAGGTTAGCTACTGCCAGTGTATTCCATAAAGTTAACATAGTTGCGACTGGTACCCTACTAAATTTTGCTAAGCAAATAGTACATTTTCCAAGCAGTATTTTCTGCTAAACAGCTTTATGAAATTGGGTCCTGCCTGGTGGCCTAGTTTTTATACTTTCCAAGGAGGTCCAGACTCCATGTACCGTAGTACGTAGTACTACTATTCTATATAGAGAAAGGACCTTGACTGAGCCATCCCCTCTGCTCTGGACGGACAACCGATTATCGTAACTACACAACATTAATTAACAATCCTCACCACTGATCCTTTTGAAGGTGGCATAATGCTGATCTTGTTGACTTGATGCCTTTTTTGGTTGAGATTCATCAAAAAACGACCACGGATGTCAACATCTCCCTTCATATCATTCTCAATCTCAGTGCATTTGACATGTACACACACACGGCGCAGAGCAGACTGTATCCGACTATCCACCCGCGTGTACACGTTAAAGGAATGAAGGCTGGAACCCAAACAACCTTAAGACCATCTAGGCTCTTGAAAAAATATCCACCACAAATATGCAAACTATGCGACGAAGTATGCGATAAAGTATGAAATAATATTTGCGACGTCGCAAATATTTGCGATAATATTATCGATAATATTTGCGACGTCGCAAATATTTGCAAAGATATTTGCGATAATATTTGCGACGTCGCAAATATTATCGATAATATTTGCGATAATATTTGCGACGTCGCAAATATTTGCAAAGATATTTGCGCTAATATTTGCGACGTCGCAAATATTTGCAAAGATATTTGCGATAATATTTGCGACGTCGCAAATATTTGCAATAATATTTGCGACGTCGCAAATATTATCGCAAATATTATCGATAATATTTGCGACGTCGCAAATATTTGCAAAGATATTTGCGATAATATTTGCGACATCGCAAATATTTGCAAAGATATTTGCGATGTGCGATGTCCCTTCAGGGCCACCATATGCAAGCGATTGAAAGAATATAAATAACCATTTAAATTGGCAAATTTTGTCAACGATTTGAGTTGATTCTTTTGTTTAAAACTTTCCTACTATATTAATGATTACAATGGAAATAATGTACAGAAAAATGCAATTTATTTTGTTGGTTTGGGCATGTTCTGAAATCAGTTGAACTGTGATATTATGACCTTTATTGTTAAACATGATGCCATAAAAATGAAAACCCAGAGTTGTGTTATTATTGAAGTTCATTGCCGTGTGGTGCTCAGTATGTGGAAGTACAACCAAGTCAACTTCATCGTTAAATACAAAAATATTAAATCAAGGGCAAATGCTTCAAATGGCACGTTTATAATACTTAATAGCCTTAATCAATCAAAGGGAAAGATGAACAGTTTTTCTTTTTGATGGCGAACATAAGTTCTTATCTGCATAGGTACAAGTTTCCTTCAGTCTTCGTTTAAAGAATTTTTGTTAGTCAGTGGTGTTACTTGTTTTTTCTTTTTTTCAACGAAGTTCCTTTGTCATAATCACACTGTGTTTTGTCTCTTCAGTTGTTTCTTTCCAACATTAGACCTTGTAGGAACTTTCAAATGTTACAATCAGTCGCTTTGGGGTCGTTCTAAAGTAGTAGAACGTGTTATGGGTGAGTCGATGGACGGTTGTTCTAGATTCAGTTGAACTGTGACATTAAAAATTCTCATGATAGATAGATAAAATGAAAACCCTGACCTGTGTTATTGTTGAAGTTCATTGGCGTGTGGTGCTCAGTATGAGGAAGTACAACCAAGTTAACTTCATCGTTATACATAAAAATTAAATCGAGATCAAATACCTCAAATGGCACGCTTATTCAATGAGGGGAAAGGTGGTCGATTTTTCTTTCTCGTGGTGAACATTATAGTTCTAATCTGCATAGGCAAAGTTTCATTAAATTATGGCTGAAGACATTGATATTAATCAGTGGTGTTTATATTCTGTTCATTTTTCAACGACACTCCTCTCTCGTAATCTCACTGTGCTTTGCGTCTTCAGTTGTTTCTTTTTATACACAATTAGACCTTATTGGACCGTTCAAATATAACAATCAGTCAAATTGTGGTCATGGTAACGTAGTACTGTATTTTCAAGGTAGGTGTGTCAAGGTACGGTTGATCTAGTTTAACTGTGACGTTACAATTCTCAATGTTAAACATGTCTGGATAAAAAAGAAACCCGGACCTGTGTTATTGTTGAAGTTCATTTTCGTGTGATGCTCAGTATGAGGAAGTACAACACAAGTTAAAGGGACACACCGGTTACCTGTTTACGTAATTTAGTCATGTAGAATCAAAGACAATATTTCTAGATGATTTTTTTTATACAAAAATATCACGTAATTAACGAGAAATGACCGAAAAAACAAAAGCGGTCAAAGGTCACCGTATACGCTTTTCCAGCCGTTGCAAGTGTCAAATTTACGGGACACATGATATGCAATGTTGCAAGTAGACTGGTGTTCTGTTTATGTAAGTGTTTTACTACGACAAGGCATGAGGATCCAGTCCACGTTATCCATCTGAAAGAGTGTATAAACAACGGACACGGAAACCAGTCAACTCGCCCCCAGCAAACTCGCCAATTGCAAACTCGCCAATTACAAAGTCCCCAACTACAAAGTCGCCCCCTAGAAAAGTCGACCGCTCACATACAAACTCGTGCTCTCTCAAAGTCGCCCCTCACAACACAAAGGAATGTAACAAATTGGTGTGATTGGACTTCAGGGGAACGAAAGCTATCTTGAGGGAACAATCTTGAGGGATCTTGAGGGAATTCTGGAGAACAAAATCTCATAGCGAGAGAACGATAGCGTATTTTTAGGGAGCGAAAGCATAATTCGGGTGAATGAAAGTATAATTATTTCTGGCAATAAATTCAAAGTCGTAAAATCGAAAGCTTTTTTTTAAGGAACGAAATCTCCTTTCGAGGGAAAGAAAGCGTATTTTGAGGAAGGAAAGCATATTTCGAGCTAACGAAAGTATATTTCTTGCGAACAAAATCATATTTCGAGGAAACTAATGCGTATCTTCAGGGAACGAAAGCGTATTTCTGGGGAACTTAATTGTAGTTCGGGGGAAAGAAAGCGTGTTCAAGGGAACGAGAACCTATTTTCTAGAAACAATCTCATTTCGTTACCTAGAAAAACACACTGAGTTCACAAATTGAAATATAATTTTTTGTGAGACAAAATTATGTTTTCATCAGATTAAATAATATTTTGAGGAAACGAAATAATTTTGTTGGAATTTTGTGTGTCGAGGGATGCAATAGAAATTTCGAGTGAGGTTTTTTGTTCCCACCTTTTAATTTTTAATTTCTTTTTCACTTGTCCCTTCATCAGATCAGCAGGGCTCCGTTTTTGGGATTTTTTTTTTTTGGGGGGGGGCTCGTTTTTTGGAATTGTTTGTCACGAATTTTGTTTAAACTAATTAATTGTACCGTCAATATAAAAGTGGTAGTCCTATGTATTGACATAAATCTTATTTAATTACCAAGAAATTCGGTAATTATGAGGAAGTACAACCAAGTTAACTTCATCGTTAAATACATGTAATTTAAATCACTGTTGCATTGAGCTGTGCATGTACACATCATTCTACTTCATGCATTTCCATTCTTTATCCGTCTTCTCAAGGAAGTAAGTCAATGTACGGTTTGTGAACTGTGACATTATGATTCTCATTGTTAAACGTGTCTCGATAAAAATGCAAACCCGGACCCGTGTTATTGTTGAAATTCATTGGCGTATTGTACTCAGTGGGAGTCGAGTACAACCGAGTTAACTTCATCGTTAAGTTACATGTAGGACTACGTTAATTCGCTGTTACATTGCTGTGTGTGAACGCAGGATCGTTATACTTCATGCATTTCCATCATTTATTCGTCTTCTCCAGGAACGATTTATTAGCAACTTAATAAACTCAGATTCAATACAATGGATGGAAGGATCTCAATGTATGTGTTGCTGGTGTGTGTTTGGTGTTCACTTGATGCAGGCGGGATCCTGATGGTTGTCACTGCTCAACCAACGGTGTCTGCAGAGATCTTAACACCAGAAGCCGATCGTAAGGAGGGCGAGCGGGTTGATATGAGGTGTACCGCTACAAACCTGGAGTGGGATCATATCGTGGAGTGGAGGACCGAAGACCCTATAACGACCCTGAGATGGGGTGAAACCACTGTTTCTACGAATGGACGATTCATCTTCGATACATCGGTAAATATGGCTACTCAAACAGTTGTTCAAGACTTTACCATCACCAATGTGCAGAGGGACGATACTGATGAATATGTGTGTAAGGTCAATGACCCAATACCGACCGGAGGCAACGACATCGTAGCCACATCCGGTGTAACACTTTCAGTGTTATACTTCCCCAGTGAGTCATTCCCTATGTGCTTCCCTGCTGGACCCATTACAGTAGACGCAGGGACAGAGTTAGATATGAGGTGTTCATCTGAGAGCAGTCACGGAACAGTCACAATGACGGTCAATCCCTCTATACAGACTTCTAGATACACCAACAGGATATCAGTAATCAACGATGATAACGATACAGTCGTAAGGACATTATATTTGACAGTGGATGATGCTGATAATGGTGTTGCATTCGAATGCGTCATATCATCAATCTATTTCACTGGTATGCAACGTACATGTAAGATCGGACCAATTACAGTGGGGAACACCGTGACAATAGACACGCCAGAATCCAAAACATCATCCTCAGCATCCACAACTTCGCTCAGTCTCACCGTCATTGTCGGAGCAGTCGCCGGGGGGGTTGCCGCATTTCTTCTCATCGTAATCCTGATCTTCTTTTGCCGTAAACGACGCTCCGAGAGCTCGGATCCCAAATCGGTACAGTCCAATGTAGACATCAATCAAACAAATACTGCATTAACACTTGATAGACTTGAACAAGCTCAGATCAGTTCCAACGAGTATGGAGATCTTGACTCAATACAACATGGGTTACAGGATAATATCATATATGTCCCCTCCCAAAGGCCAATATACGGACCAGGCACGTCTTCCGGCACTTTGCCGGTACGAACAGAAGAGGTGACTGATCCAAGTCTACTATACGCAAAACCATTCCGTACCCAAACTCAAAGGACTGAACATGAAGTGAAGAGGCAACAGTCAAACATGAACGAAGATCCTACAGCTGAGGATTGTTACAACAATCCTGCATTTGATTCTACCGTTTCTGATGGAACAACATCGCCCTCTGGAGACGACTTATCCACACCCAACAAACCAACGGCAATAGTCAGACCATCTCGACCTAGTAAGCCCAGACCGTATAAGCCCAAGCCAACACAGCGTGGGAGTAACGCCCCTACCCTCGATGACTGGATGGTACCCTCTCCCCCATCCCCCATAAACATCAATGAAATTACCCCTAGCCTTAAAACTACCAACGATTCTTCTTATGCCCGAGCCTCTGTACCCATGAGGCAGCAGAGTAGTCATGGAAACCCAGGATCTGAGGGTCAAATTGTCTATGCTGATTTGGATTTGCAATCAGACGAGATTCAAGACGGCGGACACCACCCTCAACCACCATCTGAAGCAGTGCTGTACTCGAGCGTAATGATAAAGTAACATTAATATATTTCGTTTGTTGAGCAGGACTCGGACCTTCTCCTTGCCACCCGGCCATTCTCTCACTCAATTTACCATGCACCTCCTTTTATTATTTACTTTGTTTTTCAATACCAGTCACAGCCTATTGCTTATCCGTTCTATGCCTTGATTACAGCATAATTATTTAGATTTGTTATATTACTCCAGCTCGTCTCGTTGCTCTCGTCTTACTAAACGAACGAGTATCAATTTTTACGTCAGTTTTAATTGTAAATATTTTGCGCAGATCTATTTTCGTAACCAGGTTGTTATTTTACTACCAATATCATGAGCATCTTTACCATTTTTGTTCCAAACTGTGACTGTGAAAGACATTAAAAATCACGAAATAGGCCTAAACGGGAGAGTACCTTTGGTTATTCCTCTAGAAAATAATGACCATACAAATTTACTTGGTAAGAAGCAATGCAGCTGCTGACAATGTAAAACAATTTGACAAACAATTCCCTTCAAAGGAACGTAATTTTAGAGAAGGGGATTCAAAAACATGACAATCTGAGCCTACGTTGCTTGACCCTTTTCTCAGATTGTGTATTCCAATTACGGATTATTCTTCCTGCGTATAGACATAACTGCTCCGGTTTTTCGGCGATATCTAAAATACGCTACCACCTTTTGAAATGAAATTTTCACAGGTTAGTTTTTTATTGTGTATACATTTATATAGGATTAAAACTATTGAACAGTTCCTAAAACCAAAGGTAAACTTTCCCATTCATGATGATTTTGGTTTTCAATGTACTGATAACGAAAAACACAAATTGATATGGTTTGTTTTATAAAAGTCTGCCTGATTGATACAAAATAAATTGAAATAAAAATAAAAATAAAACGCAGTTAACCGTAGCTTTTACTTTGTCACTTCACGAGAACAATGCAAATTATTACATAATACTTGAAATTCTATTATAATACAATATTATGTACATTTTTAACAAAATGCTTCTTTGATGGGTGTGGGCAGATTGCTGTAGGAGCTTCCATTGCTCCATAGCAATACGTATTACTATTATATCCCAACCCCTATTCACACGCTTCCAACACCGCACCCCACTTTCTCCCAAGTTTTCCTCTGCCCTATCTCCCTAAATTAAATTTTACAAATTGTTTTAAAATGTGGGTTTATTTTGAGTGCATAACGTTGATTTTTAATGTAGGCACTACGGTTTTAAAGATGCAAAATGCATGTACATTTGTTTTGGTAGTGTAAATACAGACACAGAATAAACTATAACAACATAACAATTTTACCCAAATACATTACGGTTAAAAGGCTTGGATTTTATACAATAATTATGTATAATTGTTTGTAAAAGCATCCATACTTATTCAGGGTAAACTTAATATCCAATGAGGTAATACTATGTTAGATAAATGTTTATTTTACAGTGTGGCGGTTTTTGTTGGTTGGTTTGTTGGGGTGTTTGTTTTTGGTTGGGATTTTTGTTTGTTTGTTTGTTTGTTTGTTTTTTGTTATTGTTGGTGGGTTTTTTCCTTTTTACAATTGATGTTAAAACAATTGTAAATGCATTTATACTTATTCAGAGTAAACTTTATATCCAAGGAGGTAATACTATATGTTAAATATCTAGTTAATGTCTGTATGGTATTTTTTGTTTGTTTGTTTGTTTGTTTTTTAGTTGTTGTTTTTGGGGTTTTTTTTTAAGGTTTTTTTTATTAAATTTTTTTTTGGGGGGGGGGTGTTTTTTTTGTTTTTTTTTATTAATTTTTTTATTTACTTTTTTTTTTTTTTTGGGGGGGGTTGATGGTTTGTTTAATGTTTGATAATTCTTTTATTCTAATCTGAACGTCCAAAGTAGAAAATATTACTTTTGGGACCCTTGTTATGAGACCCTAATGCGTGTACATGTAATTATGTGTATACAACGCACGCTGTCAATCATTCTGTGTGTGTAAGTGCGTTGACCCTAGTGGGCGGCGCTAATCCGTTGTGAAGGATTTAGAATGATCTAGGAGGTTTGAAGTTAGTTTTAGTACTTTCCAGAAAACATGACAAATCCTTTATATACGGGATGGGGATAAATCTTCGACAGGACACAAATATTCAGACTGGTGGAAGTACGACTTCTGTGATTATTTCTCAACTCGTTGGAGGAGCTTGTGATAGAGTTCGCTTTTGATCGAGTGCAGTTAAAGAGCTTAATTGAATTCCGGAAAAGACATTTTCGAACGTAATCTACAGTTCGGTATTTTGGGGTCTTCTTCCCCATATTTTGTGGCGGGTGTCAGATTGTGTACCCGTTGTTGCTTCGTCTTCTTCTGGACATTTTGTCGGAGTGAGTTTACCCCGTGTTAGCTCATAGTCACATCGGCAGAGAACTGATTTATCGCCCCTGGAGTTGATCGTTTTAGAGCCAGTGTATGTGATCCTCGCTGTATATTCTGTTGCTGTGATCCTCACCTGTATTTCATCCAGGTTGACGTATTAGCCCGTAAGATACTTATTTTGTATAAGAACCATTTTAATGTACACTTGTTTCATGCAATCATTGTACGTTTGTTAAACCAAATCGGTAACTGAAGTGGTTGATAGTTTTATCTTTAAATCACTTTGATTCTGTGTTCTTTACATCAGTGTCACCTTGTTTGATTTCTTTGTTGCATCTGAGGAAATTCTGGCTTTTTGAGTGATTTATATTCACGGATAGTTTGGAGTTTTTTGGATCGTAACAGTATGTACATGCTTGTATTTTGGCCGAATAAATAATAACAACAATAATAAAATCATTGTATTTTTATCATTTTTTCCTATGTCAAAATAATTGAGATGGGGTTTTTTTTTGATATTATTTTATGCCACAATATTGAGAAGTTTTAACACAGTTTTGCTTGAGGCAAAATGAGCGGCTTTCTTTGATCAAGTTTTTCGTTCAGTAGAAAAAAGAAGACAAGTATTTATGACGATTTACGACCCTATCACCACCGATGGTGGCGTATTTGTTTGTCATATATTGAATGGATTTATGAAAACCATTAACTGAACTATCATATACTTTTTCCAAATCAGTTTTGTGCTACCCTGGTCAATCTATGACGTCACAATCCGCTTACAAAATGGAAAATACTATTAGGTAGCACTCAGTCAATAATTCAATGAGTCCTTTTATAGAAAAATCCCCACCTACCTAAAAGCGTCCAAGCGATTGAAAGACTGTAAAGTAACCTTTTAAAATGACAAGTTTTCGTCAGAAGTTTGAGTTGATTCTTCTGTTTCAAACCATCCTACTAATTTAAGAATGACGATGAAAATAAACGTAAAGAAATACGTAATTTATTTTGTACGTTTGTGGTATGATCTAGTATCAGTTGAACTGCGACATTATGACCCTCATTGTTAAACATGATGCCATAACAATGCAAAACCCAGAGTTGTGTTATTATTGAAGTTCATTTGGGTCTGGTGCTCAGTATAAGGAAGTACAACCAAGTTAACTTCATGGTTAAATAATACATGTACATTAAATCACTGTTAGTACATTGAGCTGTGTGTGAACGCAGGATCATTCTACTTCATGCATTTCCATCCTTTATCCGTCTTCTCAAGGAATGATTTAATAGCAACTTAATAAACTCAGATTCAATACAATGGATGGAAGGATCTCGATGTGTGTGATGCTGGTGTGTGTTTGGTGTTCACGTCTTGATTCAGGCGGATTCGTGATGGTTGTCACTGCTCAACCAACGGTGTATGCGGAGATCTTAACACTAGAGGCCGATCGTAAGGAGGGCGGGCAGGTTGATATGAGGTGTAGCACTACAAACCTGGAGTCGAATCATACCGTGGAGTGGAGGACTGAGGGACAGACCTTGAGATGGGATGGAACCACTGTTTCTACGAATAAACGATTCATCTTCGATACATCGGTAAATATGGCTACTCAAAAAGTTATTCAATTGTTTACCATCACCAATGTGCAGAGGGCCGATACTGATGAATATGTGTGTAATGTCAAGGACCCAAAACTGACTGGAGGCCATGTCATCGTAGCGTCATCCAGTGTAACACTTTCAGTGTTATACTTCCCCAGTGAGTCTTTCCCTATGTGCTTCCCTTCTGGACCCATTACAGTAGACGCAGGGAAAGAGTTAGATATGAGGTGTTCATCTGAGAGCAGTCACGGAACAGTCAGAATGACGATCAATCCCACTATACAGACTACTAGATATACCAACTGGATATCAGTAATCAACGATGATAACGATACAGTCGTAAGGACATTAGATTTGACAGTGGATGATGCTGATAATGGTGTTGCATTCGAATGCGTCATATCATCAATGCATTTCTTAGGTATGCAACGTATGTGTCAAATCGGACCAATTACAGTGGGGAACACCGTGACAATACACATACCAGAATCCACAACATCATCCACGGCATCCACTCAATCGACGTCCACAATTTCATTCAGTCTCGCCTTCATTGTCGGAGCAGTCGCCGGGGGAGTTGCCGCATTTCTTCTGACCGTATTCCTGGTCTTCATTTGCCTTAAACGACGCTCCGGCAACACGGATCCCAAATCGGTCCATTCCAATGCAGACATCAATCAAACAAATACTGAATTGACACTGGACAGACTTGAACATTCTCAGATCAGTTTCAATGAGTATGGAGATCTTGACTCAATACAACGTGGGTTACAGGATAATATCATCTATGTCCCCTCCCAAAGCCCAATGTTCGGACCAGGTACGTCTCATGCTGGCACTTTGCCGGTACAAACAGAAGAGGTGGCTGATCCAAGTGTACTATACGCAAAACCATACCGTACCCAAACTCAAAGGACTGAACATGAAGTGAAGAAGCAACAGTCAAACATGACCGAAGATCCTAAAGCTGAGGATTGTTACAGCAATCCTACATTTGATTTTAGTGTCTCTGATGGAACAACATCGCCCTCTAAAGACGACTTATCCACACCCAACAAACCAACGGCAATAGTCAGACCATCTCGACCTAGTAAGCCCAGACCGTATAAGCCCAAGCCAACACAGCGTGGGAGTAACGCCCCTGGTATCCTCGATGACCGGATGGTGCCCTCTTACCCACCCCCAACAAGCGCCAATGACGTTACCCCTAGCCTGGAAAATACTGACGATTCTTCTTATGCCCGAGCCTCTGTACCCATGAGGCAGCAGAGTAGTCATGGCAACCCAGGTTCTGAGGATCACATTGTCTATGCTCATTTGGATTTGCAATCAGACGAGATTCAAGATGGCGGACACCAACCCCAGCCAGCATCTGAAGCAGTGCTGTACTCGAGCGTAATAACAAAATAGCATTGAACTATTTGACAGATATCGTAGGATGAGAGGGACTCTTTGTCTTCACCAGGCCCGGTATTCTCCCCCAATCTCACCCTACCTCCTCCTATTGCTTATCCGTTCTTATTGATGCCTTGATTAAATAGCATCTTTAGATCAGTTTCTATACAATTCAATCTTGGTATCGTTGCTTTCTTCTCACTAAACAAACATGCATCAATTTTTGACATATTGAGTTCTTTGTTCATTTGTAAACATTATGAAGAGATATTATTTGTAAACGGGTTATTATGATCGTGAGAATCTATTTCGTTAGCAAAGACATTTTGCCAAACGATGTCTCCAAAACACTTGATAAGTAATGACAAACTTTTCACATTTAACCTAATTTGAGTTTTAGATTATACCGATAACCAAAAATACAAAATGATCACTCTTTTTATCAAACCCTGCCTTGCTGAAAAAACACTAAAAAAGTAACCTTACACATTATAATTGAACCTCCTTACAATTACATTGTAAACTACACCCTTCTTGGATAACAAATCTGTCAAAAGCGTCACAATTTTTTAATAAACTAGGACAACATTCCTGTAAGAGGTTTTTATTTATCTGTATGGAGTAGTGCTGTATGTATCCACCCTTAAAACATGTGCACCCACTTTCACAATCACTGCCACGCCCACTTCCACACCACCGCCAGAGGGTGTACTCCTACGTCCTCCATAGTTTCTCTTTCAATATCTCGCTGAATGTCCAAACAGCATTGTGTGGTTAGAAACTTTGCTATATTTTGACCACAACAATTTTGTAAATTTTTGATTATTTCAATTGCATGAAACCGTTTTGTATAGTGGGCTTTAAGATATAAGATTTTGAAAAACTTGTACACTTTGTTTATGTTACACATCCAAGTTAAATACGCAGAATAAACTAAAATTGCAAGACAAAAAACAATTGTACGTTGCGATTGCAAGGTATAAATACTTGGTGTATATTGTTTGCAAATTCAACATAATATTATTCAGAGAAAAATTGCTATCCAAGGAAGTTATATCTGTCAAAATTCTGATAATTTTAATGTAATTTTTTACAGTAACATTAAAAATGAAATCAATATGATTGGTGCACGTTAAGATTAAAGGGACTGTGTCGTCATGACCAAATAGATATTAGATATGATTAACAAAATAGTTATTTCACATGAACATTAACAATGTGAAGTATACAAGGATCAAATATACAGGGTCTTATGGACAAACAGTTATTTCTTAAAGCTTTGTATAACAACTTTTATCGATAAAAACCGATCGATTTCATTTCTGAAAGCTCACTCCCTATAAAGTTCATACCAGTACCAACCCTCGGAGAAACTTTGTCATCTAAAAATCTCTCAAAGTATCATATCAATTAAGCTCACATTATTATTCTTTTCAACGTATGATTTTACAGTTAACGGTAGAAATGAAGTCAATGATTGGTGCACGTTAAGATTAAAGGGGACTGTGTCGTCATGATCAAATGATATGGAGGGAGGGTGCGTGCAGTACTATGTGAGAGTTCGTAATTGCATGTACAGCCACAAGCCTGCTTTGACCGTGACGACACAGCCCCTTTAATTTTCACGTCACCTTTTCAAGTTTTAATCATAAAGTATACAGTCAGGGGAAAAAAAATGAATATTCATTTGAATACTCAGATTACATCAATGGTATTAGAACCTGCTCACTATAATATAACTTTGTGTGAATAAATTATTCATTTGGAATTAAGATATGCGCGTTTGTATGAACCTGCTCCTATAAATAAATAAATTACTGACACAATTTTCTGATTAAAATTTATAACGAGATTTGTATTCAGAAAAAACAAATGTAATCGGAATACATGAAGATGTATAAAACCTGCTTAATATGAATAAGTTCCCATAATTCTTAAATGATTATTTGTTTGTAATCAGCTTGTAGGAATTTGTATGAACCTACTGGCTTTGAATAACTTATAACGAGTGATCTATATCAACACGTGGTATCTTAAACGTCCATCTCAATCATTAAAGTAAGGGCCTCATTGACACTACAGGCTGGTATACATTCCTCCTACAAATCAAAAATATTGTATCGTTTCATGTTTCTTAAGTCAAACTATATTAGTGAGAGGTTTGTGTTATTACAAGTTATTCTGCCGCAACATTGAGGCATTTCATTAGCAAACGTTTGAATTTTGGATGAAGCAAAATAAACAGCTTTCTTTGAAGAAGGTTTTCGTTCTGTATAAAAAAGAAGACAAATACGCCACCGTTGGTGGCGTATTTGTTGTCATAATGGGATTTATGAAAACCCTGAACTGAACTATCAGACAATTTCCGAATCAGTTGTGTGCTACCCTGGATGTGACGTCACAATCATCTTACAAAATGGAAGATACTCTTTGAGAGCGCTCAGTGAGAGATTAAATTAGTTTTTGACAAACAGAATTTCACCTAGCCTACAAGCGATTGAAAGACTGCAAAATAAGCGTTAAAAATGGCAAATGTTTAGGAAATTTGAATTGATTCTTCTGTTTCAAACCATCCTACTTATTTAATCACAATGAAAATAAAGTAAAGAAATATTTCATTTATTTTGTTGGTTTGGGTATGTTCTAGATTCAGTTCAACTGCGACATTATGACCCTCATTGTTAAACATGATGCCATAACAACGAAAACTCGGAGTCGTGTCATTGTTGAAATTCATTGGAGTGTGATGCTCGGTATGAGGAAATACAACCAAGTTAACTTCATCGTTAAATACATGTACATTAAACCACTGTTACATTGGGTTTCTGGGTTCTCCCCAACTAACCCAGTCTTGAGTTGGGTCAATGTGGGTCACTGCGTCACTGACGTCACTTCATTGAGCTTTTTAAAAGCCGCTATATATTTGTGTACACATTTAAAACAGCTTTTTTACGGAGCCCCTAAAGGGACAGGTTAAAGAAATTGAAAGGGTAAACAAAAAATCAAATTATTTCTACCACACCATCATAACACTGCTAGGAAATTTGGGGGCTGGGCATTTTTCATCAGAATTATACCACGTATAAGGCCATAGTCTCATGATTCAGTCGAATTGACTCGGTGGTAAATCAATAATCTAAATGTATTTCAAGACATTAATAAAATTATGTTCATGTTGTCAATGTTTTGACTCAGTACCATTGTTGCAAATTCTTTCAAGTGGCACGTTATAATAGTCTTAATCAATTATATGGAAAGGTGAATGATTTTTCTTTTGGTGGGGAACATTACTTTTAATCTGCACAGGCACAAGTTTCATTCAATCATAGTTTAAGAAATTGATACTAATCAGTGGCGTTAATATTCTATTCCCTTTTCAAGGGAACTCCTCTGTCATAATCTCACTGTGTTTTGTCTCTTCAGTTGTTTCTTTCCACCATAAGACCTTGTTGGAACTTTCAAATATTACGATCAGTCGGTTTTTGACGTGGTAACGTATAGTGTATCATGTATTTTCATAATAGGTGAGTCGATATACTGTTGATCTGGATTCAGTTGAACTGTGACTTTATGATTCTCATTGTTAAACCTGTCTCGATAAAATGAAAATCCAGAGTTGTGTTATTGTTAAAGTTCGTTGGCGTGTGGTGCTCAGTATGAGGAAGTACAACCTAGTTAACTTCACTAGTTAAATACGTGTACATTAAATCACTGTTACATTAAGCTGTGTGTGAACACGGGATCATTCTACTTCATGCATTTCCATCCTTTATCCGTCTTTTCCAAGACTGATTTAATAGCAACATAAAAAATCAGATTCAATACAATGGATGGAAGGATCTCGATGTATGTGTTGCTGGTGTGTGTTTGGTTTTCACTTGATGCAGGCGGATTCCCGATGGTTGTAACTGCTCAACCAACGGTAACTGCGGAGATCTTAACACCAGAGCCCGATCGTAAGGAGGGCGAGCAGGTTGATATGAGGTGTACCGCTACAAACCTGGAGTCGAATCATATCGTGGAGTGGAGGTCTGAAGACCTAGACAGGACCCTGAGATGGGGTGAAGCCACTGTTACTACGAATAGGCGATTCATCTTCGATACATCGGTAAATATGGCTACTCAAACAGTTGTTCAAGACTTTAACATTACCAATATGCAGAGGGCCGATACTGATGAATATGTGTGTAATGTCAATGACCCAATATCGAATGGAGGCAACGACATCGTAGCCACATCCAGTGTAACACTTTCAGTGTTATACTTCCCCAATGCGTCATTTCCTATGTGCTTCCCTTCTGGACCCATTACAGTAGACGCAGAGACAGAGTTAGATATGAGGTGTTCATCTGAGAGCAGTCACGGAACAGTCAGAATGACGATCAATCCCACTATACAGACTACTAGATACACCAACTGGATATCAGTAATCAACGATGATAACGATACAGTCGTAAGGACATTATATTTGTCAGTGGATGATGCTGATAATGGTGTTGCATTCGAATGCGTCATATCATCAATGTATTTCACTGGTATGCAACATACATGTCATATAGGGCCGATTACAGTGAGCAACACCGTAACCATACCCATGACAGAACCCACAACAACATCCACGTCAGAGAATGAAGTTACAACAACGTCTACCTTGGCATCCACAAGTTTGTTCAATCCTGCTCAATCTACATCCACACCGTCGTTCAGTCTCGCCGTCATTGTCGGAGCAGTCGCCGGGGGAGTTGCCGCATTTCTTCTCATCGTAATCCTGATCTTTATTTGCTGCAAACGACGCTCCAGGAGCTCGGATCCCAAATCGGCCCAGTCCAATACAGACATCAATCAAAGAAATACTGAATTGACACTACATAGACTTGAACAATCTCAGATCAGTTTCAACGAGTATGGAGATCTTGACTCAATACAACATGGGTTACAGGATAATATCTTATATGTCCCCTTCCATAGCCCAATATCCACACCAGGCGCGTCTTATGCAGGCACTTTGCCGGTACAAACAGAAGAGGCGAATGATCCAAGTCTACTATACGCAAAACCATTCCGTACCCAAACTCAAATGACTGAACATGAAGTGAAGAAGCAACAGTCAGACCTGACTGAAGATCCTACAGCTGAGGATTGTTACAACAATCCTGCATTTGATTCTAGCGTCTCTGATGGAACAACATCGCCCTCTGGAGACGACTTATCTACACCCATCACACCGACGGCATCACTCAGACCATCTCGACCTAGTAAGCCCACACCATATAAACACAGACCAGCAGAGCGTAACACCTCGGGTACCCGTAATGACAATTCTGCATTTTATTCTATTGTTTCTGATGGAACAACATCGCCCCCTGGAGACGACTTATCCACATCCATTAAACCGACAGCATTAGTCAGACCAACTCGACATAGTAAGCCCAAACCAGCAGAGCGTAGGAATAACACTCTGAGTACCAACGATGACCAGATGGATATATCCTCTCCCCAAACCACTATAAACACCAATGAAATTACCCCTAGCCTGGAAACTACCAATGATTCTTCTTATGCCCGAGCCTCTGCACCCATAAGCCAGCAGAATAGTCATGGCAACCCAGAATCTGAGGATGGCATTGTCTATGCTGATTTGGATTTGCAATCAGACGAGATTCAAGATGGCGGACTCCACCTAAAACCATCATCCGAAGTAGTGCTGTACTCGAGCGTATCGATAAAGTAACATTACATTGATATTATTATAAATATAGGTATCGTAGGCTGAGCAGGACTCTGACCTTCTCCTTGCCACCAAGTCATTCGCTCACTCAATTCCACCCTCTTGCACCTCCTAAATTATGTGCTTTGTTTCTCAATACCAACCACAGCTTATTGTTTATCCGTTCTATGCCTTGATTACAGCATACTTAGATAAGTTATGCATGACTCAATCCAGCAGCTTGTCTCGTTACCCTCGTCTTTCTAAAAGAACGAGTGTCAATGTTTTACATCAGTTTTATTTGTAAATATTTTGCGCTGATCTATTTTCGTAATAACCAGGTTGTTATTGTACTACCAAGATCATAAGCATCTTTATCATTCAAAGGGGAAGGGAAGTGAGCAATTACATTTTGTCATTTACTCTGTTTCCAATACAGCAATCCTTCACCGATCTTGAACTCTTGGTGGCAGCAGATATGCCTCCATTACTGCGGTGTACCTGGGTGGTACTGCGCTGCCTAGCGACTGGTATAAGGTTTGGGCTACACGGCGATCATTTGATCAGTCTCGGGTTATTGGACTTTCACTTTGCAAATCGCTTAAACCCGTCGCTAGGCAGCGCAGTACCACCCAGGTACCACCGCAATAATGGTGGTATCTGCTGCCACCAAGAGTTCAAGATCGGTGAAGGATTGCTGTATAGATAGAGTCCTTATGTCAGCGGGGGAAATTACAAGTCTCTAAAACATCTCGTCAAAAAGTGTAGATTGTCATTGTATTCAGTACCCTTCCAGTGCAACATTTGTCAACATATAAAACATCTGATGACATAATTCTGAGAAAAAATGGGTCTCTACATTTTGTATAGGGATGTTGTGGTTCATTCCTGCCTGACTTTCAATAATATTTGTTCAAAACGGCCTTGAATTTGACCTTTTGAATGACGAGAATTCCTCATTGGAATGTAAAAATCCATTAGTTGTTGAAATCAAATGACGTAATGTTTCAAGCTTTGCTCTGAAAAAGTCAGTTGTAAACCAAAACATTCCTGTACAAAAATGTAGAGACCCATTTGTCTCAGAATGACGTCATCAGATGTTTTTGATTTTGACAAATTTTGCACGTGAACACAATTGCAACTTGTACCGTTTAAACGTGAGGTTAGAGACTAACTATAGTTAGGGAATTTTTTCTCCACTCACAATCATGAAGACTCTATCTTTTGAAAATGATTAATAATAATACATCACAAAATTGAATCGGTCATTTCCTTAACACAACATTTTGTTTCCAACTGACTAAGTTTTATCGTAAAATTGCCGATGATACCACCATATGTGGTTTAATTTGTAATGGCGATGAATCTAGTTATCGACGTCAAGTATGTTCCCTTGAAAAATGGTGTGATTCGAACAACCTCATTTTGAATGTTGACAAAACTAAAGAAATGATCATTGATTTCCGTAGAAATAAGGGTGAGGTCGAACCAATTATCATTAATGGAAGAAATGTTGAAATTGTTGATTGTTTTAAATTTCTTGGTACATTCATAATGAACACTCTTTCTTGGTCAAATCAAGTATCTGATAATTTGAAGAAGGCCCAACAACGTACGTTTGTACTTTTTATGCAGACTAAAATCCTTCGGTGTGAGCAGACATATTTTGATTAATTTTTATACATTGTGTAATTGAATCTTGCCTGACCAGTTCTATCATTGTCTGGTTCAATGCCACTCCTAAATGCGAAATTTATAAACAGAATCGGGTGGTAAAAAAATGCTTCATACATAATTGGGGTTAAGTTGGATGACATGAAAACAATATAAGAAAAGAGAATGAAGAAACGTGTAGATAACATAGTCCAGGATGTTTATCACCCAACGAATGAGTTCCTCCAGCTGATGCCTTCAGGAAGAATTTTTAATAGGAATTTTCCATGTTATAGTAATGTAGTTTCAGGTATTTTTATATATATTTTTGTATTGATGTATTGATGTATTGATTGTTTATAATAGGCCTAGTCTGTTTTATCGCATTGAATGTTAATTACTGTAGTTTTTAATGATGGTGCGAGACCAATATTCCAAATTCCTGTGGTTGTTTTTAATCATTGGCTGAATAAACAATTCTATTCTATTCTAAGAAACACATTTAAAATCACGAAATAGGCAGATTTAAAGGCAGATAACATTTGGTTACTTGCTTTTTAAAATATATTCATTTCATGGTTTTTGTTTTGTGTTGCGCATAGAGGCTATGCGCTATATAAATTTCTCGTATTAAAAATGTATTATTATTTTAAGCAAAATATTATTACTCCAAACAATAATGACCATAAAAACTTACTTGATGAGAAGAACTGCAGCTGTTGATAATGTGTAACATTTTGAGAAACAATTCACTTCAAAGGCATGTAATATTAGAGAAAGGGATTCAAAAACATCAATCTGAGAAACGTTTCTGCATGAAACATTTCTCAGATTGTGTATTTGAATAACGGATTATTCTTCCTGCGTGGACATAACCGCTCCAGATTTACGGCGATATCTTAAAAACCGTAGCTCCTTTTGAAATGAAAATGCCACACAGGTTAGTTTTATTAGGTGTTCGGGCACACAGCCCGTAACACCTCTTGTTTTTGTTCCGGTTTTTTTTCTTACTTTTTAATACTTCTTATTCTTCTTCTTATCCCCCGCGATTGTCCGCTAACAAAAGCACACTTCCCAAGCTCGTATAATTTTGAAATTTCTACCATAGTTAGATAACCATTAGGAGACGAAACCGTTTCATTTACGTCATGATGACGTCATCAGGTGTCAATTTACAAGGTTTTTAGAAAAAAATAAATTAATCTTTGAAAATCTGTAACAAATCACACTTGAGAGACCGGCGGTTGTTTTATGCGGGATCATACTTAGGTCATATAGGTCTTTATTTTTTGTCGTGTGCATGACCTCACATGACCTCTACTTCCGGTCGTAACAGGAAGAAACAGGAAGTGCCTTGTAATTTAAAAGTGGCACACTTTTTGAAGTTTTTTTTAACGGTGTTATAGTCGAGCAAGAGTCTGGTTTAACAAAATAAGACAAATGACGTCATAAAAGTCAAGAGCGCCCTCTAGCGGCAGGTTGAAAACAATTAAAAATGCACTTTTCCTAGATGTCTGTGGCGAAGTTTAAGATAATCGTTTTGAAATTGGTATACATAATGACCTTCATGCAGACAACATATGTGTGAAGTTTTAGATTGATGACGTCATCGTGTGTCACGTGGTATTGCCTTAAAGGTTTACTTTTTGAAGCCGTGTATTTACAAAACCACAAGATCGACTGAGTTGAAACTTGGCATGTTGAAAGACAGTGATATTGACTATGTAAATCTAAAGAAAGAACATGATGACGTCATTCCTTTTTTTTATACAAATATTTGAAATATTGACCAATTATTACGGGTATTTATTGACCCGCTGTCAAACCACGGGCTACACACACACTACGCGAACTAAACCAGTTTACTGTTTTGTTATCACGTAGTGTGTGTGTATACGTTGAGCAAATCATCCGCAAGGTTCAAAGTCCATCAAACATGCTTGTGGTCTAGTCTCTGTTCAAGGTTTGCGCAACCTGCTTTTGACAATACGCTTTGTTAGTCTCTAAAACAGCCGTCCATGCAAACCTCGTTAACAATCAAATGCTATGCTTTCGATCGTGTGCTTTTTAAAACTTTTGCTAAAGCTCGTGGTGCTATATCAAATTATGGTCATGCTTTTACCACGCTCTGTGGCATTATTGGCTTGCTCTGTGACAGATCGGCTCGTTTTAGTCTACGCAAACACCAATGTGAGCATTTTTGTTGGCCAACAAAGACACACTTTGAGTCGTGCGTAGCGCGTACACGCGTGCACTTTTCCATTGTTTTTCATCAATGATGGTGGTCAATGACGTGGTCAATTTGCTTTGATTTGCTGTAAAACGTTAATCGGTGACAGGGTACGCTGAATATAAGGCATTTCGTCACTAAGGTGACAAAAGGAATTGTCGTGTGCTTATTAATACTAGCAGAAAACATGCGTATAACGTAACAACGATCTACAACCACGTTGCAAATTTACAATAAATTTGCAATGTTGTGTTTTGCACTCGTGGGGCCCAATTTAATTATATTATGTACTGGAGCATTATTTTTGTGCTCCTATAGTAAATTGCAAGATTGAGCTCAAGCCGCGATATATTACATTTAACGCTTGTTTTCCTGATAAAAGACGTCATCAATTGTAACATGACTTCGACTTAAAGTTGCAGTTTTACCAGATTTGTATACTCAGTATTACAATTGCTTGGTCAAGCTTAAAACCAAATTGATGTATTCAAGCTGACAATGAGTAACATCCCATATTTGAACGTCATGCCGAACACCTTGTTTTTGTTGTGTAACAAAAATTTAAGTCTAGTTATAGATATAACTATCCATTTATATGGGTTTAAAGCAAGTGAACAGTTCAAAAGCAAAGGTTTACTTTGCCTTTAATCTACACCTCACCCGGATTTTGGTTTTCAATGTAGTACTGATAACGAAAAACACAAATTGATAGGGTTTGTCTTATAAAAAGCCTGCCTGATTGATAAACAAAAAAATTAAAATAAAAACACAATACAACATCACGAAGTGAACCTAATTAGCTTTTACTTCTTCACTTCATGAGAACAAAGCAACTTAAAACATTATACTTTAATTTATATAATATGTACATTTTAAACAAAACTTGTCTTTGATGAAAATTGTGGGGGCAGATTGCTGTAAGAGCTTCCATTGCTCCATAGCAATACGAGTGTATGGCTGTATCCAAATTCCTATTCGCACCGCAAATTTTACTCTGCTGTATTACTATATTAGGCTTTAGCGTTTTAAAGATGTGACATGCATGTACACTTGTTTTGATAGTGTCAGTGCATCCATACACAGAATAATTTAACAACATAACCATTTTGACACGTACGGAAACGTTAAAGGGCCACAACATTTATTTTTTTTCAGATAGTAACTCGCCGCGGCGAGATAGCATTTTGGAAAAATATTTTTTGGTTGTGGCCCTTCAACGCTTCCGTACATACATACTTATTCAGAGTATTGAATATCCATGAGGTAATATACTATAATGTTAGATAGCCGTTTATTTTACAGTGTGTGGTTTTTGTTGGTTTGTTTGTTGGGGGTGTTTGTTTTTTGTCGGGTGTGTTTGTTATAGTTTGTTTGTTGCTAGGTGTGTTTTGTTTTTGTTTTTTTAATACAATTGATTTAAAATTGCTTGTAAATGCATTCATACTTATTCAGAGTAAACTTAATATCCAAGGAGGCAATACTATGTTAAATGTCTGGTTATTTTACTGTATGGTGTTTTGGGGGTGGTTTTTTTTTTGGGGGGGGGGGATTATGGTGGGGGGTTTTTTGGGGGGGGGGGGGGTGATGGTTTGTATAATATTGGATATTTCTGTTATTCGAATCTGAACTGTCCAAAGAAGAAAATCTGACTTTTAGGACCCTTCTTGGCAATTCTTGATGTCACAATCTTCTTACATTCTTCTGTAAGTGCAAAGTAATAATAAATTTGAATTTCTTGAAAGGAAAAACTGAAATTAATGCCAAATTTAATCACCCTGTTGCAATGAAACACTCTGCCGGTCTGAAAACGCTTGCGGCCGGGTGGCTTATGTCAATTTCTCTTGACATGACCTCCAATTAATTGAAAGGTTGTGAACCAATCATGTGAATAAAAGAGCACTTATTGTCAAGATATATTCAAATTTTGATTTATTACCCTAAGTACTTTCCCGAGTTCTGAGAAAAAATCCATCAGGCAAATCATCCCGGATGGGATTCGAACCCACGACCAAGTACTGAGTATACAGTGCTTAACACACATCGGTGTAAGGGTAAAATAACAAATTATATTCTTTATCCCCGATGCAAAATTTAACATCTATCTTGGCCTATTTAGTAATAATTGTTGAATGGTTCCTATGTTTCAAGCCATCATAGTGATTCAGTGATAAAATCGCGCTATAAACTCTCGGTGACTTGGGGCCTTTCTCAAACCTCGGCTTGGGCTCCGGCTCCATGCCGTCTGATGTTCAAACCACCGCGTACAACAAACACACGCTGTAGCAAAACAAAATAACGGAGCCCAAGCCGGGGGCGGAATCCAAGCCGAGGTTTAAATATAGAGGCCCCTGGATTCCGGCTTTTCAGGGGGCCTGACCCATTTCCGGGTCACTGACTCGGCAAACTGTTCAAGTTGAGATTTTAACTCGGATTCAGCGTAAGTTTAAAATCTTACCTTTAGAATGCCCTCTTGTAGATGAGTAACTTTTGTAGCACAATATTTCCAGGGAATTGACTGTAATGATCACTTATTTCAGAGGCATATCCTGTCTGTACACATGCAATTGCTGTTGTGAGTTACGTGTGTGTACTTCCGTTTCAAACACACAGTTTATAATCCAAGATGGCGTCTTCGGTTGTTCACTATGATTGGTCTGATGTTTATGTAGAGACACGGGAAGGAGGACGGTCCTCTATTTAAAAAAGACGAGGATTCACTAAAAGACAATACGATAAAAGTAACAATTTCCATAAGATGACGTGTAAAATAAAATACAATCTCCTGTACTGATTTAATCCGAAATCCAGTGCAACACCGCACATTGACTACATAAAATAGCATACATTACAGTATAGCACAGTCACTTACTTAAAGGCCCTGTACACTATTGGTAAGATCGACAAACAAAAATGTTCACATATTCACACATAACTTACATGATGTAAAGTAAGTAATGGTAAAAAAGGTTCCCTTAAAATTGTTTTGCCTAAAATGCTACCGTTTCTGAGAAATGAGTAAAACAATAGTTTTTATCGCGCGCGATATTATAAACTCGATGTTTGAAAAACAGAAAACACATAAGGTCTCTTTTCACTATTTTCTCGTAACCTCGACATGCTCGATGACCAATTGAGCTCAAATTTTCACAGGTTTATTTCATGTATTTGGTTGATTACACAAAACATGAACACTGTCTGTGATTGTTTTGTCAGCTCTGCCAATCCTGTATAATACCTTTAAAGACTAAAGGGCAAAAGGTCAGCACAACAACTAGTCTCGGTTCGAGACGGTCTTGGTGATTTTATTCCACGATCCACGGTCAGCATACATCGCGCAATACACTACCCACGCCTCCCACACACACACCTGTCTGCCGCGCACAGCCATGAAGCGCTAGCCACACAACGCTATCACACAACGCTATCTGCCGCGCACAGCCATGAAGCGCTAGCCACACAACGCTATCACACAACGCTATCAGCCACACAATGATATCAGCCACAAACCGCTATCAGCCACACACCGCTCTCACAAGACCGTCTCGGTACTCTACTATGAGATCACATGACAACAAGGCATTGACCTAAATATGCATATTCAACAAAGGTTACAGCAGAAATACGCAAGCGCAAAGGCACAATTATAAACCTGCATAATGAGCATATCAGACTGTGCACTGTGCATGCACTGGATGCATGCTGTTTACACGCGGACCTGTGACAACCACTGGCCATGTGTACTGTGTGTGTACATTGTACGTGTTGTCAAAATGCGTTGGACCAAACTTCTTTGGTTGTGTTGTAAAAGCACGCGCACGATAGGTGGAAAGTTTTGATGAATGGTACGCTGGCAGTGAACATCTTTCTTTTGCTAGCGAAGCTTTTGTCGACACTTGCAGCAAAAAAAAAAAACTTCAAAAATATTTGTTGATGTCAGTGTTGTTGACGGACTGAAGAATGGCCGCAGCAGAGGCCGCCTCTGCGGCCGATCACACTAAGTCTAAGACAAGAAAATGTCGCTGGTGTCTTATTTGTAACCGAGAGTTAGTGACATGTAAGAGTTATTCCACATTAAGTACATTAGCAAAGAAGAACCGACTATTTTCATCCCATTTAAGTGACGTTGTTGGCGATGTTATCGTACCTTCTTGTACAACATTTATGTGTGATGGTTGTCATGCAAAGGTGGAAAGGGTAAAACAGAGCACGGAACTACGAAATGAAATACATCTAAACTATGAGAAAACAAAAGCAACTCGTCTTGGCGGCAGCCAAGCACTGGGTCCCAGTACACCGAAGGCGAGTCCACAGAGACACGGCCAGCTCGATCGCGATCGACAGAAACGAAAGGCCACCAGTTCTCCAGGAACCCCCTCAACATGTAAAGTAAGTATAAAGCGGTTTGCATTAATTGTTTTATTCCTGGTATCAGTACATTTATAATTATTTCTCATTTCTTTATTTTTTTTATTCTATTTTATTTAAGTCATCTTTATTGCGAGGAAAAACCCCACTCAGTGCACAGCAGCGCTGCTTTCCATGGGGGCCCTCAGTACATGTTTGTTGAGCTCAAAGCTTCAAGTGCAATTTAATTTTCCCTTTGCAATTCTAAGCGTTGTACTATGTAATACTACTACTAGGGTGGAAATGCATATTGTAATATTACAATACAAGAGGATCCGTGATTACACATTTGAAAACATTTTCACTAACTCAAAGTTTGGCTTGAAAATGTAACTTATCAAGAGTTTTCAAAATTAAAACATTAAAATTTGTAGAAGTACCGTTGGTTTTGCCACCTTCACTTGTTGGTGGGGCCATTTTCAATTTTCGAAATGCTTTACAATACATGACCCCAAAATACAACAAATGGAAGCAGACATTAGAATAGAACTTGAAGCCACTGAGCTCGACAATCAAATCAGCGTTGTAAATGACTTTTTGACAACGAACAATTCCTGTATGGAATGTTTCAGCCTCATTTATCGGAACAAAACTGATGTCACGTTTCATATATCACTCTGCCTGAGTGAAAGAGTTTCAAATTAAAAGACATTTTAAACCACTTGCGTAATGTTAAAGGCTCGTATTTTTTTAAACCGTAATAAGGACTCTATCCACAAAACTGAATTTAACCTCTTTAATTAAGGCCCCTCTAATGTATGTCTTTGTACTTCATATCCATGAGTTTAGAGTTTTTACAATTTTTATGTGTATGTATGAAAACCTTTATCAGAGTGTGTTCACTCTTGCCTATTTTTTAAAGAGCAAAAATTCCAACCAAGTCATTTTGGTGCACAAACTTATTCTATAACCATTTTTAAACATACTCATTTCATTACATTGATTATAATTTGTAATTAATGTATGATTTAATTATTACCCCACAGCCGATGAAGAAGAGACTCAGTTTCGAGGAAACAACTGGAGTCAAAGCTGAGGTGAGGATATGCCTTTTTCTTTTCCAACTCGTTTTGTTCATATTTGAATAACAATATGTACATTTAAAGGCAGTGGACACTATTGGTAAATACTCAAAATAATTATTAGCATAAATCCTTACTTGGTATTAATGAGTAACGGGGAGAGGTTGATAGTAAAAATCATTGTGAGAAACGGCTCCCTCTGAAGTAAGGTAGTTTTTGAGAAAGAAGTAATTTTCCACGAATTTGATTTCGAGACCTCAAAATTAGAATTTGAGGTCTCGAAATCAAGCATCTGAAATCACACAACTTCGTGTGACAAGGGTGTTTTTTCTATCAATATTATCTCGCAACTTCGACCACCAATTGAGCTCAAATTTTCACAGGTTTGTTATTTTATGCATATATTGAGATACAACAAGTGAGAGGACTGGTCTTTGACAATTACCAATAGTGTCCACTGTCTTTAATGATTAATAGGCACGTATGAAAAAAACAGTGATTTCTTTATTTTGCACAACACAAATTTAATGCAGCTTATAAATCAGAGTATCATTATTACCCTCAATATTGTTTGCACTAAATTAAATTCCAAACGAATATTACTGTACTGTGTCCTTACTAATGATTACATAATACAAAACTTTTCTTAGGCTGGTCATTAAAACTGTACTCGTACTTCATATAAAATCCATTGGTTTTTTCTATTTCTTCCTCCATGGTTTTACTGTAGCACTATGATTAAAGAACATATTTGTTTGTTTATAGAAAACAATCTCTTGTTTTCAATAAGTAATGCTCATTACTGTCACCACATGTTTTTCAGAAGACTTAGAATGGGATCATGTATACACTTATCAAATAACTTCAGTGGCAATAAAATGCACTCATGCAGCTCTCAAGAGCTCAAGTACTGATTACACTGTGAATGTTTATTTGTTTATTGTGCAGAGCAATTCAGTAGTTTATTTCAGTGGCTCGGAAACAACTTATTACAGTACATAGTGACAACAAACATCTCAAGCATGAGTGGATGCTGATCATTGGTAACATCATTTCACGTCATATTCCAGCCTTCAAGTGGATTGGTGATCATATCCCAGCACAACCTCTTCATGATCACATGGCAGATCTCAGCAAGAAGTCACAAATCGTAAGATCAATTCTTTGTTTAAACATTGAACTTGATTGTCCTTGTTTAAATTTGGTAACCAAATATTTATAAATTAAAAAAAAAATCAGAAAAAAACGCTGTTGTTCATGATTCTATTTCAAACAAATTAATGTTTTTCAAGGTTCAAAAAGGCATTCAAAAAGATATATTATAGGATTGTTAAGCACCAAAAAAAATTAGTTTCAATCTGAAAATTTAACAATTAGGAAGTTTTCTCCACTGAAAAATTTCCATCTGGCAACAAACAGTTTTCCTTCCCGGTTATTACTGAAAATCAGTGCCCATACTACATGTCCTTTTTTTAGCAACAGACCTAAGTACTGATGAAATCACAGTCTCTACCACGTTGCAGAAGAATGGAAAACGATGGGAAATGCAACTGTCGAAAATGCAATACCCAGTTACAGCAATTAAGCAATGTTGTAAACAAATCATGACATCAGTACACAGGTCTATTAGCAGGCTCATTGCTGAAGAAAGTTTAAAAAAACATAGTAGCAAACTAAAGAAAAACAACAACAATTATAATCGTTATTCTTGTGGGTTCGACCATGTTGTTTAATCTCTTTGTATGAATTTGTGTTGGCTCTGAGAAGGGCAGGTGGGTATTCTCAATGTTTCAATTAGAGCAAACAAATGTACCAATCGAAACATTGAGAATATGCCCACCGGCTGATCTTTTCAGAGCCAACACAGATTCCAATAAGAGATTTAACTACATGATTGTACCCACAAGGTTAATGATTATAACTAGTTTCACCATGCAAAGCCTCAAAACCTACATCAACAAGAGTAACGATAAAATTTCATTTCAAAATTAATTTCATCAGGTGAATCTTGGTGTGCTCATGGAGAGCGAGAACAATGCAACTGGTATATATAACATCATGCATCACTTACACAAGTACGTACCAGGCCATGACACCGATGTACCCAGCCCAATCATCAGTGCTGGAGATCTTTTGACTTGTGAAAGGGAGAGTTCATGTAAAAGAGAGCAATCCAACTCAACAACACCAAGCCAACGTTTGAAAGGTCTGGTGCCTGTCATAGCAGATTTTCATGCATTGGCAAACTTCTATCAGGTATGTTTTTAATGTGGAGAAATGCATCTCACAAGACTTCTCAATTTTTTTTTTCTTCAACATGCAATTACCAAATTGTTCATTGAAACCAGTGTCATTTCCATTTATTAATTTTTATAATTTTTTGGACCTAAAAAAACATTCATCTTCTTGATTTCAGAAAATGTACTTTTTCAGAAAAAATCACTATCCCCCCAAAAGATACTTTAATATTTGAAATTATTGTTTACAAAATATTTCAAATGTTTATATAAATCAATCAAAATAATGTTGGACTAGACCTACACAGAGTTGTTACACCTACACAGATATGTTTTGTCCTGTCCTGTGTGGAATTAACATACAAATTATGTACATGTACTGTACCCCATTGGTTATGTTTTTCCCCTGGTTACTTGGATGAAATGTCATCATGAAATACGCCGAAAAAGTATAAGGGAACTGGAAAAATGTTACACATTGAAGAAATAATAAATAAATAAACAATGAACACTTGGAACTCACATAATGAAAAATCTATGGTCAAGACGCGAGGAAATGAAATATCTGGGACAGTGACTCAAATTGTGGGTTTCTTCGAAGACATAACAATTTTCATACAAATGTTTGTTAAAGCAACAGCAAGTTATTCCTTAAGACCAAGAAACCAGAACCCAAATAAAAACCCACATAGAAATGTATCTAAAGACAGTGAAAAACAAAAACCCTTATCAATACAGTGGGGAAAACCTAAAACAGAGTGCCAAAACAAGTTACAAAATAAAATCAAAACAGCTTTTAAAACCGAGTCCATAGCAGAAATTTCTTCTCGAAACAGGCCACAATTGGGAAACTGAAAAAAACCCAATAGTTGTTCGGCTACCTAATGATGAAACAAATGAGTTGCTCCTCTTGCGCTGGCAAGCTGCTATTTGAAGAACTAAACCACTCTACCAAAGAGATAAGAGGAATTGGGCTGTTTATTGCAACAACTTCCAAGTTCAGCAATAACCAAGGGGGTCCTACTGAGAAACTAAAGATTAAAGGAGAGCTTTAGCACATATCCTTTATAAAGTACATGTACCATGATCAACTGCAAATTAGATAGTTTACATCTGCCATCTTGATTCAATTAATTTTTTAACCAAATGAATATTCTGACATTGGCCTATTGCATTTTTATTTCTGCAAAACTCAGAAAGCACACTGCTTATCACACATCAGTGTAGGGCAAACTAAATTAATGAAATTATTTGTTTGTGTTTGTTTGTGTATAGATGGTGGTTGTTAAAGTTAATTTTTATCTTCATATTTTCAACAGGCGGTATGGTTACATCTGTACGACACCACATCAAGTGGGGACAAAGGCACATTGTACGCAGCCAGGAACTTTCTGGAAGCGCGAAAGGTAACCAGTGACCCAATTAGGAACGTCAATGGGGCTGCAGACCTTATTTCGCAGTACACTGTTGCTCTTGTTGTTGCTGCTGCTATGAAGCACTTTGGACTGGAGGCGATCTCAGATGACCCAACACACAATGATTTTGTGTATGACAAACACAAAGACAGAACGCAGTATGTTTATCAGGTATTGGAAGAGATTGTAGATAATTATGCAATCCCCACTAATGATGAATTGAGGAAAGATTCCCCAGAGTTGTCTTGTCCAAATTGTAAAAAAAAATACAAGACACAGAGAGGCCTCAAAAGCCACATGAAGGACAAGCACCCTGGAATTCAAAAGCCTATACAGCAGAAGGAAGGTCTGTCTCCAGATAAAGACGCACTATTTCATTATTCACGTGCAGCACTGAGCCTTTGTTTGTTGGCCACTGACTTTAATGAAGCACGTCAGATGGGCGATGGGGAAAGAATCATCAGGCTGTACAAGTTTCTGTTACTGCATTTCAAAGCTGCAAAGAAGCCTAAATACAGTTACCAGGTACTGCGCTTGCTGGCACAAGTTAAATGTTTCTTAACTCCCAGGTTGGCCTACGAACTGAAATGGAACAGGTTCATCAATAAAGCAGGCAAATCCCAACACAATATAGAAGTAGATCGCGAAATCGAGCATCAGAACAGAGTATTCAAAGAGAACTGTAGTGGATTGAGAGGTAAAGTAACCAGTAAGAGTATAGACCGGATTAGTCGATCTGCACAAGCCTGCGATGCTCTAATTACCAAAATAAACCAACAAGCGCACATCAAGAAGCCAAGTGGGAAGCATTCACCCAAAATCACAAAAGATCAACTAGAACTGGCTTTGGAAATGCACAGCAACAAGATTTTTGAAGTGCAACCTGGTAGAAAGCATTTCCATTTTCCCGATTTCCCCCGCTCAGTACTTTCAACGCTGAATGTTCCTGACCTTCACAAATGGATTAAGTCTTCCCTTCAGCAGATGGGAAGATCTGGCAAGAAATAGTTAAAGGAACAGTACAACAGTGTTCTCTGAAAGAACATATTTATTTCAATCATAATTCAATTTTCTTGATCTTAATAACCACCCTAATCGAAAATAAGTAATCTTGGAAAACTTATCATCAAACCAGGTTTCACTTGAATGACTGTGAAACTCTTACAAGTAATGTGTACTGTAATCCATGTTGTTAATAATGTGATCACCTCCATCAAAATGAGGCATTATTCCCAAAGAATGATTCTGTGTAATTTGGCACAGAAGATAAAACATAGATACACAAAATTTGAATGATATGTTTATGTGGTCTTACCTTTCTCACAATATTAAAAGAGTAAAATTAAGATAATTTCTGGACCAAGCTAGTCTTCCAATTGCCAAAAGTCTTAATTTTGATATGACTTTTTCTCATGAAACCTTTTACAAAAAGGATCGGAAAAATTTGTGTCATGGTCATGGTTGATTCCTCATAGTTTTTAATATGGAGGTTGCTTGATCACAGTTTATTAATCATTTTAAAATTAATGAGTTTGTTTTTAAGCCAATATCGGTGTGAATTTTTGAGTTAAAAAATGTAATCGGGAAACTTGGTACACCATACAAAAATAATCACCAAAAAATGTAATTATTTATTGGGACTCATTTGCAAAAGGAAATTAACCTAGTTACGGAAAAAATACCTCCTTAAAACAAAGGGGACAAAGAGAAAGTTTTGTGCTTCAGCAAACAAGCAAAATATATAAATTTATTTATTCATTCGCCTAAACTTAACAAAAATAGAAGCTTGAACTTTGTAAGTTTAATGTAAATCTGTGGACATTGTGTTTTGTGTCCTCCCACAAGTACCAACACCCTTTAAATGAAGTTACACAATAGCTGATGTTGCCTATACTGGGGATTAAGTCATAAACTTGCTCAAGCTATTGCAGAAGCCTATGGGACTTATTAAGTATTCAAATCCCTCTAGTCATCTTGAGAACAAAAGATGTGTTTGGCCTGTCTAATAATAAGATGACCTATGCCAAGATTTGATGCATGTTAAATTATCCTGTGTGTTCACCTTATTAAAGAATTTTAAGGGGCTGCTCGCACTTCTAAACTTTTTCATGAGCATATACACCAACGCAGGTTGGGGGGGGGGGGGAAGTCTGCTAAGGCAGATATTTTCCCAGTATTGAAAATATGGTGAATTTATTAATCTTTAATATCATGATTACATGGATTGTATTTGGTGTATCAATCATTTGAAGGAGATGTGTTTCCTTAAAATGCAGTTTTCCTAAATTGTAACAAGATTTGAACAGAAAGCACTTTCATGTTCAACCTATTTAATTTTATGAAATAAACCGCATTATGCAGTTCATACAATGTAAATGTGAAAGGTTCAAACTCAAACCATATTTACTATGAAACCAACCCTTGATTTTTAAGCATAGAGCAAGGACTAAGTTTTAATCTTTTTTTAAAACATTCCTTATAAAAATAGAATTAAATGTTAAAGATTATGTGTACTGTACATAACATTGCTAGAGGTACAACATCACATCCCAGGCTTAAAAAAAAGCATACCCTATGTTAACATCATACATAGCATCAAATCCATTTTCAATATGATATAGTACAATAACTGAATTTTATTTATACACGTAGCAAAGACAGCTTGAGCCAGAAATACATGTACATGGGATAAAAGTAAAAAAGCCAGGAAAAATATAGGATTGTAAAATTTAGGATTGTAGATGCTCTGTGGTGCGATATTTGAACCCCCCCCCCCCCCCCCCCCCCCGGATCTGCCAATTGAGATGCCAACCAGTACATTTTTTGTAAATTTTGTACAAAATACGATGAAGTAAGTCTTGCTAAGTCCTTTTTAAAAATAAATTATACACATTTTTTTTCACAAAATACTATTTTTGCTTAAAAACTATTTTTTTCTTCTCTAGAGTACATGTACTTGTTTTGGGGCAAAGGTTGGCGTCCCGTAGTTGATAACACTGCTTGCTACGTTATGGGTATAAAGTACTTGTACATGTACTTCAATATGGACGTTTAAATATTGCAGTATTTAAAGAAACACATTGTCAAAATAAATGAACTGTTTTTTGCAGCAGAAATAGTTTGATTTATCTCAATTACTTTGTCTGTTTTGAAACAATTCAGAACTTGGTAGCAAGTCAAATGTTGGTGGCTGGTAGATTGAAAGAGAAGCAATATCGATTGTAAGTGCACTTCATATCATTGTAATTGACCATACCATCATGAAGTTAATAATTGTAATTATGCAACAGAAAATATACAAATGAAGCTGCTGCAAACTGCTTACCAACCACAATGTGGTATAAATACAACAAATTTCAATGCCTTGTGATGTTTTGTTAAAGATGCATTTGGGCAAACTTGACAGTCAAAAATTGATTTCAGTGTAAATTGTAATTTTTTTCCTGAGTAGGAAAAGTTATTATTTTTCATTTGATTCTCAGAGCGAAAAATCCATGAAGGAGTAATGGCAGTATAATCAAAACCTGAAATGAATGGCTGGGTGAAGGCCCACATGACCTTGAATACTGAATAATTATCAGCACATGTGTGCCTAAGTAGTGTTTAAAAAAAAAGGTTGTGTGCACAAGTCATCAAAGGATTAACGAGCAGCTTATGTTTTTATTTCATTTCATTTTATGGTTCTAACCCTTAAGCATTTAACATGTTTTTCCCGCTTACAACGGCTGATAAACATTGAAAATTTGCTCAATGTTCTTGAAATTCAATTTTTTGTCAAAAACGGCCCAAAAAGCGGACAATGTTTTGGTCCAAACTCTGTAAGTTCAATCTGATTTCACAACACTGCCATATTGCGTTATTCAGTCACTCTCACTACTATATTGTATTCCCAGTTCTGCATACTCCCCACCAAACTCATCTTCCTCATCTGATTCCGAAATACTAGAACCTGAATTAGTATCAATATCGGAGTAAGTGGCACTGTCAAGACTGTCAACATAGTTATATACACACGTTTTGACAATGTTCCATGCTGCCTGTGAAACATCCTTGCGGGAGAAAGTGTATCGGTCATCAAATTTGTCAAAGGGAAACACAATGTTACATTCTGTGATGATTGCTTTCATTGTGTCCATTGAAAAGCAACATGATATGTCTTCACCAGTGTAAAGATGACTACTGCTGTCTGTCAAGAGGCTCACCCTCAGAGTGTCAAGCTGCTCGGTAACCTCCTGGATCTTGTCATCTGGGACGGACACGACTCTCATCTCTGATGATGTAGAAACTCCATGGGTCAGGGTGTCCCTGAACTTCAGCTCGGCAAAAGGAGATGGCATTTTGCATTCTCCTTCCTGGCATGTGCATAATGGAGCACAAATGTCACAACAATTGTGGTGAACAACCCTGCCTTCCTTGTTTGCTGGGAAGCTTGCTCTGATTACCCCTCGTCTGCATATGTCCCCCTTCAAGAACGCCTTCATGTCATCACTGGTTTTTAACCCAGCGCTAGCACCAGGGAAATCTATCAAGATGGAAACACTCTGTGTTCCATCCCGCCCGGCTCTTCCGCTCAGTTGGATCACATCATCCAACTCGGTTGGGTGTCCCACCATAACTATTGTTTGTACATTCTTCACGTTGAGGCCCAGTCCAAAAGCAATGGTAGCAAAGAGCACACGAATTTCACCCTCTGTCTCTGCAAAGCTGTTGATAATCTTCTTCTGCACATCTGCTTCCGTGTTCGTATGATACATATCAAAGTGGCAGTGATGTTTCTCCCCTAACAGGGAAGCAAACAAAGTATACAACATACTCACGTTCCTCCGTGACTGGCAATAAATGATTGTTCTGTCAGTCGAAATGCCCTTTTCAACAATTTCGGTTGCCAGCCAGGTGAACATGTTGTCCAAGTTTTTGGTGGGTGACTTCAGGACGATGAACTTTATGTTGAGGCTTTCCGGACTTTCCTCAATGAGTCCGAAATTTCTCATTGCTAGACTGTTGATGATAGTCTGTCTGACTTTCAGGGTAGCTGTAGCCGTCAGTGCCACCATACTTGTTGACTGTTGCAGTGTTGAGCGTAACTCCCCAAGTTGACCATACACTTTGCGAAAAGCTGCACTTTCTCTCGATGAATGGCCCCTTTGGATTTTAGAAGGAAACAAATAATTATGACAACAATATGGAAAATAAACACAAAATTATTGAGTTTTTGAGATTGAGTTTTTGTTTATTTCAAATGGAGGAAAACCTGGCATTAATAAATACTTTGGACAGCTTATATATTCTGATTGGTCAAAACCTGATCACATGGGGGTGTATTAACATGTGTTTAAAAGACTGTCTTTGGAAACTAGCGAATAAATGGCACCTAAACCAACATACATTATGTGTTCACTGTTATTCAATGTTTATGCATCTTAGTTTCATTGGCACTGCGCTCACATGCGCTGAAAGTGTATTAATTTTTGTGTAACAGGTGTGCACGTATAAACCCATATTTCCATATATGGTGTTTTTTACCATTCAGCAGAACTAATACTTTAACAGTTTTCATTGAAAATGTATTTAGTGAAGACCGGGTCCTTACACAGTTTATTCTCTAAGTAATTGCTATCTTTTGTGTGTCATTAAGACCTGTAGTTAATAATAACTATAATAATAATAATAATAAAAATTAGAATACTAAGTATCGTTAGTTATATACAAGATGATGCAAGTTGCACCATCTACGAACGATCATAAGTATGTGCAACTGCAATCCAAGTTCACCCCAACAAAGTCGCCCCAAACAAGCTAAACCTAAGATGTAGCGAATCTCGCAAATGTCGCCCCCCCCCCCCCACCCCCTCTACAAAATTCTGCACATCCCTATCTAACAGTAACACTAACAGAAGAAGCCGCTAACACAATATGTTGTAAAGTGAGCCATTTAACATGCATCCATAAATAACAAACAACCAATAAATAAAACAAAAAATCCCCCAAAGTGATGAACAATTACTAACGTTAACTATGTATAAACAGGGTCATTCGCAGTCAGTGAGTACTGTTACCATGGTTACTATACTAGTGTTACTCACCACTTTGCCACACAGTGGCTTTCGTCAATGAAAATCCCATGGCATCTTGACCGGACTAACTTCAAGAGCTCTTTTCCCTTGGTCGTGAAAAGTGACTCTGGGCTCGCAAACAAAATTGAATAATTGTGCGACTCCTCCAAGATGCAATCAGGAATATCAGATGTGATATCGGCAGCCTTGAGACCAAGCTGACTGACACTGTTTAACTGGTCTACAGCGAGAGCTTTCAGCGGCAGAATTACAATGACCAGAGCCTTCTCTTTGCTTTCATCCACGACGTCATTTAGGAAATCTTTAACCACTGGTGCAGCTTGGAAAATGCCGCTTTTACCAAAGCCTGTTGGTAAATTAATAAATAAATCGTGTCCCTGTACAAATTGTCGCAGAGCTGAAGATTGGTGGCTTTTAAACTGCCCAAATCCTAACTTTTGGGCCGCGAATTCTAAGGCAGCATCAACACGATCCGCCATATTTGTAGTTTCCAAGCAAGCTAGCTAATTCTCTGTGACATATACTCTGTGATGCAAGCATTCGTTACCTGCCAAAAAGGTTACTGCGTGTTCAGTGAGACAGTCGTTCAGGTACTAGACTGATCACGTGCTCTCCGTACTAGAATATTTATTATGTAAATTGAGCTACGTCACAGGCACGCCAAAAATGCGTGGCATTTGCCTGGAATTTCACAGGCAGTTTTAGTAGAGTACCGAGACGGTCTTGTGAGAGCGGTGTGTGGCTGATAGCGGTTTGTGGCTGATATCATTGTGTGGCTGATAGCGTTGTGTGATAGCGTTGTGTGGCTAGCGCTTCATGGCTGTGCGCGGCAGATAGCGTTGTGTGATAGCGTTGTGTGGCTAGCGCTTCATGGCTGTGCGCGGCAGACGGGTGTGTGTGTGGGAGGCGTGGGTAGTGTATTGCGCGATGTATGCTGACCGTGGATCGTGGAATAAAATCACCAAGACCGTCTCGAACCGAGACTACACAACAACACGAGGCTGGCTACACGTTTACAATAATATACCGATTCAAATAGCCTTATATTAAAGACAATATTTCTATGGTCAAAAGATAATTTAAGATAAAAGTGATACTCACAGAGAGTTCTTGGACATTATCCCTCCCAGATTAATGTTATTTGGAGCATGGCCAGAGCCATGCTCTCCCCACAAAATACACAGAAATACGGACCAAAAGTATGTGCTCTCTCTTGCTAAAAAACTAAATTGGAAAAGATAATGAATCTACAGGTCGCGACCCCAAAGTTAACTTTTCTAATATGAACACTGAGGGCGCACTAGGGTTCCCTACATTTATTTCTACTGTGAGCCGCAAAACACCTTTATTTGTGATTGTGAAAGTACGTTGATTTACGGTATATATATTTGTATTATGTTGATGCTCATTGGAATGAAACTTTTCGAGTAGATAAATTAAGTAGAAAAATCATGGAGTTGTCGTCTGCTTCATCAATGGATCAACTGAGTCGTGCATACTAATTAGGTGACGTCACGCATCTTTTATTACGTAAAAATGGCTTTGATTACGTTCGGGATTAAATTACTTATGGTACAAATTTCAGATAATAACTTTACAAATAGAGAGAGTCAATATTGAAAATTAATTTAGCTCATTTATTCAATATAAAAAATAAAATAAAAATGTGATCCTGGCTGATTTTCGACTTGAACTTGTGGATTAATTTAGCCGATGTCAGAATTGAAGGGCGTGGCTTAAAATATATGCGGGAGAAATTTTGTTGCGCTTAAAGGGTGTGCATAATTTGGGTAAGAGTGAAAATATAAATGTTCACATATTTGCATATAACAGTTACATGGTATAAAGATATGGTCATGGTGGAAAACTCCCTTTTAATTATTTTATTTTGAAATGCAGTAGTTTTTGAAAAAATTTGTAAAATAACTAGTTTTGACCTTGCATGTCCAAAACTTGTTTGTAAACAATGAAAACATTTAAGGATATTTTCCACTTTTTCGCGTGACTCCAATGACCGATTGAGCTTAAACTTTCACATGTTTTTTATAGTGTCGTGGCCGAGCGGATAAGAGCACCGGACTCAAGCTCTGGTGTTTCTGTTCAGCAGAGTGTGGGTTCGAGTCCCGGTCGTGACACTTGTGTCCTTATTAAGCAAGACACTTAACCATTATTGCTTCGTCCTTCGGATGGGACGTAAAGCCGTTGGTCCCGTGTGTTGTGTAATGCACGTAAAGAACCCAGTGCACTTATCGAAAAGAGAAGGGGTTCGCCCCGGTGTTCCTGGTTTGATTGGCTGCATATTGCGCCACAGCACCTTGTAAACCATTACATGGTGCTATGTAAAGAAATATGCCTCAAAATTCAAAAAGTAGCTCCACATATTATATACCTTGCAGGAACTAAAATACTGACTGTTGAAGCGCCTTGAGCGTCACTGAGTGACGGATATGAGCGCTATATAAGAAGCCACTATTATTATATTGCATGTACATGTTGGGCCACATCAAGTTTTGATCCTTGTCTTTGACAGTCACCAATGTGACACATGTGCTTTAAAAGACCGCAAATCAACTTTACAGAGCAAACTTGGAAGATTTCGGGAGGCTGCTTTCAGAAATTGAGAAATGAAGTTATGTTGTTAATTAACTGACCTTCAAATTGTATTGTGCTTTGAGAGACATTTTGTTTTCAGAAAGCCAGTGAGATATTGAGGTATGTACAAATATTTTAGGAAAATTTTTATAGAATTTGCATTTAAAGTGAGGGATCATTATAATCACTGCTTTGTTTGAATTTTCACAACATCTTTCTTTGACAAAGTTTCTACTTGAGAAACTGTTGATAAAGTTTTTTAGACACTAACTTGAGGATTGAGCTGTGGAGAAAGTAGGCCTACTATAGGGGAGCATAGTTAGCGATTCGAGGAGCCTATTTTACTATATCCGGAGAGCGTCTCTCGAGGACCCCTAGTGTGGCATTGTCAAGATTTTGATATAGGGGGCCTAGTAGTTAAGAACTAGCTAATATTTCACATTAATATTCAAATGAGGATATAAGACGTATTTTAGAGATCAAGAGTATATAATTGTATGTAGGACGATGGAAAACTTGTGTTGTGAGTTTTAAGGAAAAGTGGATATGCTGTAGGAGCGACAGTAGGTAGGCCTACATGTGGACTTTTAACGAATGGACATTACACCCCAAGGAACTTCCGAAGTCGCGCAGTACCACTCGTATAAGATTTTAAGAAGATCGAAGTTGTATAATTTGGGGTCAGTTTTTGTAGGTTGAGAAAAAAGCCTCATCATCAGTCTATAACTTGGAGCAGAGATGATGAGACAATAGCGTACAAAGTATATGTACTATTATAAATCCATTAAAGGTGTTTCAAATAGGGCCTAGGACCCATTTTAAGCGGCCAGCTCATGAAATTGGGCCCAGAAGTATTGCATGCGAAAGTTTGTGCGTCAATTTAGTCACAGTGTGTCGTGTAATTTTTGAGTTGATAATAAACCTACAAGTGAATTTAATTTAATTTAATTTAATAACGAGTGTTAAACATTCCTCTGTATTCAAGAAGCATTAATTCACAACTCAAAGCTTCGTGTGGACTAGGGGTAGGCCTAGGCCCTTTTTTTTCTTTTTTACGTATACCGCAATAAAAATTAATAAACACCCCAAAATCTACAACAGAGTAAAAGATGCGTGATGCTGGTTTGTAGAGGAAGCCTCATTTTTTGTAGCTTTTACTCTGGTCTGGTTCTCTGACATGAGGATGTACACATGAGCAGCAAGTTTACCCATAATGTCCATTGCTTGTGTTTTCCTTTAAAATAGCTATGTGCTTAGTTGGCGAATATCTTGTGATAGCAATTGTTCAAACTTCAATTCTGCAAATGATCTTGGGAGGAAGGAGAACTTGTTGTAAAAGTCTTTTACATCAGACTCTTTTCTAATCATTGAAGTGCCAGTGTCTCTCCGTGTAGCTAGAGTACTTGATAATTTTTTGCTTAGCCGAAGAATTGAATTTGAATGTTGAACACCAATCTTATTTTACCATTACTGACGCTGAAACTGAGTGGCAAGGAATGCAATAATTCTACCTAAGTGTAGTGCAAATAATTGCTTCTTGATCTTGCCACCACTGTTGCACGATGGTGGGGGGGGGGGGGGGGGGGGGGGGGTGGGTATACGTACGAACATGTAGTACAGTACATTATGAAAACAAGGCTAATAGTTACTGAGCACATTTTTGAAATTGCGCAAAGATTTAGGGGATTTTTTTTTTCAACATTGCGCTGAGTAATACACACGTGTGTTCTGTTTGAGTGTCGCGATGGCAGGCGCATTTGGAGGTGATCTTTTCTCCGTTTTCGATGACAATACTGACGATCAAAAGTCGAAAAAGCAGAAGGGGCATCCGGAAGAGACTTCTGATAACCAAGAATCAAGGTAAAGTTTGATTATTTGTAGTAATTGTTGTTCAAATGTTTTCCGTTTTCATTGTGTGTTGACTTGTATTGAAATTATGTTGCATCTATTTAGTGAGAAAATAGAATTGTTTTTGATTTCTGAGGATTTTAGTTCCCAGTGTTTTTTGTATATGAACGGTACTTTCTTTGTTGAGTACATAGAATTTTATTTGAGGCAAACTCGCAGTGTTTATTTAATATTTAATAGTTAATATTAAAAAAATAGGTAGTTTCTGTACTCCTGAGTCCTATAGAACTACTCTACTAGTATAGTAATAATAGTATCATTACTATGAATGAGGTTCGATCTGCTATGATGTCGTCTCCACTAATAATATACACCTATCAATTGTATGACGCACTATAAGACCACCGGGGATGGTGCGTCATGTCTGCGTCTTTACTCTGGAAAAAGTGACCGTGGGTACGTCAAAGTCCAATAGTAGTAGTGGTCAGTCAAAAAATCTTCGAGCGGTGCGTCGAGGTACGTCATGGTCCGTCGATGTCCATTTCCACATTTATTTTGTTTTTTTAGTGGAGAATAAAAATGCACCTACCCTCCCTGCCTGTGTAAAATGATGTTGGTATTTGTTAACATTTATGTTGCTTGAGGGTCGGGAATTTACTGCCCGAAAGTCAGCGATCAGTACATGCCAGCTCAGACGTTCGTTTATTTTCCACTGCACATAGCGAGCCTAGCCAGCCCCATGTAATTCATGGCGCGGTGGTATATTATATCTCTCACATGCACGATAGTGGGGGTCGATCGTCGAGTCATGGATGGATTTGAGGATGCGTTATTTAGTAGACTGGTTCCCTCTCTTTTTTCGTGTGTTTGATAATGATAGCTAGTGCGTCGGGATCCGCACGTCTCAAAAATCAAGTAGGGATAGTACATTCTCGCCTCGTGTATACACTTGTAATGTATTTTCAGCATGTGTGCCGGGAAACTCGTACGTACAAGGTTGAAATATTTGGTATTCACTGCGCGTGCATCGTTTGCAAGCGATTATGTGCGTTGATTTTTCTGTCCATGGTGCGCAGTGTTGTGACTACACTGGTCGGGGCTGGTCGGCACTAACCAGTTCTAAAAAATCCCGACCGGCTCTCAAGCAATGTTACGACATTGCCGACCGGTACTTTTTGCAACTAAATAAGCTTAAAAACTAAGGAATTCTTCTTACGTAACTGAAAACTATCAAAATCAAAAGTGTTGTTAAATCTTGTCCTCGACGATCGCGATTGATCATTTCTTGTTGTGTCATTTTTATTTCAAGTTGACTGTTTGAGGCAGCGATGTTTCCCCTTTCCATGTTAGCAGAAAATATATGTATTCTCACAGTGTCTGATTGCTGCCGCATCCTTTGAGTAAAGCATTAAAAAAACCTAGGAACCAGACGATAGTAGAACGTATAGCTCTAAGTTACGCATCAGTACACGTAGCCAGACTTCCTCCTTTTGATGCATGTGTTTTATTTTTTATCTAACTCACCAAGTTGTGAGCACACATGTCGTTCGTTCACGCGGCGGTGTTATTTTTCTTGTCGTTATTGTACGACAGATACGACGCTCATTAGAACCCTCGCTTCACGCCGCTCCGCCATACCAGTTGTTCACAAATCATTCTCCACTGTTTCTTCATTATTTTTGTCACATTGATGTGTTCACGAGGGAGATATAGACAAGAAAATTATTTTCTTACGGAAGTATGAGGAAAGAAAGCGCACATCTCCGAGCAGTGCACAATCCAATAATTTAATTTTTTTAGTCTGGGCCGTACGTGCGTAACTGCGCAAACCACATTGACTTCTACTGGGTACTTGACTCACTGCACATTAGACTTGTTAAAAGTCCATCAATTTTCAAAGGTTTCTGCGTTCAGCGCTTCCACACCAAATGTATCGCGATCTTCTGTCCCCATTTTTGTCACTGGATTTACACGATTCACACGGGTCGACTTTTTGGTTTAAAAAAAAGAATTTCCGGCAAAACCGGAGGAATCACATCCATGGATCATTCTATGTTTTCTTAATACTAACTTACCTTATTAAGTTGCAAGAATTTTACACAACTTGCATTTAATAAATAACAAATAATTTATTTGATTAAATTTGACACTCGTCTCATTTCACTTGTCAGCTCCAGATGAAGGATATTTAGAATTTGTGAGGTATAAGCAGGCTGGGTATAAGAACTTGATATATGGCTCAACATGTGTACTTCTAATTCAGCAAAATACATTGTATGTTGTTAGTGTCTAGAACCCATAAAATATGTATTTTTAAGGGTGTAAAATGTAAACATTTTCGGGGCCACCCCCTTTGGACCCCTGATGAACGCTTCGCGCAAGCGCTCGGTACCTCGCTTAGCTCGCTCCTCTGTGAAAATTAACCGGCTCTTAAAAACTTCTGGTCACAACACTGATGGTGCGTTGCTATCCGCGAAAGGTGACAAAAAATCGTTCGGAAGACCGTCCAAATCTGCAACAAGTGTGTCAATTTTTTGACTCAGGGTGGGTCTTTGGACAAGCAAATCCTACCCCACATATGGACAGTGACGCACCATCCCCGGGGGTCCTATAGTGCATCATACAATTGGTAGGTGTCATTCTGAACAGAGTGACAGGTGCAAAATCCTATTCAAAACTTTTTGCCCTTCACGTTTCTGCACCTACAGTTATTTTCCCAAACCGGATCTGGCCAAAATTAGGCTCTATGTGTTCTTTGTTCTCACAGTGAGCTCGGTGCGGGTCTAGATTATCCACTCTGCAAAAAAAAGTTGCAAAAAATGATAAATTCTCACCGTTTTCAGAATCCTCGCCTTCCGTTAACAATATGGCCGCCGCTGAAATTTTTGAACTGGTATGCTGTGCACTATGCTGGTAACGATTACCAACATAAAATCATAATGGCAATGCTGGTCCACAATGTTACTATTTTGTGCGTGAATTGTTACCAGCGTATAATACTTTTAACAAATAACAGTTAAATCTTGTTTTGTTTGTTTTTTAGTTCGGTCGGGGATCAAGAAAGAAAACGCCCCCAGCTAGAAGATCATGAAGTGCCAGACTATTCCACAGGGAAGAAGCCAAAGCTTGCTCTAACAGCGGATGAACTAAAGTAAGTCCAGAAACCAATCCACTACAATCCACTCTCAAAATGGCCTGCCGTTGAGTTTATTGTGTTTTTATCGACGATGTACACTGTACAGTATGACTAACTTTGCTGTGATCGTTTTATTCAACCTTCTAGTTTGATTTGGTGTTGAACAAATCCACTAGGCCTACAATCCACTCTCACATTGGCCTGCCATTTAATTTATTGTGTTTTTATGGACAATACAGTATGACTTACTTTAATCCGTAGGTCGTTGGTTCAAATTTCGCTCTAGTCAATTTACTTTGTTCAACCCAAAATCTTTTTTCTTTCATAACAAAATTTACCCAGTCAGTTTCCCTCGTGGTTTATTATTTGAAACCTTCTAGTTTGGCGGAGATTTTACCCCAAGTCCGTAGTCAGACGGTGGAATCTATCGAGGGCTGTAGTCACGAGGTTGCCTTACCCCACGATGAGGAATACCAACCGCTGAAACCAACTGGGAACAAGGCAGCTAAGGTAGGACACCAGTGCTGGTTACTCAGGACTTGACTCAGGAGACATTGTCAAAAAAAATAAGCCCTGTTCGCATTTGACTTATTTTGGGTAAACTAACTGAGCAAATGGGTAACTTAACCATTTTAAGTCCAATGCGAACAGCCCAGGCAGTTTCCCTCCCAGGTAACTTACCCGATCCGAATGGGTAGTTTAACCGACCCACATGGCCCGGTTAAACTGACAAGATCAGTTTAACCGAGCCGAAAAGTCAAGTGCAATTGCGATCAGGATAAAAGCCGTCTCGGTAAAAATACACATCCGGTCCCCCGATCTGCCCGCCGTGCCACAGGATCGTGAGGTGACACGTCGTACACATGCAAGAATGTTTACACGGACGGAAGCTTGGTTGCACTCATTGCATTCTCGCTGTCATGCACTCCGGTCAAAGGTCACTGCAATAGCGCCCTCTTGTGTTGTCTTAAGTTAGTCGGTATAGTTTTACCGATCGCATCGGTTAGTTTACCCACATCATTAATCCAAGTGCGGACGCTGGTAAATTTCCCCTTTTGGAATGTTAACTTGTCTCGGTAAAACACTAATCCAATGCGAACACGGTTTTAGTGTTCAACTCTCCCACACACTTGTGGTTCTCTTCGGTTGTCTCTAACTAAAATCACACACCCCTTACATTTTGACAGTCAGGCTTTCCCTTTAACTTTTTCATTAACTAGCCAGTAGGACCAGTCAGCTTGTCATTTCACTAGTCCATTAGCTTTTTCACCAGTCCGTAATTCAAGAAATAGGGATGCTTTTCTACACTGAACTAGCCAGCCAGCCCACTTGGGAGTGAATTTTGACTGGTCCTCAGGTGTTTTAACTGGCATTTGGCCAGCGGACCACTGTTAAAGGAGAACGCTGGACAGCCTGGTCAACAAGTTACAACAATTATAACTAGTAGGCATCTTTAATCAAAACATTATTGGCACAGTCCGTGAAGTCTTGGAATGTGATTATATTATTGTTGTTGTTATTGTACATGTTTTATGTTTACTCGTGCATACTTTACTACTGTGGTCTGGTGTGCCGATGCGGTGAGTGCGTGAGTGGTGGAAGGTTTGTCCGACATCCAGGTATTTTGAGCAAAAGTGACGTCAATAATGCGGAGTAATATTCTCTCTAAAGAGCATTGGGGTTGCATTGACAATTCAGTGAAAATTTCTTCATTAGGTAATAGCTCTTTTCTTAATTCAAACTTTTTATTTTGATTATTTGTAATTTTTTTCAGGAGTATCCATTTATCCTAGATCCTTTTCAGCGAGAAGCTTTGAAATGTCTTGAGAACCAACAGTCAGTCCTCGTCTCAGCTCATACATCGGCGGGGAAAACCGTCGTAGCAGAGTGAGTACTCCTGAATCCATCAAATTGGATTCTGGTAGTTTTTGTCTCTGTCTATACCATGCTAACGAAGTGTGGAACCTTCAGAGCTTCCACCTCTGTTGAGCTCGTCCCACGCAGAGTGTTCCAGGCGTGTTGTCCTTTCAACCGCTACGTCTTATCACTTCAACCTCTGCACACGCATAAAATGTTAAATACATTTTTACAAGCCCTTCGTTCGGGTGTCTTTGAAAATGAATCCGTGTTTCGACGTTGTCTCCCCCCCCCAGTGTCAAGTGGTTTAACTACAGTGGAATTTAAGAACAAGTCTATCTCATTAAAGAACAGTTTAAAAATTGTATGCAAAATGTTATCATCATTATATTTAATGGCAGTTAACAGTTGTATGGCTTCTGACTGGCACCCAGAATAGAGGTATTGACGAAATAGGGAGACTGCCCACATGGGGCTAGATAGCTCAAATGGAAGAGCGCCAGCACGTTAATCCAGAGGTGGTTGGTTCAAATCTTGCTTTAGTAAATTTGTCTTCATTCAACCCCAAATACCACCAGGGACAATATGTGGATTGGGTTTTCAGTCCCTGCCCTGCGTTGGTTTTCCCAGGAATAATTCTCTGGGGTTTTCCTCCCACATCTAAAATTAAAACTTCCTTCATTGTCTTCTCTCTATGGGGTTCTTGGCTAGTATAGAGATTAAGTTCGCTTTTCTGAGAGTCCTTGGCTTCACAACCAGAATAAATTAAATGAAATGAAATTAAAGGAAATCATTATATTTTTGTACAGATACGCTATTGCAATGTCACTGCGCGATAAACAGCGAGTCATATACACCACGCCCATCAAGGCCCTGAGTAACCAGAAATATCGCGAGTTATACGAGGAGTTTCAAGATGTCGGCTTGATGACGGGAGACGTGACGATTAACCCCACTGCTAGCTGCCTCATCATGACAACAGAGGTCAGTGCTTGAGGCCGTTTCTCAATACCAACTCATTTATTTAATGCAGAATAGTTGTGTGGAGACTCAGTTGTATCAAACTTTGCTTTGCAGATTCTGAGGAGTATGTTGTATCGAGGCTCTGAGATCATGAGGGAGGTCGCTTGGGTCGTATTTGACGAAATACACTACATGAGAGACAAAAGTAAGTACTGGTAGTATACACTTTTGAGGGAAGTCCCCATTGGTTTTGTACACAAGGATGGCCTTGCTCTGTCAAAACACCCGGATCCATTTTGTTAAAGACCTTGGTTTCCATGGGTAGACACCCCTACACCCAAGTGTGTAAACACCTGCAATCGGGGAACCTTCTGTTGTCCCTCTTTTGCTTGTACTTTAACTTTTTCGCAACTGCTCCCATTAGACTGGTACATACTTTTTCAACAAGGGATCTTCACCCAACAGGGAACCCTAGTTCAGGCATGATATTCTTTTTACTTAAGTTTGATTTCCGATTTATTTATTCTTTGCCCTTGGGAAAATAAGACAAATTGTGGTTATAGCCTGAAATGTCTATTAGAGCCTGCACCATATGTACATGTAGGTCAGCCCTTGTACTCGGTGAAATGTTCCTACTTATTTCCAAGGACCAAATATCCAGCCTGCTTATTGTATTTTTGTTATAGGTCCCCGGTTTGATGTGTATGCCATCCCATACTTACAAGAGAGTAATGATAATTGCTATAAATAAAATATTTGAAAAACAATTTTTTGTTTCTACATGTACCTTTGTGTTACAGACAGAGGAGTGGTATGGGAAGAGACTATTATACTTCTTCCAGACAACGTTCACTATGTTTTCTTATCTGCTACTATACCCAATGCCAGGCAGTTTGCTGAGTGGATCTGCCATCTCCATAAACAGGTTAGTACACCCAACAGATAATAATAATAATAATTAAAACTTGTAAAGCGCCATCTATCTAAGACTAAACTTATTCCGAGGCGCATAATAATAATAATAATATCAAGCATTTATAAAGCGCCATCTATCTAGCTAGGCTATTCCGAGGCGCATATTATTACCCCTGGTCACTGGGCCATTTTTATTCCAATCCTGAAACCATCTCAGCTCCCTGGGGAGTATATACAGCCTGTGCTGCAATATATGCGCTACTAGGCTCAATCCATCACAAGAACCATCTCTGCCCTCACAGGTACCATTTTACCCCTGGGTGGAGAGAAGCAATTATAGTTAAGTGTCTTGCTCAGGGACACAAGTGTCACGACCGGGACTCGAACCCACACTCTGCTGAACAGAAACACCAGAGCTTGAGTTCGGTGTTCTTATCCACTCGGCCACGACACCCCATAAAAACCAAACAAAGACAAAAAACAGAGAGAGTAACAAAAAAGATTACAAATTACGTAGCTTAGAAAGAAATAAGAGCACATTGAATAAAACAGATTTAAATAAACGTGTCGGCAAAAACAAGTGGGAAAAAAAATAACAGATAGTCAATCATAAGAAATATTGAACAGGTGAGTTTTTAGCAATGTTTTGAAAATGTCCAGAGACTTTGTAGCTCGGATATGTAAAGGAAGAGAGTTCCAGAGAGTGGGTGCAGATACAGAAAATGCGCGAACGCCGTTGGAAGTGGTTGTTTTAGGGACAGTTAAAAGAAGTTGGTTTGTAGAGCGAAGATTGCGAGTTGGCGTATATGGTGAGAGAATTTCTTTGAGATAGGGATTGCCAATTTGTTGGTTTTTAAAGTGTTTTTTTATATGAGATATCGCCTTACATCACAAACCAGACGGCAACTTCAATGTGAGGGCTACACTTAACTGATTTTGGCACGTTGCCACCTACTCCTGGGGCTGAAACAGGGTTACCCCCTTCACAGTCCTTAAGGATGAAGGCATGGGTACCATCCACTAGGAGCCCGGCTGGTAGAGCAGAATGCACTACCTTCTCAGTTATTTATAAAACAATTATGGTTAAGTGCCTTGCTCAAGGGCACAAGTGTCGTGACCGGCATTCAAACCCGCACTCTGCTGCTGACATCACCAGAGCTTGTGTCCGATGAACTAGGCCGCTCTGCCACGACATGCCATGTGTGTCTAAGATCTACATTTTTGTCTGGGGAGGTGATTCCACTATTTATTGTAAATAACATTTTATTTACCGAAACTGGTTGTTTGAACTACTTCAATCATTGCTTCTTTTCAATTTGATGGTAAGCACATTTGTGACCAGCTCCATCGAAATCAGGTATATGTCTCAAAATGACTTTTTGAGATATGCACATAGCAAGAAAGGAAATGTTATAAGCTTTCTAGTGATACCCATTACAAGTGTATAGCTGCTTAGGTTAACGAGTTATGGTCTGATGTAGATGACATGTGTATAGCTATTTGCCGAATCCACATTCCAAAAAAACAGCTTTTAAATAAACAGTTGTAAAAGTCAACACAAATGCAGGCTTTTCAATAAACAACCATAACAACGGAATACTTCCTGTTGTCCGAAAGTCATACAATTTTCAACATTAGTAGGGTACTACCTAGGGAACATTCTCCTAGAGTTAAGATTTCACATCTTAAGTATTTTTTGAAATATGACACCTCTAAATATCATAATAATAATGCACACCAAAACAAACTTTTTGTGAAATATCAACTGAACATGTCAATTTATTACTATTCCACGATTCAGAACTGCTGGAATTCATACAAACTATTTTGGGGTAAAATGAACTAAACACCACTGTAATAAAACACATTAATATAATTAAATATGAAATATGAAATATGAATTATGAATATTTTGAAATAGACACTGTTTGAAATGCACCATTTTTAATTTGGCTTTATGTTTTTCATTGGCGTAAGTTTGTTGACTGGCCTGCCCAGTTGCTTAGTGGAAATAAGTTAAACATAATATTCATACTATCAATATGAAATTTTAACTGATAAAATATTAAAATATCAGGATGGGTCGAATGCGGTCCATGTTGTCACCTTCGACTGTCGGTGGATCGTCGTCTTCTTGTTCATCACTGCCACCACCATCAGACATGTCATCACTACCATCATCGTCGTCAGATTCCTGACCATTGTCCAAGAAATATTCTTGGACGAGGTCGTTCAGTGCCCCTTCATCACGACAAGTAACACCGCCGAGGTTTGCCTCGCGAAGCAGGCCCAATGCGTGTTCAACATCACCCGGTTTCGGAAGCGACATGGCCAATTTTGACATTAAAACTTCCCCAAATTCACAAGTACTCAATGGTTAACACAATCAAATATCAACACTAGCATAAAAAGTACTAAATAATTGTTTGGATGTTTTTTTATAACAAGGATTCGGAACAACAGCGCAGTCGAAATGGAGTCTTGGAGACGTGTTTACGTGTGACAGGAATTTCCCGTGGATCACTGTACGGTCAGAGGTCAGCTTCTGAGGCTATTGCGCATGCTCAGTCCGTGAGTCATCGATTGCCAGCCAATCAGATACATAAACCGTCATCACATGGTCACAGACATAGCAACAAGATCAATTTGTTTACAGTTTTTTAGTAGGTTTTCATTGGTTAGTCATTAGCATGTGACCAAAAAAAAAAACGTCATTCGAACGTGTCAAATAATAAGCTTTCGGACGATACCAAACACAAAGGGGTAAGTTTTATAAAAATAGGAAAACGATGTTTGGAATACGGGCGGTTTTCGGAAGACTTGATTGCTGCCTTGACCAAAAACTTACTGGAGGCTCACACAAATCCTCTATTTTTTCATCTTTATTGATCGTTTTTACATCAAATACATTTATGAGAGTAATCTGTGATAACTACACTTCCTAAAAATACAAAGATCAGATAATCGACCTGGTCATGATTTTCACCGTACGTTCACTTTCAATGGCCTGTTACGTAGATTGGCCTCAGCGACTTATTCCTGATTACGATGGAGCGGGTCACATTTTATCATCAAAAGAGAATTCAGCCTTTTGTTACGGTCTTTTTTAATCCTTGCCAAAATGTGTTTGTTCATCGTTTTTTCCCCTGGTAGCCATGCCATGTCGTCTACACAGAGTACAGACCGGTACCCCTGCAGCATTACATCTTCCCTGCCGGTGGTGATGGTCTTCACTTAGTCGTCGACGAAAAGGTTTGAACAAAATTCATATCGAGTCATTGATTTTAAAATTTATTCTATCTCATGTTCAAAAGTTTAAATGTTATTAAATTGTTGTGGTACCCGCTGCTAATATATAGGATTTGAACTGCCTCTAGCTACCAAGCAATCTGAGTGATCTACATGTAGTGGTAAGACATCTGCTCTAGAATGGCAAAGGTCGTGGGTTCAAATCCCACGCTAGTAATATGCCCGTGGGGAAAGTACCAATTATACAGTACTTTACACATATCGGTGTATGGGTAGTACAAATAGACTGTGCAAGTCTCGCGCGCATTCGAACTTCCGGGACCATAGTGGTCCCAACCATATGGAGTTTTACGTGGGCGAGATTTTGTTTCGTCAATTATTTTAGTTTAACGTAGTTTATTACCTAGAAAATTATACATGTTGTTGGGAATGTAATTTATTTATTTATTTATTTATTTATTAACCAAATCCAACAGCGATCAAGTCGCCAATAACAGGATGGTATAGAGTGAAGAGAAGACAATGAAGGAAGTTTCAGTTTTAGATGTGGGAGGAAAACCCCAGAGAATTATTCCAGGGAAAACCCACGCGATCAGGCAGGGACTGAAAACCCAATCCACATAGTGCCCCAGGTGGGATTCGAACCGGGGTCCCATAGGTGGAAGGCGAGGCAAGATACCACTACACCAACCTGACTAAGTGATAACAAAATATGAAAGTAAAACCAATTCAACAATATAACGAAGAAAACCCAAGAATTAAACTTGACCTCAGCTTCCGGTTATTGCAAAAAATTAAGAATTTTGTGCTCGCCTCCGATCATAAAACTTACGAAACGCTTGTTTTGGATGCGCAACTATAATCGCCAGATGCTGTAATTGCAAAGCAAACCTTTTTCATTGCAGTCTATGGTGTTGAGGCGTCGGCATTCCTCTTTAAACTGTGATACGGGTCAATTTAAAACACGTTTGACCTTCACGAATCTGCGTAAGGGGTTTCTAAAAAGTTAACATCAAAAAAGCATCCTTGTCCCAGAGTTTTATTTTATTTTTTTAAAATAATAAACACACTTTGGCGTATTTTTTTAAAAAGCTAAAACTAATTTCATAAAATTGTAATGATTTATTTTTGTTGTTCAGATTTAGTCATGAGATATAATTTAAAACAAAGATTTTATTTCAGAAATAAAAATGTTCTTCGTTTGACGTGTTTTCTCGTTCGGATACGCGCGAGACTTGTACAGTCTATTCTTAATCTCCGCTTCAAATTTAACATCTGTTAAAATGTTGCGGTACACGCTGCTAAAATATAGGATTCAATCTTTCTCTTGCTACCAGGCAATCTTGTTGGTCTAGTGGTAAGACATCTGTTCTAGAATGACCAAGTTTATGGGTTTGAATCCCGCCTGAGTAATTTGCCTGTGAATTTGTTGTGCAGGACTCTGGAAAGTACTGAGTAAACAATGCTTTACACACATAGGTGTATTAGTAAAAGCGAATAATAAGAATTGGGGTTATGGGGGTATGTTCCTGAATTTGGAATGAAGCAGTCAGTTAATCGTTTTTTTTTTTCTCACGTCCAGGGTGAGTTTCGCCAAGATAACTTCAACGCAGCGATGTCCATCTTGAAAGATGCTGGAGATGCGTCCAAGGGAGATGCAATGAACAAAGGAAGGAAAGGAGGAACAAAAGGTAGACAAGTTATGTCCACTTCATATTTTTATTTCAAATCAGCCATTTGTAAAAGGTTAACGATGCTCGGTCAAATTTTGGCCAATTTGACCCAAAAGTTTAGATTTAAATTTGTTTAGTTTTGATGCTTTTAATTAATTTCATTCACACACAAAATCTTACAATTATAAGTGATAGTTAATAAAAAATTAAAAATGAATTATTGTCGGGATCCCAAAATTAAATCCCAGCCATTAACCATGTCTACTTGGGTGGCTTGATTGGCCAATGTGACCCTAATACGATACCTGGCTAAGGCCATATGTGAGTAGAGTTGTGCGTTGGTTCTCTTCCATGCCACAAGGGTTTTTCTCCAGGCCCTCCGGAGTTCACCCCTCCGGGAAAATCAAGCATTTTCAATCTCAGCCTGTGCTTCATAGTCATATGTGGCTGGCTGCCTAAGAAGCCCTTGCATGCCTGCGGCTCGAACATGTTGCAGCCGCCTCCTTAGCATTTCAGCTTCTGATGTTTGAGTAAGGATGATTAGCCTCCCAAAATATTATTACTACTTTGTGTATCGTCGCCTTTCGTCTCAGGTCCCTCCAACATCTTCAAGATTGTTAAGATGATCATGGAGCGCATGTTCCAGCCAGTCATCGTCTTCAGCTTCAGCAAGAAGGAGTGCGAGGCGTACGCCATGCAGATGTCTAAGCTAGACTTCAACAGCACCCAGGAGGAAAAGAAGCTGGTCTCTGAGGTCTTCAATAATGCCATCGACTGCCTGTCGGACGAGGACAAGAAATTACCACAGGTAGGTGGATCAACTTCTCCGCTAACCAAATCAGGAATCTACCATGGTGTGATTCTGCACAAGAGATATGAAGGCAAAAGGGCTTCAACCAAGCAATAGGAGACCTTCAGATGCAAGTGTATTATCTTGCTAGCTTCTCTAAAAGTCCCCCATTTGACTAGCCGGAATATCTGACATCCCACTTTAGGCAACTGAAAGTTGGTATTAATATTTTTATTTCATTTTACCACAGCATGCAAAAGAAAGATCATATTTTCCAATGTGCTGGTTACTCCTCGAGTCGGGCTACGTCTCATAGCCTTAGATCTCAAGGGTCTTTCTCAGGATCCTTGCTGTTCCCAAAAGCGCTTATAATTATTATTATCAGGCCTGTGAGATCTCCGCTTTAAAGCGGATATCCGCTTTTTTTTTACCGTGCCGATTTTTTATTTCCATTTTTTTTTTTCGTTTAAAAATGCTAGACAACAATAATGTACAACTTCAATAATGTGAAATAAGCCTAGATACTGGATCAATGGGATGCCCCAATTCGACCAGCGTAAATGCGTGACGAGCGCTCACTTGACGTTCCACGATCATTCTTACATCATGTAGTGTTTCAGCTCTTTTTTTAAGGGTCCACTCACAGTCCTGTATTATTTACTCTGCAGGTGGAAACGAAAGATCGCATTTTCTTTTGTGCCAGTAACTCCTCGAGTTGGGCTAGGTCCCATAGCCTTAGATCTCAAGGGTCTTTCTTAGGATCCTTGCTTTTCCCAAAAGCGCTTATTATTGTTATTATTATTTACTCTGCAGGTGGAAAATGTCCTCCCTCTCTTGAAGCGAGGGATCGGCATCCATCACTCGGGTCTCCTACCCATCTTGAAGGAGACCGTTGAGATTCTATTTGGAGAGGGCCTGATCAAGGCGCTGTTTGCTACTGAGACGTTTGCCATGGGACTCAACATGCCGGCTCGGACGGTCGTCTTTACCAACGCTCGCAAGTTTGACGGCAAAGGATTCAGATGGGTAGGTTGATTCATTATTTGTGTTTTCCTTAGTAACTAGAAATTACCCCCCACAACAACAACAGCACTGACAACAACAAAACAAAAAACAACAACAACAAACAAACAACAACAACACCAAGAAAAAAGAAAATGAACAACAACAATCATTGACCCTCCTTTTCCTGCCAACGTGGACTTCATTGTTTTCCTCTTTGATAGCAGTGGTGGGCCTAATGTCCCTGTTGTTATAAGGGTTCTGTTTGGGCGTCACCCCCCTTACACACATGCACCCTTACATATAAAGAAAACTCCTTGGGCCTCCCCAGGGCTGTATTCCACTGGAATAAGAGATACAGTGTGAAAAGAGCTTTAGAAAGCAAACACTTTAGTAGGAAGACCCCAATCAGTAAAATTATTTGGGGGGTGCATTGCTAAATGACCACTGGTCTACCTCTGATGATATTGCATTTGATAATCTACAGCTCTCGTCCGGTGAGTACATCCAGATGAGTGGGCGTGCCGGTAGGCGTGGCTTGGACGACAAAGGCATCGTCATCTTGATGATAGATGAAAAGATGAGTCCAGGAGTAGGCAAGACCATCCTTCAGGTACGACCAAGATTTCCTTTCAACGTTTCTCACAATATTTTTTTTTTTATTCAGAACCTCCCTGATATTGTTATCAAAAAGCAATTGTGACTTAATTGTAATATATTGTATTGTAGGCTAGTATAGTGCATCTTTCATACAAATCACAGTGGACAATATTGAATGGTCAGACAGTAGGAGGGTTGACTATGAACTGTGTTGATGCATCCACCACATGATATCATATTGCTGGCAGGTATAGTTTATCTATCATTCAAAACCACAGTAGATGATATTGAATGGTCAGACAGTAGGAGGGTTGACTGTGTACTAGGTATATGCATTTACTACATGATATTATATTGCAGACAGGCATAGTATATCATTCTAAACCACAGTGGATGATCTTGAATGGTCAGACAGCAAGAGGTTTGAGCATTAAAAAGGAAGTTTTTAAGTTGTATTTTTTTGTCTGAATCTTTTTCCTCCAGGGTCTTCCTGATCCATTGAACAGTGCATTCCATCTGACTTACAACATGGTGCTAAACCTTCTCAGGGTAGAAGGCATTAACCCAGAGTACATGCTTGAGAAGTCCTTCTACCAATTCCAGAATTATGCTGTCATACCAGAGCTCTTCGACAGTGAGTACAGAATAGTATTGGAGTTGTATATAGTGCACGTATCCACCAATAACGGTGCTCAAGGCGGTAGGACAAACCGAACCATGTTTTGAGACCCATTTATGTAGCACCTTATATTGGTTGACAAGGGGCTGCGGCGCACTCGGCAGCCACCGCCAGAAACACAGGGCAAACCCCTTCTCTTAATAGCGATAAGTGAAACCGAGTTCTTTTTTCATTGCACAGTGCGCAGGTTGTACAGCTTGACGCCCCATCCGAAGGATGAAGCAATAATGACTATTTGCCTTGCTCAAGGACACAAATGTCAAGACCGGGACTCGAACCCACACTCTGCTGATCAGAAACACCAGAGCTTGAGTTTGGGGCTATTAATCATGTGTCATTTCACGAGTCGCCCATTCAATAGTCATGGGTATTGAGTCTTGGGTGTTTTGAGTACAGACTCAAGGTCCAAGTTATGAGTTTTTACTTTGATGTTTTAAGTCCCATTTTGGGGCCTTTAATTTCCACATTCTTTTTTTTTAAGTCTCAATTATTGATTCCCAAGGGTTGAGTCTGATGTATTTTTCATAAGTTGAGCCTTGAGTCGTTTGTTTTTACTCGTGTGTCCTGATTTTCAACTCTTATTTCAAAAAGCTTAGATTTTCATCCTTTGTCTTGAGTCACAAGTCTTGGTTCCTGAATCCTCAATTCTGAGTCTCTCCTGTGTTCAGTGTATAACCCCCAACTTCCAAAGTCTGTGTCTCCAGCATTTTGTCTTGAGACAAAAGTCTCAAGTCTTTAATCTTAAATTTTAAATCTTAAATTTTAAAGCTCTTGTCTTATTTGGACCCTTGGGTCTTTGATTCCAAGCGTATTTACTTCCAATTTCTAAAGCTTTTGTCCCAAGTCTTAATTCTTTAGTCTTGAAGTGAAATCCTGACTCTTAATCTGAAGTCTCTTGTCTTATGTTGAGCCTTGAGTCTTTAGACTTGACTCAAGTCCCAATCCCGTGCAAGGCCCTTCCTTGCCTCATCGTCAGAAAACTATTATTTTGCGCTCTGCATTCCCCAACCTGTTAATCCCGTGCAAGGCCCTTCCTTGCCTCATCGTCAGAAAACTATTATTTTGCGCTCTGCATTCCCCAACCTGTTCCGCGCGCGGGACAGGGACTTGACGAACCCGCAGTTGCCTGATATGTAAATTTATTCACTTACGAATATGCAAAGTTATGGCGCATTACTTGTTGTCCAATCAAACGCGTTCAAAAAGAAGACTCGTTGATTTTTTTATTTGCGGGGGTGGTAAAGTACCCTGTCGAGGATCGAAATGCATGAATATATATAAAAACTACAAATTTATTTGAATTCAAGTTAATATTACGTATACATTGGGATTGGTATTGTTTTCAAATGCATACTTTGAATTGTTGACAAATGCAATTCAGCGACTTAAAACACCCACCCCCCTCTTCCGCCCGGCAGCCATTCTGGAGATGCTTACGTCCATAGATACATGATACAAACGTCACAGAGCAAGATGAATACTAAATGAAAGGGGCGGCACTTCCACGCTCCCATTGGATTTGTACATCTCCCCATTTGGGGAGATTTTTCTATTCAAATGCGTGGAGTAGGAAACGACCCCGTCAAGTCCCTTGATCGCCACTGCATAAATAACTACATTTTGTCGGTGAGGGCGCACTGGTATTCTGTGGCTGCATGCGCATGCTGGCGCGTTACGTTAGGAACCTCGCACGAGAAAGGGACTTGAATCAAGTCTATGAGTCTTGGACTCTAAGTCCTGTGTTTAGTGTACCACCTCCCAACTTCCAAAGCCTGTGTCTCCTGAATCTTCAGTCGCGATTCTTAAATCTTAAATCTCAAGTCTTTGAATCTTGTGTCTTAAACTTGAAATCTAAATTCCCCCTTGCAGAGTTGAAAAGACTTGAAGATGAGTACAACAAGATGGAGATACCACAGGAGGAGAGCGTAGAGGCCTACTACAAGATTAGACAACAGCTCAACAAGCTTGGCCGAGAGATTCAAGCCTTCATCACCAAACCCAAATACTGCTTGCCTTTCCTACAGCCTGGTCGACTTGTGAAGGTAATGAATATTCATGTCTGGGTGGTGTCACTGTTTTACACCCAATCATAACCCTTGTAAGATAGTTAAACCATGTGGCAGAAAGTGGCCAGTTCAGTTTTGAAAAGCATTCTTACTTTATAGTTGGAGGACAGACTAGTGAAGCTACATGTTAACTGGTCCCCTGGCTAGTCACTGAAAGTCTCATGCCTATAGACTGTGCAAGTCTCGCGCGCATTCGAACTTCTGGGACCATAGTGGTCCCAACCATATGGAGTTTTACGTGGGCGAGATTTTGTTTCGTCAATTATTTTAGTTTAACGTAGTTTATGACCTAGAAAATTATACATGTTGTTGGGAATGTAATACAAAGTGATAACAAAATATGAAAGTAAAACCAATTCAACAATATAATGAAGAAAACCCGAGAATTAAACTTGACCTCAGCTTCCGGTTATTGCAAAAAATTAAGAATTTTGTGCTCGCCTCCGATCATAAAACTTACGTAAACGCTTGTTTTGGGTGCGCAATTATAATCGCCAGATGCTGTAATTGCAAAGCAAACCCTTTTCATTGCAGTATATGGTTGTTGAGGCGTCAGCACCCTCTTTAAACTGCGATACGGGTCCATTTAAGACCCGTTTGACCTTCACGAATCCGCGTACAACATCAAAAAAGCATCCTTGTCCCAGAGTTTAAATTTGTTTTCAATAATAATTAACACACTTTTTCGTAATTTTTTCAAAAGCTAAAACTAATTTTATAAAATTGTTATGATTTATTTTAGTTGTTTAGATTTTGTCATGAGATATAATTTAAAACAAAGATTTGATTTCAGAAATAAAAATGTTCTTCGTTTGACGTGTTCTCTCGTTCGGATACGCGCGAGACTTGCACAGTCTATTGGAATATTGAAGTTTCGGATTTCATCTCCTTTAAACCTAAAAGCAATGTGCATGGGAGTCCAAGGTGCCTCAAATATGGTGAATACTGGAGTCTAATACGATCTAGAGGCCCACGTCACTTCACCACGTTTTCAGTCCCTACCTGATTGTCTGGGTTTTCCCTTATTTTGGGGTTAGTAAACCAATCAGGTTGTTTCAGTGGTTTCTTCCCTACCTTTCACCTCTGTGGACCCCGGTTTGAATCCCTTACTGGAGCCTTGCATGTGGATTGGGTTTTCATTCCTTACCTGATTGCGTGGGTTTTCCCTTATGTGGGGTTTCCCTCTCTCATCTGAAACTGACAATTCTTCAACATCATCTCTTCACAGGTATCATCAGGCTTACAGGTCACAGTGCTACAATCCCGGCCAAAATGCTTAGGCCACGTGACAATAAACATACCCTCCCCCGTTCCCCCGCTCAATGTTGTTAATCCCAGCTAGAGCACAGACCGGGCAATGAGAGCCAACATTGAACAGGGACCAGGATGGTAGTCACTTTCTGGTGGTCCCTTGGTTTCAATACCAGAAAGATACAACAACAATCAGAACCATTGTACCATTTATTTGATAAAATGCAGGTCATAAACGAAGAGGATGATTTCGGTTGGGGTATCGTCATTAACTTCAGGAAGAAAGCCAATCAGAAGATGAGCAGCCCAAAAGACGACACGTCGATCTACATCGCGGAGATTCTGTTAAATTGCTCCAAAGAGAGTGTCAAGAATTCTGTGACGGATTCAGCCAAACCACCCAAAGAAGGAGAGAAGGGAGAAATGGCTGTGAGTTTATCAGATGTATATCAGGCATGCAACTCTTCCGCGGATCGGCGGATTTCCGCTTTTCATAAAATGGAATACCGCCGTTACGAACAAAATCCGCGTAAAAAAAAATCACGCTGCATGAAAAAAAAAATATCCCGCTGAAGGAAACATTGCTAATAATGAAAAGAAATAAAGGTTCAGGATTCTTAGAGTCTGGCTCCGCGGAAGTTTACACATACAAAAGCATTACACAGTCCAGACACAGACACAAGTTCTCCTCGTACAGCATACCTTCTACACTATTTTTTGCACAGTCTAGCTCCGTAGTGTTTTTATTGCTATTTGTGTAAGGGGATGCGGCGGAAACCAGACGCTGTAAGAGTGCAAGTGAACCACGCGATCGATAGGTGTTTGCTTGAAAAATAACGATGGCGTCCACTAGGTAAGACATCGTTGATCGGTAATTTTCCGCTTTTTTTTTCGGCTGAAGAGTTGCATGCCTGGTATATGAAGCCCCCTCCTCCCATATGAAGTGGACGGTTTCTCACATTTCAAGTTTTTTCTTTATTTAATTTTGGTGCAGTAATTTTGCTGTTGTACTCTCTCACTGTCTGCCATTCAATATCATCCACTGTGGTTTTGAATGATACATAAACTATGGCAGCCAGCAATATGATATCAGGGGTTGCAAATTACCAAAAGATGGAAATGTGATCATTTCGATATACTTCCTAAAATTCAGATCCTAGTTTCAGACTCTTTGTCAACGTTGACTTTCACCTGTGTTAAATGTGCGTAAACATAGTAATTTTTCTTAGATTTAAAGTGTAACAAATCCCTGTCTGCTTTATCTGAAAGGTTGTTCCTGTTCTGTTAAACTTAATCACACATCTGAGTAGCGTCAGGTTGTACTTACCCAAAGATCTCCGTCCGATAGACAACAGACAGAGTGTTGGCAAATCAATACAGGTAAGATAACCTTCACATCCAGAATGGCGTTTTAATTGCTTCATGGCTTTTTACTTCCTGGTCTGCCTTTTATGCCCCTTTCCCCTTTTTGTCAAGGTGTTCAGTCTAGTGCCTTTTTAATTTGTTTTGTATTGTTTAATTGTTGTTGTTGCTATTTGTAAATTTTGTAGTGTCAATTTAGATGCAATTCAATCTTCTGATTGTGGTGTCTTTTTGTATTTTGAAATAACAAATAAACCATTTATCTATCTATCTAAGATAAGGGTACCAGGGAACAATGATTTAAGTAGGAACATTGTTTAGTGACCAGTTTTCTTTCAATGTTCAACTCTGTCTCATTTGACGTAAACATCAGCGATATTTTGTCCTGTCTTTCACCCCCATGGACCCTCCAAGACCCCTAAAGCGTTTATGGGAAATCCTGTAGTTAGGCAGATGTGGTTTTAAAACAAATCCTTTTGCATTTCTTATTTCACAGGAGGTACAGAGAAGATTTCCAGATAGTCTTCCTTTATTGGATCCAATTGAAGACATGGGCATCAAGGATGAGGTCTTGAAGAGGGTCGTTGAGGTAGAGTAGACATTCTAGGGTTTCTGTATCCTGAACTCTCGTTAGTGCCTGGTTTTTTTTGCGTTTGAGCCTAAAATGCCCAGCTTTTTTAGGTTTTTTGAAATTTTGTAAAAAAACAAAGAAATAAATAAATCTTTCTCACCAAACAAAATGCAGAGATGCCAACATTTACGATTTAGGCGTAATTTGTATGATTTATTTATCAAATTACGACAATACGATCATCGCCTCGTTCTTTACGATTTTATAAATATCTAGTAATAAAACATTTAATGTACGTGTTGTGTCTTGAATCCTATTTATTTTCATAGCGCGTATCACTAAAATGTATTCGGTATCTGACTTTTTGTGCGAATTGTAGCGCATGAAACAGCGCATACGTAGGCCCTTTTCGAAACGACCGGTGAAAACAACGCGCCCACGGTAGAAGAGCCTAATTGGGCGTAATAAGTATTAGGCTGGTGTCCTCGATTTACACGTAGACAATGTGTGTTAGAAGACTGGCAACCAGCTATGGTCAGTTGCTAACCAAATCGCCCCAGGTATACTGATGTTGGTATTGGGGCGTTTGAGAAAACCGCGTGTAGTCTTGCTCGTCGTACTACTGTTGATAAAATCATGTTTATTACGGTGCTCGTTGTTTACGCGTGCCAGGTAAAACCAATATAATAATACAATAGTTTGATTAGTTTTTCGCTTGTTGGAGTACAACGATGGATTCATTACAACAAGATTTTATAGAGGATTACAACTTCGTAGTGAAATCTGCTCGCGGTCGCTGTGACTAGACATCAACATTGCACACGGCGCGCCAGAGCATACGACATCGTCAAAAAGCACAGAACATGTATGATACTGATCTCTGTTAAATGCTATATATATTGCCTGAGGGCAAATTACTCTTTTTGAATTTGAAATGTTGGCATCTCTGAAAATGTACCTTGCTGATTTGTGTTGCCTTGGTACATCCTAAAGTCAACTGTATTTCTTGAGTGATACTGCCCTTTTGTAATAACATGTATATCATTGGTTGTACATGTACAATTGAGTATATAAGAAAGATCGTACATGTACGATAATGGCGCTCATCTTGACTTTCATTGATTTCCGTATTCCTCTGATTTACTTTTCTTTGCAGAAAGTTGAAGCCTTTGAGGAGAGAATGTACAGCCATCCGCTGCACAAGAGTCCAGAACTGTCTCGTTTGTACAGTCTGTATGAAGAGAAAGCAAAGGTAGTTGCTTTGTGTTTGTAAATAAACATTTTATCCCGGTCACCAAGTTATTGAAGGTCTGAACAAAAACGGATTTGGAGGTGGAAGGCACAGGATCCACGATATCAGCGGTGTTTCTGACTGAAAGATTGTTTTCAAATTATTTTTAAAAGTCAATTTATTGTTGAATATTTGAATATTGCTTCAAGAATTCTGCAATGTAATTTATTTAATGTGAAAGATGACTTAAAACTAATACAAAAACCTGACCAAGATCTACTCTTCCCTTCGCATCTCCCCTTTTTAAATTGTTTTAAATTTTGTCCTTCTTGTATCAAGAAATAAACCACAAGGGAAAAACTGACAGGGTAAATTTACTAGAATGAGAACCTGCTACCTCCGCAATAATGTGCCAACACTCTACCAACTGGGCTCTCTAGTAGACAATGGCATTTGCCCGTGGTCTCCTCCTCAATTTGTGCCCCACTGGTGCGGCTTCCACCGCAGCTGCTGCTTGCTTTAGTTCGATGGTATCACAACCTGACCATTCTTGGATGTTGTCCACCCAGTGTATCTTTGGTCAGCCCATGGAACGCTGGCATCCCATCCACAATGGCTGCCGCCTTGTCGAGCCACATGGCCCAACCAAGCTGCCTTTCTTACAATCACAGCACTGCTGCTGAAGTACCAACTGAGCTATCTAGCCCTAATGTTTGTGGTCTCCCTATTTTGTTTTGTCTTGACAGATTGCCTCAGAGGTAAAGGCTGCTAAGCGAGAATTGAAACGAGCTAAGACGGTTATCCAGCTGGATGAATTGAAGTGTAGAAAGAGAGTCATAAGGAGACTGGGGTATGCCACAGTGGCAGATGTCATCGAGATGAAAGGACGGGTTGCTTGTGAAATTAGCAGGTAAGACTGGGTGTGGGTGAGGATCAAATGGGTGGGATGGGGTGGGTGTGGGAGAGGATGGGGTAGGACTGGGTGTGGGTGAGGGTCAGATGGGTGGGATGTGGTGGGTTGGGGTATGACTAGGTGCGAGTGAGGATCAGATTGGTGGGGTGTGAGGGGTTGAGGTAGGACTAGGTGCGAGTGAGGATCAGATTGGTGCGGGAGGAGTTTAGGTAGGTTGGGGTAGGACTGGGTGTGGGTGAGGATCAGATGGGTGGGATGTGGTGGGTTGGGGTAGGACTAGGTGCGAGTGAGGATCAGATTGGTGCGGGAGGAGTTTAGGTAGGTTGGGGTAGGACTGGGTGTGGGTGAGGATCAGATGGGTGAGATGTGGTGGGTTGGGGTAGGACTAGGTGCGAGTGAGGATCAGATTGGTGCGGGAGGAGTTTAGGTAGGTTGGGGTAGGACTGGGTGTGGGTGAGGGTCAGATGGGTGGGATGTGGTGGGTTGGGGTATGACTAGGTGCGAGTGAGGATCAGATTGGTGGGGTGTGAGGGGTTGAGGTAGGACTAGGTGCGAGTGAGGATCAGATTGGTGCGGGAGGAGTTTAGGTAGGTTGGGGTAGGACTGGGTGTGGGTGAGGATCAGATGGGTGGGATGTGGTGGGTTGGGGTAGGACTAGGTGCGAGTGAGGATCAGATTGGTGCGGGAGGAGTTTAGGTAGGTTGGGGTAGGACTGGGTGTGGGTGAGGATCAGATGGGTGGGATGTGGTGGGTTGGGGTAGGACTAGGTGCGAGTGAGGATCAGATTGGTGCGGGAGGAGTTTAGGTAGGTTGGGGTAGGACTGGGTGTGGGTGAGGGTCAGATGGGTGGGATGTGGTGGGTTGGGGTATGACTAGATGTGAGTGAGGATCAGATTGGTGCGGGAGGAGTTTAGGTAGGTTGGGGTAGGACTGGGTGTGGGTGAGGGTCAGATGGGTGGGATGTGGTGGGTTGGGGTATGACTAGGTGCGAGTGAGGATCAGATTGGTGGGGTGTGAGGGGTTGAGGTAGGACTAGGTGCGAGTGAGGATCAGATTGGTGCGGGAGGAGTTTAGGTAGGTTGGGGTAGGACTGGGTGTGGGTGAGGATCAGATGGGTGGGATGTGGTGGGTTGGGGTAGGACTAGGTGCGAGTGAGGATCAGATTGGTGCGGGAGGAGTTTAGGTAGGTTGGGGTAGGACTGGGTGTGGGTGAGGATCAGATGGGTGGGATGTGGTGGGTTGGGGTAGGACTAGGTGCGAGTGAGGATCAGATTGGTGCGGGAGGAGTTTAGGTAGGTTGGGGTAGGACTGGGTGTGGGTGAGGGTCAGATGGGTGGGATGTGGTGGGTTGGGGTATGACTAGATGTGAGTGAGGATCAGATTGGTGCGGGAGGAGTTTAGGTAGGTTGGGGTAGGACTGGGTGTGGGTGAGGGTCAGATGGGTGGGATGTGGTGGGTTGGGGTATGACTAGATGTGAGTGAGGATCAGATTGGTGCGGGAGGAGTTTAGGTAGGTTGGGGTAGGACTGGGTGTGGGTGAGGATCAGATTGGTGGGGTGTGAGGGGTTGAGGTAGGTTGGGGTAGGACTAGGTGTGAGTGAGGATCAGATTGGTGCGGGAGGAGTTTAGGTAGGTTGGGGTAGGACTGGGTGTGGGTGAGGATCAGTTGAGATAGGTATGAGCTGGGATGGGTCATGGTCTGCTGCTGTGTTAATTTTTCTAATCTTATACCCCCTCCATACGTTGATGTAGTTTTCTTCTACTATTTGTAATACTTTTTATAATCTCTTTTTAACCATTATCTGTGTGTATTTATATCATTTGTTTTCAGATGTATTTTGTCTCTATTTATTTTTACCTTGGCCTATTTACTTTGTTAGTCATTTTCTGCAATAAAATGTTAGCTCTGATTTTAATGTGTGTATTGGTTAGCCTGAATCTTATCGTTTTGACGGTTACTGGCTTCTGTGTAATCTCTCTTATTTTAAACTTATCTAAACCCCATACATATTTGCGATGGTGCAATCCTTTGTGCATGTTTAATGTTAATTGTTTTATTCATGTTTTATTTTCATTTATTTGTGATGTGTTTTAAAAATGTTGAACTTTTCGTTTAACCTTGTAAGTTTTGGGGGTTTTCAGTTTTCATAGCTTCGATTCATAGCTTTTCTTATCGCTCTGTATTTTACTATTTAACTTTTTACCATTTGTACACATGGCGGAGTGGTCTAATTCACCAAACCCAAGCTCTGGTGTTGTGAGCAGCTGAGCGTGGGTTTGAATCCTGACACTTGTGCCATTGAGCAAGGCACTTAACCATAATTGCTTCGCAAAAAGTTGGTAGTGCATTCTGCTCATCCTAGTGGATGATACCCATGCCTACATTCTTACGGACTGTGAAGGGGGTAACCCTGTTTCAGCCCCAGGAGTAGGTGGCAACGTGCCCCTGGTGGCAGTTGATTTGGGTCGACCTCACCTTGAAGTGGCTTTCCGGCTTTGTGATGTTAGGCGATATCTCATACAAATTTAACAAATACAGGGCCCTTAGGGATAGCAGTTGTAATACTGATAAGGCTACCCTGTCTAAATAAACCAATCAATAAATCAATGAATAAATAAATTAATGAAGAGTTTTCCCCAAACAAGTCCTGAACTATTTGTGTGTTCTTCTTCATAGTGGGGATGAGTTGTTACTCACTGAGCTCATCTTCAACGGCGTCTTCAATAGCCTGAAACCAGAGCAGATCGTTGCACTCCTCAGCTGTTTTGTATTCGAGGAGAAATCTAAGAACACGCCCAGGCTATCAGAGCAGCTATCGGGGCCTCTCAGACAAATGCAGGTAAGGACAGTCTATACTAAATGCTTTTGTTCAAGACTTGATTCGTCAATGTTTTCTAGCTGTTTTTGCAAATTATTTTTTCTTCCTGTAATTTAACTCTCTCAAACTTGTTCATACATCCTCACTTTTGAGGGTCCCAGGTTGTATCTTAAATTTGGGTAGAGCACCGTTTCGTTAATCCAGAAGTTCAAGTCCTGCCCTAGTCAATTTTTCTTTGTTCAATCTCAATTGTTGTTACTCTTCTTAGGATTCTGCTCGTAGGATTGCCAAGGTGAGCATAGAGGCAAAGTTAACCGTAGAGGAAGAGGACTACGTGGAGTCCTTCAGACCTCAGATGATGGATGTAGTCTTTGCCTGGGCCAACGGTTCAACGTTCGCTGAAATATGCAAGATGACTGACGTGTTTGAAGGTAGGATCCTTACCAGGACGTGCATGAATAGTATAATACAATGGCATGAATATTGCAATCGGGTTGGCTCAGTGGTTTCTTTCCCTGCCTTTCACCTCTGTGGACCCTGGTTCAAATCCCAACTCGGACCGGAGACTTGCGTCTGGATTGAGTTTTCAGTCCCTACCTGACTGCGTGGGTTTTCCCCCCATTGGGATTTTCCTCCCACATCTAAAACTGAACATTTCTTCTTGTTTCCTATTCATCCTGTTATTGGCGCTATTATTGTTTAATAATATAAACTACAGTCCTACTAGCGATACCAGTAATCTGATTATCAAGAAGTAACTATTACTAGTGAAGTTGAAGCTTTTACTTGAAGTGAATTTTTAATGCAAGTCTGTGACATGTTCTGTTCTTTCTATATTTGTTTGCTGATGTTGTCTTTATTGCAAAAGGGTTTTCTTTAATTGTTGTTTTCTTATTCTTCATATCAATTCAATATATTTTAAAGTATTATGGCCAGAGATACATGCATTTTGTCAAAGTACGTTATGTTGTGTATTGATAGAACATGGAGTAGGGCCATTGACTTATTAAATTCTCACCATGTTGTTTTGAGTCATTGCATCACCCCAAATCACTCTTCACTGGGCGTAATTTTACCCCAAATCACTCTTCACTGGGTGTAATTTTACCCCAAATCACCCTTTTCACTGGGCGTAATTTTACCCCAAATCACCCTTTTCACTGGGCGTAATTTTACCCCAAATCACCCTTCACTGGGTGTAATTTTACCCCAAATCACCCTTTTCACTGGGCGTAATTTTACCCCAAATCACTCTTCACTGGGTGTAATTTTACCCCAAATCACCCTTTTCACGGGGTGTGATTTTACCCCAAATCACCCTTTTCACTGGGCGTAATTTTATCCCAAATCACCCTTTTCACGGGGTGTGATTTTACCCCAAATCACCCTTTTCACTGGGCGTAATTTTATCCCAAATCACCCTTTTCACGGGGTGTGATTTTACCCCAAATCACCCTTTTCACTGTGTAATTTTACCCAAAATCACCCATTTCACTGGGCGTAATTTTACCCCAAATCACTCTTCACTGGGCGTAATTTGACCTCAAATCACTCTTTTCACTTTGCCTTTGCTAATTGAAAAGAATGATTGGGGTAAAAGTACACTTTGCAAAACATGCAGGGCAAGTTCCAGAACTATTTTGTTCATACATAAATTCTCAATTAATTTCCTTTTTGTGGAAAGTGAGTGTTGAGTACAGTGGAACGACATCACACTTAGAAACAGGATAGTTAGATGATCAGGCCTAATGTTTAAATGTAGGTTTTTTTCAAGATGTTACCTGATTCCTCCGCTTGACTCTGACTGTTAGTTTTGATCTTGATGTGAATTGACAGGAAGTATAATACGCTGCATGAGGAGACTAGAGGAGCTGATGAGAGAAATGTGCCACGCATCCAAAGCCATCGGAAACACAGAATTGGAAAATAAGTTTGCCGCAGGTGAGCAATTCACTCAAATATGCGACGCAAAAGCCCTTTTTGCTTAACAGAAAAACCTGTTAGAAATTTTATAGAGGCATTGATTTACATAAATTAGCATAAAACAGACAAGCTGTGCTTAGCATACTCAGTCCTTATATAGCCCACTTATCCTAGTAGCAAGATCAAGACGCTTTACAACATTATTATCCCTGTTCAACAGGGCCTAATTTCATAGCGCTGCTTAAGCACAAAAATTAGCTTAGCAAAACAACATTTTGCTTGCCAGAATAATGTTACCAGCCAAACTACCATGGCACAGGTACAATTTTTGACTGGTATCCTGCTCATTTCTGCTTAGCAGACAATTGTTAAGCAATATTTTCTGCTTAAGCAGCTCTATGAAATTGGGCCCTGGTATACTTAATCCAGTGTACACATTTTTGGGACTCTCTGGGGAGTACGCAATCTCAAGCTACTTATATTAGTGCTTGGGGGTCAATCCAACATAATACCATCTCTGCCCTCTCAGGATTGATGCATCTGGGTGTAAAGAAAAGCAGATAGGGGAAACATTTGGTGGGATTCTGCCTTTGATGAAACAAGCATATAATTTAGCACACCCGTGCACAGTCAGAGTATGTCATGTGACAGATATTTGGCTGTAGGGCCAGCACTGATTTGTCCTTTGAAAAAATGTATGTAGAATAACAAGCAATGGCAGCTGTTTTGAAATTTTGGAAATTGCTCATTATTCTACCCATGTTTTTTCAATGGACAAATCTGCGATAGCCCAACAGCCAAATATCTTTCCTGTGACATACTCCGACTGTGCCGAATTTCATGCTTGTATCATCAAAGGCACAATCCCATCACTATTTTGTCACCAGCAAACGTTTTCCCTGATTGAAAATTGTTTTGTTTTTTGTTTGTTTCAGGTATTGTGAAGATCAAGAGGGACATTGTATTTGCCGCCAGTCTTTACCTGTAAACAACACTCTGCAGATGTCATGTTGAGTTAGCGTAGTGACCTAAGACCTTTAGCACACCATGACCTTTGACCTAGAGCCAAATAACTCATTACCATCTTCAAGATGTTTTGATTGTTGAGAATCTTTGCCTTTTAGCAGCAAACTGTCAAATCCACTTTGAACCTCCTTGTTACTCCGGCCTTTTGAGCTTTAACTCAAACAAACATCACTCTAGTTGAATTTGTTTCAAGATTTTACTCGCGGACAGGTGTCCCCTCAAACCCAATAAGTCGTGACCTATGACCTTGTGCTGTATATTTTGTTACCATCACTTGAAACCGACGCAGGACTTGGAAAGTGTACAGTGCTTCATTCTTCTTCAATGTTTGGCAAATAATTAAACTCAGGCCCTACCCGAATTGACAGCTAGGGCTATGGCTATGACTGTTGCCAAGGGTGTTGCTAAGGACATCCTATACTTCAACGTAAGACGTGACAATCCAGCCAGAGCCGCCAATTTGGACATGGCCTTAAATTGTTCCAGGACATACTAATAGTGTGGTGCAATATCTGTCCCTCTACTCATTTCGGCCAGTAGGGGGCGGTCTTTACTCTCTCTACAACAAATCTAAAGGCCATGTCCAAACATAGCTACCTCGGTCTGCAACATTGAACAAAAGTTATTTTCTGTGTTCCGGTCTGTGAGAATCCATTTTCTTACTGATTTATTTGTAATGATTTGCTAGCTTTTTAAGTTATGATATTTAAAACATTTTATTTACTGTTTCAGTCAAATTGTTTGTTATAAGCACTTTCATTACTGACATAAAAAGCATTTTGTTGTTCTGGTCTTTTTTAAAGGTGTTTTAATTTTATTTTACAAAGACTATTCTTCATGTTATTGTTTGTTTGTTGTTTGTTGTTTAGAAAATCTTCCCAACAAGGGAACTCGGCAATGCTCCCACTTAAGAGGATATACCCAGTAACCACCTAGCTGGCATCAGCCAATCTTTCTCAGAAATACATTGGTTTAACAACTATAAATTGAATTACACAAATCAATAAGTTGCGATTCAGTATACTTGAAGACAATACTTATTCTAGTCATTGTGAAATCAGCATTTAAACTTGGCCGAATTAGAACCAACAACCTTGTGATTGCAAGTCCTGCAGTCTAATCACTTGACCATGGTATTGGGACTGTCAATTTTTGCACATGTTTAACAACAATCGCTTGAGAGAAATTTTTAAATATAGAAGGGGAAGGTACAACAATGGATATTGAAAAGAACGTTCACACTCTTTACCAGAAACATTTTGATAGTTGACCCATGGGACAAAGTTTAAAATTTTATTAAGTGGTATAGAATAATAATAATAATAGCTAGTTCGTATATAGCGCATGTTACAATAAAGTATCAATGCGCTTTACATTGGGCCAATAACATTCCTTTAGTCTTTCTCAGCTCCCAGGGGAGTATACAGCCCGGGCTGCCGTGGCGCTCTGAAGGCTTTAGACTGTGTAACCTAACAAAAAGTGACCAGGGCCTTTCTGTCAGGCAAGATACTTCACTGCTCATATTTGGAAAATAACATCTGGACATGTTTTGAGATGTACCCCCTTTCTTCATACTAACAGTCGATAACAATGCAATCTCCATGAAATATAATATTTTACATTTTCTTTCATTGTGCTGTGTACAAATCGTGCCTGCAGGAAGTCCAGGCGCTGCAGCTCTTTCGTAAACATGTGATGTCACATGGTCTGTATTCGTCTCTAGACTTTCAGGCTATTTAATAAAAACAATTATTGATTTTCCGAGGGCAAGACAAATCACAAGTTTGCGTTAGTTGGAAGACCATCATGTCCATATTTAATCATCATTTTGTAAATCATTCATAATTGAGCTTTTAGTAGGGTGTTGTAGCCGAGCAGTCTAGTTCACCGAACCCAAGCTCTGGTGTTGTCAGTAGCAGAGTGTGGGTTCGAATCCCAGTCATAACGCTTGTGCCCTTGAGCAAGGCACTTGACCATCATTTATTTGTAAAAAGTTGGGAAGGTAGTGCATTCTGCTCTACCAGCCAGGCTCCTAGTGGATGATACCCATGCCTACATCCTTACAGACTGAAGGGGGTAATTACCCTGTTTCAGCCCCAGGAGTAGGTGGCAACAAGCGCCTGGTGACAGTTGATTAGTTGATTTTGGTTGGTTTAGTGTAGCCCTCACCATGAAGTGGCTGTCCGGCCTTTATCTCTCATTAAAAAAAATGTTTACTCAGTCATCTATTAATCAGTGTTTTTACAATGTTGTACCTTACCTTTTACAGGAAATGTTGGGTAAAGATATTTTGATGAGCTCTACATGTACATGTATGTTTACTTTAGTCAAACTGTGAATAAACTTCTACTTTATGATATTGAAATAAATAACCCCCTTTCTTTGTGTATTTCTACTTCCTCGTTGTCATCGCATAGTTTCATTTTATTTTTACAAATCTACGAAACTACTTTTATTGTTTACAGGTACAATGAAACACATAAGTAGGGATGAGAAATTTCAGACTTTTGTCAGAATACAGACCTTTTGATGCGTCTGTCTGCCTGGTGAAAACAGATAACTGTTATTGTACTTGTATATTACCTGCTCTTTGATCTACCTTTCTAATTTCAGACTTTTGTCTGAGTACAGACCTTTTTATGCGTCTGTCTGCCTGGTGAATACAGACCTTTTATGCGTCTCTCTGCCTGGTGAAAACAGATAGCTGTCATTTTACTTGTATATTAAGAAACCCTGCTATTTGATCTACCTTTCTAATTTCAGACTATTGTCTGAATACAGACCTTTTTAAGCGTCTGTCTGCCTGGTGAGAACAGATAACTCATTTTACTTGTATATTAAGAAACCCTGCTCTTTGATCTACTTTTCTAATTTCAGACTATTGACCTTTTTATGCGTCTGTCTGCCTGGTGAAAATAGATAACTGTCATTTTACTTGTACATTTAGAAACCCTGCTCTTTGATCTACCTTTCTAATTTCAGACTTTTGTCTGAGTACAGACCTTTTTATGCGTCTGTCTGCCTGGTGAAAACAGTAAACTTATTTTACTTGTATATTAAGAAACCCTGTTCTTTGATCTACCTTTCTAATTTCAGACTTTTGTCTGAGTACAGACCTTTTTATGCGTCTGTCTGCCTGGTGAAAACATATAACTAACTTTCTTTGGATGTACAGAAACCCTGTTCTTTCATCTACATCTCTAGTTACAGTTCCCAGAAGCCCCTTGAAATCCAGCAAAAAGCCTTCATTTCAACATACCTTGTAAATACGGTATGACCAACCAGCTTTCACACAGTGCTACGACACTATAGAACAATCTTTCTCTTCACATTCACCAGGCATCGTCTCTTGAATCCTTCAAAGCCATGTTTAAAACTCAATTGCTTTTATTCCAAGTTTACTACAATTTTTGTTTGCTTTGTTGCTTTGTACAGTGCTTTGAAACCTTTGTAAAACGTATCGTTCTTGTATGATTGGTTTGCGGTGACCCCATGTGTCTATCTACTTGCTAGGTAGATTTGTTCTTTGAGAACTTGGCTTACTATTTATTCAACTGCCGCAGAGTAGATTATTCCGCGGCAGTAGAATAAATAGCAAGACAAGTTCTCAAAGAACAAATCTACCTAGCAATTAGATATACACATGGTGTTACCGCAAACCAAATATACATTGATACCTCACCATGCAACGCCTCAAATCCCATATAAGTATCGTTCTTATTATAAAATTTAGATCCTGGTTTCAGACCTTTTTATCGACAATGATTCACACAACTGCAAAAGAGAATTCTCATGTGAAACTTCCTCTTTAATAACTCAAAAATGAAATTTTTTATTTTGTACAAATGTTTGACCATAATCGTTGAATACAAAAGCTACAAATGGTATGAAAGTATGTCACTCTATACATGAAAGAATATAGGTTTGTTATCTCTTTATAAATATCTACCTAACACTATCAGCTCTGTGTTCTTATAAATAGTTATTAGCAAATGTAGTACATTATCTACAGAACAAACTTTGCAAATTTTTAGCCAATATGGCTTGAAATAAGTGTTTACAATTTGTCACTTCAAGACACAGTTCAAATATAATTTTGGTCAGATGTGTGTTAAGCACTGTATACTCTGTTACAACATTGATTAAATTGTAAGTCGTACCCTGCTGCTAATTACAGGGCCAGTTTCATAGCGCTGCTAAACCGTAAGCAACTTTTCTGTGTGTTTACGGTTAGCAGCATTATGAAATGGAAACGTGAAGAGTCAGCACAAAATTGGCCGTTAAGCAGCTCTATGGAATTTGGCCCAGGTTCCAAACTAGCCTTTCATCACTGCTCAAAAATGCATGGGTTTGGGTTGTGGGTTCAAATCCCAACTGAGTAGCCTATAGTTTGTTTTTTCAGCTGGACTCGGACAGAACTAGGTACAGTCGACGCTCGATATAACAAGATCAATGGGACTGGCCAAATTACCTCTTTATAACAGGAGACCACGAAGCAGAATATGAGATTCAGGACTTCAGAACCTCCTTACAACGTGCTCTTTATAATGAGGGTTGACTGTAATGAATTGTTGCAGTACCCGCTAATTTCCTGATTCAAACTGGCCTGTTGTCACCAGGCACCATCAGTGGTGTTGTAGTTAAGAAATTTGCTCTAGAATGCGTGGATCATAGGGTTCGAATCCCACCCGAGTTCTGTCTTCGTTGATTACCGACTCGAAAAGTATACAGTGCTTATCACAACACATCAGTGCAGGGTTAAACCTTGAAGTGTTACTCTTTATTCCCAATGCAATTATAACATAATATCTCATGACTTTTTGGTTTAAAATTAAAACAGCTGTTTCACCCATTTTCCCTGAACATAAAACTCTTAATTTCTTATTTTATCTTCTTGATGCTTGGTTTGGTTTAGTGTACTACCCAGGGCCCATTTTCACAGTGGTGCTGAACTCTGCTAAGCCCCGAAAGACAATTTTATTTGGGTTACCAGCCAAAATACCTATGTGAATAGTCCCCATGGTCCCCCTGCAAACTCTTTCTGAGCAGACACAATTTCTAACCATTCATAATTGGAAGTAATGAACAATTTAGGGCGTGCAGCAGATACACGCATGTGACTACTTGCAAATCCAGTCCAGGGCCCAATTTCATAGAGCTGCTCAAGCAGAAAATAACGCTTAACAATTTTTTTCTGCAGCAACAAAAAGCAGGATACCAGTCACAAATTGTACTTGTGGCATGGTATTTTGGCTGGTAGCCTTTATCTGGTAAGCATTATTTTGCTGTGCTTAGCTACTTTTAGTGCTGCCCATGAGGGATGGAAGAATAATTTTGGTCAAATTAAAGATTAGATCATAATTATAATTCAAGTCCAAATACTCATGACAAATTAATCAAAAAACACTCGGCACTGAACTACTATTGATCTGTATACAAAAAATCGGCATCAGTCTAGGAAATGCACCTGTTTTAACCTTTTTGTACTATTATGCATAATGTAGCAAAACAAAATACGTACTCACAAACGGAATGAAAACAAAACGAAAAACTAAACATATTTGCATATTCTTTTGTAACAATTGTGCATAGCTCAGGTGCAAACAATGGAAACACAAAATACATCAGAAAGAAAAGCACCAGTATTTAGCCCACACTTTACCAAAAAAAAGAAACATTTGGGCTTTCAAAATCAAGCATATATTTGTGCATCAGAACAATATTTCAATCTTAACTTTTTTAGTACTTTTGGAAAAAGGTGAGCTAAGGCCGGAAATCCATGTGTCCGTCATGCCTTGCGTGTAATGCTTAGTGTGCAATGTGAAAAACATGAAAATACACGTAAAGCAACGCACACAATTCCATGAATCTGTATTGCGTACTACGTATTGGCATGTATTTTTAATTTTAAGAATTGTGCACAATGCATTGCGCACAAGGCATGACGGATACATAGTTTAAAGGCCTTAAATCTTTATTTTTAATTGTTTTAAAGAAAGCCACAAGTACTGAAATATCTATATCATCAATGCTGTACATGTACCTTACATAGTTTCAAAGACAGCAAGCACACTAGAAATAGTAGATTTACTAAGCTTACAAATGCTGTACTTTATCTCCATTCAAACATAGCAGCTGTTTTGCCAAACCTTTCAAGACTGTACTTCATCTTGGTTCAAAGATATAAAGCTCAACCAGAAGCATCAATGCTGCTACCAAACCAGGGTCCAATTTCGTAGAGCTGTTTCAGCAGAAAATATTGCTTAACAATTTTCTGTTAAGCAGAAATGAGCAGAACACCAGTCAAAAACTGTACATGTGACATGGTATTTTGCATGGTAACCTTACTCTGGCAAGCATGATTTTGCTTAAGCAGCTCTATGAAATTGGTCCCATAGCAACACTGGATTTAGACTGGGGAATTCCAATTGAACATTCAATTATAACTGAACAAGGCATTGTACCAGACAACAATCAAATCCAACTCCCAATTTGGCTTATTAGACTCCCCTTAAACCCAAAGTCAAAAGTATCAAACCGAACTGAAAACACTTTGTTTTCCACCTAAGAGAATAAAACCACTGTACATATTTAGCGCCAAACAATTTATAAATACCTACAATTACGTCTCAATAAATAACAAGTTCAAACAAAAGGGTGAAATCCCTTATTACAATTATAACGTCTTCGACAATTGTACAAAATGAAAGAACAAAATATTTCAATAAATTCAGGCAATCGGTCCAATCTCAACCCTGAAGCAGCCATTTTACAACTGTTCATTGCGACACTCCATTCCAAACATCAGGCACTTCCCGCCAATACTGGGTTTATTTGCTCATCAAATACATAGACAGGAATAAGAGCTTTCCAATGACACCTAATTAGGGCCTAAGTTTTTCTCAACATATAGAACAGGCCTGACAATTTCGTCTTGAAAACGTAAGGCCATTTTCATTTTGCAAAGACAAGTTCCGTTGGAAAATCTCATATGGGCAACTTTTGAAGGGGCACCAAGGCCAAGACTAGGGCAACAGAGGCCATGGCCTACGTGGCCTGCATGTAGTTCCAGGCCTGATAGAATGTTTAAAACTTCACATCACATTTTTTTTCTTTGATTTTGGGTTGAACAAAGAAAAATTGACTAGAGCGGGATTTGAACCAACGACCTCCGGTTTAACGTGCCGGCGCTCTACCAACTGAGCTATCTAGCCCTATGTTGGCGGTCTCCCTATTTTGTCAATATCTTTGTTCGGGGGGTGCCAGTCAGAAGCAGAAACTTTAACACCTTTTCACTTTTTCAGGAACTGCCTGAATTTAGCCTGGAACATCACAATTATTGGCATTTTTTTCAATAGTTTTTTTGTACACTAGTTTGATTAACAGTTAATATTTAGTTTAATTTTATTTTATATTTATATATTTATTTAAACGTTTATATATTTATTTATTTTTTCTTTGGGGGGGGGAACATTAGTAGAAACTATATATCAAAATATGAAAACATTTCTGCTGCATTGTGTTTTAAATGGTGTGTTATTTTTAATAGAAAAGTATCAATGATATTTGGACAGCCCTCAGACGTATAAAAATACATTTTGTTCAATAATATAAAAGGACATTCTTGCAGATAATGTAATATATAAAATATAAAATTCATGAATTGTAACCCTCCTACTATGTGGTAGATTGTGCAGCCCACTGTTTTGCCATCCAACACAATTTACATGCTTCAGTGATCATGTGTGCTTGGGTGCACTTTTATCCAATGGTAAAGCTACGTGTGTACGAAGCTATATGATTTAAGGCATTATACAAGATTGGTAAGGATAACAAAACGTCATTCTTTAATTTTAGTCTGATTAGGCTATGGATTATACTAGAACAATTTTTTTGCTGTGAAATATTTTTTCTCTGAAATGAAGTCGTCTTTGGGAAAATTGTTCTGACTACCCCAAAAATCGCAACAGCTGATTTTGGTTGCTACAACCAAATCAAGGACAATGTGTTTACATGCTGAACATTTTGCATGTTTTTTCACTATTTTCTCCCCACTCACACAACGGATTAAGACCACTTTTCACAGGTTTGTTATTTCATGTATATGGTTGATTACACAAAACATGAACACTGTCTTTCATTTCATATATTAATTCTGGTTGTGAAGCAAAGGACTCTCAGAAAAGCGAACTTAATCACTGTACTAACCAAGAACCCAATGGAGAGAAGACAAGGAAGGAAGTTTCAGTTTTAGATGTGGGAGGAAAACCCCAGAGAATTATTCCAGGGAAACCCACGCAATCAGACAGGAACTGAAAACCCAATCCACATAGTGCCCCTGCTGGGATTCGAACCAGGGTCCCAGAGGTGGAAGGCGAGGGAAGATACCACTACACTAACCTGACTGCCCTCTACCAATCCTGTATATTACCTTTCAGTGTGAGAAATGGATTTTCGAATGGTTTTAAATAAGTCAATCAGCAGGAGGGTTATTTGAGAAATATTGAATGAAGTGAAAACATTTGCAGGGAAGACTTTGTGGGATGTACTGCTGTAGTCACTTAGACTGGATGGAATATTTGTTTTTATATAAATTACTTTACTTGATGAATACAATGTGAGACTGAAATCTCAACTTTCAAGGTGAACTTTTCTGTCAAGGTTTTCTTCAAATTACAAACAGAATGGTGTAAACAAAAACATTAAAAAGCATTTGTTCCGATATTTCAAGGTGTTCCATTTTAGTTAACTCTATGCAATAGTTTTAAGTTGGTGCGATACGACCTTGTTGTGCTCGCACACTCTTTGTTCCGAGGCCAACTTTGCATCTGCCGTCCAATCAAGAGTGATTCAAGCATCTGTTTATCACCATGGAGACAGGATTGCTCTTTCGCAGCAGCTTGACGGCATCTTCATGGCTGATGGTCTCGTAGCTGCAGTTGTTCACCTCTAGGATCTTATCTCCAGACTTCAGGATGCCATCAGCCGGACCTCCTGGCTGAATCTTGGTCACAAAGACTCCCTGTGGGACCAGGAAATAGACGATCAAACAATTCAAAACCTTTCCCCAACGTCGAGCAGAAACCGGCTCTTCTCAGAGCCACCACTACTCACAAAAGAGACTTCTTACATAGTGTCACCGTAAACCCTACTTACTTAGTAATTCCACCATGCATAGCTTCGAGTCTTATCTTCCTCCAATGTCATTGTTTTGAGTCCATGGAGTTACCTACTTGGTATTTTAGGACCTGAAATTTACACTGGACCATAGACTCGAGGCCAGTGATGTTAGCATTAGGCCAATAAACTATAATAACAGTTTAATAATAATCCAAGCACTTATAACAGGCCTGTGAGTGGACCTTAAAAAAAAGAGCTGAAACACTACATGATGTAAGAATGATCGTGGAACATCAAGTGAGCGCGCGTAACGCATTTACGCTGGTCTAATTGGGGCACCCCATTGATCCAGTAACTAGGCTTATTTCACATTATTGTAGTTGTACATTATTGTTGCCAAGCATATATACATGATATAAGGCCAAAAAGTTATTTTAAAAAAAATAAATAAAAATAAAATAAAATAAAAAATCGGGGAAAAAAAACAAAAAACGGATATCCGCTTTAAAGCGGAGATCTCACAGGCCTGTTATAATTATAGCATTCTTACCTAAAAAGATAACACAACGCTTTACAACAAATAGTAATACAGCAATCGTCAGTACAAAAAAGGAATGAAAAATGAAATAAATAGCCTGAGCAAACCAAGTCTGGAAAAGGTTAGTTTTAAGCGATGTTTTGAATTCAGTAAAAGAGAAATGGCATGACATATTTGATAAGGAAGATAACTGGGACCAATCTTATGGTTTTAAACTGGAGAATGTTACCTCGCTGTGTAATATCTTCAATAACAAAAAACATTACATTTAAATGTTGGCTTTTTGTCTGAAAAATATCTTTCAATTTTGTTGAATATCATGAAAAATATCTTTCAATTCTGTTGAATATCATGAATTGATCTCCTTGCACCAACGTCACACGCAGCAACTGTCTGCCGTGCATGCCATTTTGAGAGTCAATGGCGAGAGTTTTAATGCCGCATCGCCTAAAATGTGCAAATATAACAATTTATATGTTAAACTGTGTACCTACGGAGTTGAAAAATGTTTTTTCTTATTTTGATTCTGGTCTTGTAAAAAAAGGTCAAAGGAAAACAAAATTAGCAAACTCTGGGAAAATTGATTGGTGAGCAAATAAAAAGAAGAAAACGACTGACCAAATCGCGAGGAGAAAAGGGGTTGCCATGAGCGTCTGTTCCCCCGGTGATGCTGAAACCAAGACCAGGATTCTTGAAAATCACTACTTTCAGCTGAAAATAAAAGTATCAAGGAGAAATATGCGACTGTGAGTTTTTTTATTGTTAGTTTTTCTTCAACAACGTATCTCAGTTTATCAATCTTAGTCACATTACCTTTACTACACACACACAAATATATCTAAACATTTTTAAAAAGGACCAGAACAGAATAGTTGCAAATTTATCTTCAAAGATTACTACACCGAGAGTTTTACAACCTTGAATCCATTTGTAAATTGGAAAGAGTAAGTTTAATCCTTTCTCTAATCGGTAACCAATAAAGTTCCCTGAGTAATGGAGTAATATGTAGGCCTGGGCGACTAGTGCGCCTAGTGTGGAAGTCGCGACTATTGATTGCTTAGTCGTGTCGCGACTGCCATTTTTCAACTACTCGGTTAATTGCGCTGCCACGACTACTGAAATTACGCTACCACGACTACAGAAGCCGCGCTGCGACTATTTTCCACATGTACAAAAAGTGTTGCTCACAACGACATAATAGCCTTACGAAACAATCCTTCAAGACGAAACCACAATTATTGCTACATGTTTAATGTTCCCTCAAGGGTGTAGAACAAGCTGCACTATTTTGTAATCTTTGAACTCTATCCAATTCATGGGACGAAGCACCAAGTAACAGAACATTGCCATAGTCAATACAAGAGAGGACCAAAGGATGGGAAAATGTGATACCCCTCTTAAGGCTGGGGAAATATTACCCAACCATGGTTAGTCAAAACAAGGTACCTGTTTGTTTATCAATGCCTGGTGATGGTGATCAGAGGATAGGTGTCTTGACCTAGTATCAGGAGTCATTTCAGATCCAGGTTTCCATGATATCGGAGCTGAGGGACCCTGGAAGACGGAAGACGTCGGAGTGCTACAGGAAGCTGGATGACAAATAAAAGAAAGAGCACCACTTATTATTAACACTATCTCCCGACCCTAGAGTGATTTACCAGGATCCTTCCTCACTCTATAACAAAATCCAACACCATCTAGTAACTCACCACACAAACTGTTGGACACTGAAATGGTGGTGTGCCCGATACCATGAGTGATTTACCAGGATCCTTCCGCACTCACCACCAAAACTTTTGGACACTGATTATGGTGGTATGCATGATCCTGTGATCCTTCCTCACTTTAACAAAATCCAACACCATCTAGTAACTCAACACCCATACTGTTGAATTTTGATTACAGTAGTATGCCTGATCTTATGTTAAGCATATTCAGTTTACCAGAGCAGTCCTCAGCTCAACAAAATCGAACAAAACACGAAGTTTGAATTTGAAGGGTTCTGGCGGTCCACTGGATTGTGGGCCTACAACATGCCCTACTTTGAGACACTCCCTCATTGTCAATCCAAGGATTTTGGATAGCATCAAGGAAATTTGTTTTGAGATGGTTTGGTTCAGAAAAGAACTAGTGGTGAAGAACTAGTGGTGGAGCTCAGTGATTTCACCGATCATCATGTTTTTCAGGGTACCCATTGTGAGATAACCTTTGAGTGGACCGTTAGACTATTTTCTAAGCATCTTTTACACATGACATGTTGAGATTAGATATGAGACTGTGTGGTGAATTTGGCACAGAGACAAAAACCTGCACACAAATTATTTCATTCTCACCTCTTTTCCAGCCTGGCTCATTCTGGTCGCTGGCGTATCCAGAGGAGTCTTGAGGCCAGAGGTCCGGCAAGAGCACTTTGGACGAGTGACCGGATGGACCTTGGGACATCATCTGGTCAGATTCTGATGACAGGATTCTCCGCCTGTCCTGGTTTAGGGTGACAGGTACAATCGGGGTAAGAGGCCCGTTGATGCTTTCTCTGGGTCTCATGCCGTGGGGAGTAGCCGTTGATCTCTGCATGCTGGAACCCCTTGCGTATCCGTAATCACTGTCGTATTGTCTATCATTAGTTCTCATAGGTCTGTAGGAATTGGAAGCTCTGGAGTCTCTTTGTTCGTTGACAGGATGGTAAGATTCGTGGTCAGAATGGGGATGAGATCGCAGCATATTCGTTGGAGAGTTCGGTCGACTTCTGCGCTGTATGTCGCTTGGACTCTGCGGTCTTGAATCCATCGGGCTTTGTGATCTAGAGCCACTCTCTACACTTGGCGTTGATGAGGGCAAACCCAGAGGGAACCTACCTCCATTGTGTAAGACCTGATTCGATGACCTCCTGTTATCATGTGTCGAGGTTCTGGTCTCTGGAGGAGGCGGTCTGAAGTTGACGACTTGATCAGGAGCGGCTCCTGTTGGGTTGGTGTTTTGGAACGCCTGTCTTAGTTCTGGTTCTGACGCGGCGTAGTCTGGAGCTCCACCATGCAACCGCTTTTTCATGTCACTTCTCTGCTTTGAACAAAAAAATATTTAAAATAAGTTGACAATAATCAAAGCACATTCAATTTGTCTGAGTCTTGAGTATTTTGTCAATATATTTGCTCAATAATATACAAATTCTGCAAAGGAAAACCGACTCAAGGACTTCTCCATTGAGTAAAAAACCACTCACCCTAACATTCGAGTGGCACTCACTCACAGCTTCATCGGGAGAGCTTCTTCTATTTCCAACCTCTTCAGAGGACCTCTGTTGAATGCCGATGTCAGACTTTAATGCTTCTTTTGGATGCTCTTGGTAACCACTAATATCTCTGGGAAGACTGCGACTCTCTCGTGGGTTAAGATTTCTTGGAAATTTGTCTGGAGGTACAGCCGTATGGCTTCTGTCGTTGAGAGAGTTCAGGTAGTCACTGTTGCTGCTTGTGGTGTTCAGATTAGCGTAGGTTTGTGAGTCTGTTGTTTTTGGATTGTGTCGGATGGCATCGTCTACTGAAACTGTGTCTCCTCGTCTTGGAAGGTTCTGTTGTCTTGAGTCCTGAGGCCTGCTGTCGATGTTGGGCTGCCTGGCAAAACTGCGTGCATCAGAGTTCTCCTTGGTGGAATGTGGAGACACCCTTTCTCTGTCGATATGTCTGCCTTGCCTTGGTCGGTAGTCTCCTCCATCCACACGTTGTCCGTCTTCATTAACAGGTGAGGTCCGGTTTCTGTTGACAAGGAAAGTTCTGTCCCATCTTGGGGGGTTTTCCGATTCAGGGTATTGTCCATTTTGATTGAAGACTGGCGATACCCTCTCATTATCGCTTTGAAAAGTTCTTTCAATCTGTGGTTTGTTACTAGCATCGTTGACAGGGGCCCTCTTTGAACGTTCTTGATTCTTGCTTTGCCTTCGACTGGATGTCACCTCTGTGTCTGAAAAAGCAGATGGGTTGCTTAGCCTAGGCGTCACTTTACCTTGAGGAGTCCTCCTTGATTGGTTCTGTGGATGAGACTCCTTGAGTTGATTGCTTCTATCGCCATCTTGGGATCCTGGAAGCTCTCTGCCAGGATGTTGAGAGGTATCCAAGACCTGTTCCTCTGGGGTGGATGAAAGTTGACCATCAATCCACCCGTAGTCCTTCACATTTTCAGGTTGGCTTCTTCGATTACCTCTCTGAGGAGTGTGTTGACTGTTGGGTTGTGAGGACCCCTGATGGCCTGATCTTAGTTGTCTCACTCTGTGGTACGGAGGCGGTAGCATCTCATCCCTCTTCTGCTTCACCTCGGCCATTCTAGATTCTCGGTTGTCAACCGGCATCCTAGACCTGTGCTCCGGGTCAGTACTGTAGCCAGAACTTCGCCTGTGGGATACAGGGCGCGGTGCAGACTGGCGCCCATCCACACTGGAACCAGCTGCATTGGAGTCAGCTGCATTGGAGTTCCGGTTTGTTTCTGATCTGTTCTTTGTCTGTCTTCGGACATAATCCTCCAGAGGAGAGTGGTAGCTTTCAACACGGTCCGACTCGTAACCACGGCTGTAATTCTTCCTGCTACTCTGTGGGGTCCTGGCGTGTTGGTCCTGCACCTGTGGCTGCCGTGTCGACATCAGAGGAGTCCGTGACCCGTCAACCTGATCAGACTCGTAACCACGGCTGTAATTCTTCCTGCTACTCTGTGGGGTCCTGGCGTGTTGGTCCTGCACCTGTGGCTGCCGTGTCGACATCAGAGGAGTCCGTGACCCGTCAACCTGATCAGACTCGTAACCACGGCTGTAATTCTTCCTGCTACTCTGTGGGGTCCTGGCGTGTTGGTCCTGCACCTGTGGCTGCCGTGTCGACATCAGAGGAGTCCGTGACCTGTCAACCTGATCAGACTCGTAACCACGACTGTAATTCTTCCTGCTACTCTGTGGGGTCCTGGCGTGTTGATCCTGCACCTGTGGCCGCCGTGCCGACATCAGAGGAGTCCGTGACCCGTCAACCTGATCAGACTCGTAACCACGACTGTGACTCTTACTGCCACTGCGAGAAGGTCTTGCGTTGTAGTTCTGCGGGGTACCCGCTGGTTTATTTTGGTCGATTCCGCCGGTGTGACTCCAGACTGGGCTATGTATGAAAGCCTCAGTGTCGCTCACGGCTGTTCTGTCTGTCCGAACCTGAGGAAATGAAAATCAAATTTGGTGAGAGAACAATTTGACCACAAGAACATTTTGCCTTAATTCATTGAAAACTATACCATTACTGTAGCTACTACCTACCTTCATTTCTCTACGTCCGACCACTCTCTCTCTTGTCGATGATGCTACTGACTCAGAGTCACTATCTAGCCGACTGACAGAAGAAATACTACCCCTCAGTCGAGCTTTATCCTTCGCCATTAACTCCTATTACAGTTTAAAAGAAAAGAGATTTGTCATCGACTCAACAGACAACTGCACAAACAACACATGGGCCCAATTTCGTAGAACCGCTTAAGCACAAAAAGTATAACTTAGCACATAAGTTCATTTGTTGTCGATTATTTGCAATGCTATTGTCTGTTTGCTAATGCGCTGTGTTCTAAATGATATGGCGCTATATACAAAACACAGTGTATGAATGTTAAGTCACCTTATCTGCCCGGAACAGGTGAAGGCTATCGGCAATGGGTGACCCAGGGGACCTAGAACGACGAGGTTTTCCCTCACGAGGAGCGTCCTGGTGACTCTGACGTGTCTGAAACAAGCAAACATAAATCAGATTAAATGACCACACTGTCATGTATGTACCGTTAAACAAGATTTCCATTTACAAATAGTGTGTTACACATACATTATGACAAGATCATTGGGGCCAATATGAGGCCGAAATTTGAATTATGTCACATTTTTACAAGCAGGGCCCAATGTCAAAGAGTTGTTTGGCAGAAAATGTTGCTTAGTAAATATATCTGTCAAGCAGGAATAAGCAGGGAACCAGTCACAAACAAGTTAAATGACATTTAGGTTGGTAACCTGTGTCTGCTTAGCGAAATTTGTCTTGGTGCTAAGCTATTTTCTGTGGTTTATGGCTTTGAAAATGGGCCCCTGGCAACATGAACATATAGACCCTATGCACATGACATCATTTGAAAAGGGAGCCCTCGACTAGAGGTCAAAAGAATCTCGCTCACTGGCCCATCCTGTGCGCCGCTCGTACATAGTTGCGTATTTCCATTTTTTCATCACCGTTTTACCTCTAAGATGATAGCGTAATGATGTCAATGCATAATTTATTGGCTTCTGAACATGATCTTCAAACTCATTTTACTTACAGACACATCAATGGACGGATAGTTAGGGAGTATGTCACGCTTGCTGGTCGATCTACTCTGCCTACCCTGGGCCGGATTCGGTGTGGTCTGGAGGCGGACCTTCCTTTTGATTCCCTCTTTCGGATAGGGTGTCGGAGCTCGCTTCATATTGTGCTGGAAATAAAAAATACAATAATGAAATGCCTTGGAAAGTGGGTGGACAAGGGATAACTTTTGCAAAAGGAAACTTGATTTTCAGCATCTTTTGTGCTGTTTCTACATCTCTGTACCTGTTATTGATAACATAAGGCAGTCGATTCATTCTACATAAATCTCATACATCTGGCCTGGAAATGCCCGGTAGCCATGGAGGCCATGGCCTCTGTTGCTCCTGGCCTCTGTTGCCCCTGGCCTCTGTTGCCCCTGGTCTTGGCCTTGGTGCCCCTTTAGAAGTTTCCCGAAGACTTTAAGATTTTCCAACGGAAGTGCCCTTTGCAAAATGCGAATGGCCTTGCCCTCTCAAAGATGAAACTCCAGTTACATTTTTCACAGCCAATAAGAGTGAGGCTGTCAGAATTGGCGGCTGCGGCTACAGCCAAGGCTACGGCTGTTGCTACGGGTGTTTCTATGAGCATCCAATGCTTCAACACACGTTCACGTAAATCAATCAAGCCACAGCCAAATCTGCTAATTCGATCACGGCCTAAGCCTGTCTTGAAGTCTGGAACCTTGACTACTGCTATGCCTTCAGATGATAAATCTCCTACAGATATGTTATGATATTTCTGTGAAGGTACTCTTCATTTTCAAAGCAAACCGCGAAATCGGTTGCATTGGGCGACTTACCTCAGAGTCAGACTCGGACACATCAAAAGCAATCTGCCTGGAGGTAAGTCGTTGGTCCTCCCACACCGATGCATGGAAACTATCTCCATCACTCGGGTAAACATCTTAAGATAAAAACAAGGATAAAGTGCTGAAGAGGAAGTACAGTAAACTGGCAGCACAGGTTTAGTCTCATTCACAGGCCAAATCTCATTCACAGACTAAATCTTATACACAGACTAAATCTTATACACAGGTCAAAACTCATTCACAGGTCAAAACTCATTCACAGGCCAAATCTCATTCACATGCCATATCTCATTCACAGACCAAATCTCAATCACTGGTCAAATCTCATTCACAGGCCAAATCTCATTCACTGGTCAAATCTCATTCACTGGTCAAATCTCATTCACTGGTCAAATCTAGTTAAACAGGGTTTAGAGTCAATACTGACAAAAAAGTTTGAAACTTGGACTCAGATCATAGAGAGTGGTATTTTCAGCACAAGAGAAGTAGATGAAAGAGCATGATTCCTTTTTATCTGGAGACAAATGACTGAATTCACATAGAGGTGTGAAATTTAAAAACCCCTATTCTAGTAATGTTTTGTTTCCCCATAAATTCAGACTGAAATACCAGTTATCTATCATTTCTTCACTAGTGACTTACCATCCCCAGGTTCTCTGTGCTGCTGCGGAAACAAGAAGCAAGTCAAGACCCTCTTGCCAAGGTCTGTGTTCATCTCAGACTGGAGGGGAATCAATGGCTTGCCCTGAGGGGGAACAAATATAAATAGTCAGCAGATTAAATAAATTATCAAAACAATTAATACAAAAAATATTAATAATAGGCATTTACGAGCTAGTTTTAAACCTATCTTATCAAATTAACTTTTGATTATTGCCACCCCTGTTCATTTGGCCTTAAGCATTACTAAAACATTCTCAACTCCTTAGGAATATGCGGTACCGGCAGCTGAATTTGGCACACAGGTTAATCATCAACAATCATCAACAATCTCTACACTTGCAGATAAAGCTAGTGTCTTGCCCAAGGACATGAAGTCCGATGCACTAAATTTCCCGGCCAGGAAACATCAGATGCCACAAATGACGAATGAACATTAGAAAGGGCGACAAATATATATATAAAACATAAATAATTTGGGAGGCTAATCATCCTTACTTGCAGCTGAGAAGCTGAATTGCGAAGGATACGGCTACAATGTGTTCAAGCTGCTGGCATGCAAGGCACCACAGGCAGCCAGCCACATCAACCCATGTATGAACATGGAGCACAGCCAGAGATTACAAGTGTCTGATTTTTCTGGAGGGAGGAAAACCTTAGGACCTGGATATTAAAACCCTTGTGGCATAGGAGAGAACCAACGCACGACTCTACTCAAATATGGCCTTCGAACCAGGGCCACATTGGTGCGAGGCAATCGCTTTATGTACTAGCCATCCATGCCATCCAGAAATGAGACATATACCAACAGATGCAAGCATGGTTTAACAGCCATCTTGTGTTGCTCCCACTCAGTTCCATGTCACCAGAAGGTTTTCCTCCCACATCTAAAACTGAAACTTCCTTCTTTGTCTTCTCTCCATAGCTTCTTGCCTAGTATAGAGACTCAGTTCGCTTTTCTGAGAGTCCTTGGCTTCACAACCAGAATCAATGAAACAAAAGGATTTCTACTCAAGACAAACCCTAACCCCAAGCAAAAACACAAAAAAACATAGTGTGTTCATGAGGACCCACCTGATTTTCCGAGAGCCACAGTGCTTTGAGTTTCTTAAGTTTGGTGGTGCTGTAGGGAAGATATCTGAGCTGGTTGTTACTGAGATTGAAGACACAAAGGTTGCTGATGTGACCAATCTCGTCCGGTAGCACCAACAGGAAGTTACTTTGAAGAGAGAGGAGGCTTATTGAGCTGCAGCTTCCAAGCTGGGAAGGGAACAAAATACTGTGTTAGAGAAAAATGTCTAAAGGGTTTTTGGAACCATTCGATCGTTTTAATCCTATATACAGCAATCCTTCACCGATCTTAAACTCTTGGTGGCAGCAGATATGCCTCCATTATTGCGGTGGTACCTGGGTGGTACTGCGCTGCCTAGCGACGGGTTTAAGCGATTTGCAAAGAAAAAGACCAATAACCCGTGACTGATCAGATGATCGCCGTGTAGCCCAACCCTTAAACCCGTCTTTAGGCAGCGCAGTAGCACCCAGGTACCACCGCAGTAATGGAGGCATGTCTGCTGCCACAAAGAGTTCAAGATCGGTGAAGGATTGCTGTATACATATTTATTGAACCCACACTCTGCTGATTAAAAACACAAATTATAGCACCAAATTCAATCGATATATAATCACAAATAAACAATTTATTCGAGTGCCCCGATGATTTTGTTAACAAATCATGAGAGATGGTGTACTTAATGAAGCTTAATTTAAGTTTTATGATACAAAATTGTCAATTATTATATCACCGAGTCCGGTGCTCTTAACGGCAAGTGACTGTTTGTCCGACAACAAGTTGACCCAAGGCCTAGAGTACTAACATCCTCATGAGACTTTTTTTTATTTTTTTATTTATTTGGTAGTATCACAAGGTAATACTAAAAATACATGCTTACAAAACCACACATTAAGTATTACAAAGACAATAACAAATCAAAAACCCAACCAGCCAGATATAAGAAATAACCCATAATTACTATGATAAAAAATCTACTACAGCAAAAGTGAAAGTTATCAGAGAGAAAAAGAAAAACAAGATACACAAGACTTACTTCAGCAGGAAGCTCCAGGAGCATGTTCTGGTCCAAGTTGAGATGGGAGAGCTTCCTCAGCAGTCCAATACTAGGAGGGAGTTCCTCAAGGTCATTTGAGGTCAATATAAGCTCCTCTAACGAGACCAGTCCGCCTATGGAGTACGGAAGGAATGAAAGCTGATTGCAGTCTAGCTTCAGACTCTGTAGGTTGCTCAATTGGCCTGGTAGAAAAAAAAAACAGACTTACTCATCAAGATACGCTAAAAACATTGAATCTTGTAGTAGCTTCATGTCTCGCTTGAGAGAAGCCCCGAAATCTAGATTTTGTAAAAGCGTCATATCTCGCACCAGAGAGACTCTAAGCAAACCATTTTTATCTTGAACTTTGTAAATGAGTCACATCTTGCAGACTACAAAAATATTTCATCTTTTTTATCTGAAAAGAGATGTTCTGTGTAAAAAAAGTATTATCTTGAATTTTGTATTTGGTCATATCTTGCAGGCTACGCACAAATACGTTTTATCTTGATTTTGTAGTAGCATCATGTCTTGCAAAAGAAATGTTCTATGTAAAAAAGGTGTTATCTTCATCTTTGTAATTGCATTATATCTTGCAGCCTATTAGCAGAAATGTTCTATCTTGATTTTGTAGTAGCATCGAATTCTGCACTAGAGAGACGCTACACAAAAACATTGTATTTCTTCTCTATATTGTTTGTGTGTACATCTAGCCGCCATTTCACAATACTTTACCGGACTGCATAAGTTCGCTTGCACAACATTTATTGCGTAAGTTGGGCACCACTAATAATAAAACAAAATCTTGCGAAAGTGGACTTACGCAGTTGCGTAATGTTTCTTGAAATTGGACGTTGGACAATTTTGCCGAGACACAACATATGAGCACAAATTTCCAACTATTTTTTGCCCCCGGCACAGCAAAAGATTTACTCCAGACACATTCCAGATATTTTTTGTCTGTGGTTCGAGTCCCATTTACCGATGGTATCAGGAAGCTCTTGTAGGTAGTTCTTGGAGAGGTGGAGATCAGTCAGACTCTCCAGCCCTTGTATTTTCGGAGGTAGGGTCTCTATGCGGTTACAGGAGGCGTCCAGATAAACAAGCTCCCTCAGGTTTCCTATGCTCTGAAAGCAAATGTTTCACACACAAAAATAAATACATTTTGGTAAAATAACGTATTTATTTTATTACACATCCAACAGCACAATAAGCGCCAATAAGAGGATGAAAAGGAAACGAGAAGAACTGTTCAGTTTTTAGATTTGGGAGAAAAACCCTAACAGGAAAAGGGACTGAAAACCCAATCCACATGCAAGGAACCCGTCCAGGAATCATACCGGGCTTCACAGAAGTGAAAGGCGGTGAAAGTAACCACTGAGCCACCCTGACCACCTAATTGTGTAACCAATTTGTAGACATATTTTTTGTGTTCTTTTCTCACAACAAAATCAGTATTAACTGAACCCAAGCTGGAAGAGCATTACACCAACTGATTTATTTTTTTTTTTTGGGGGGGGGATCACAGAAATTTTTTAAAAAAACACCAAAGAATGTCGTCTTCAAGTTTATTGTTCTACTGTTCCGATATTGACTGAGCACAACAATCATCTTTTCTTCATGTGCTTTTCCTGGGGTGGGGGTGGGAGGTAGGGGGGTCGTGGGGTATCCCGCATGAGGTCATACAGCGTCGAACTCACAAAATGATCATCACTTACCGATGGTATGGAAGTAATCTTATTTGAGTCAACCCATAACTCTGTCAGCTTTGTGAAGAACCCAATCACTTCAGGCTGAAACAATAGAGAAAAAACAACTAATTAGAAAGCGGAACTCTAAACTTTGTGCAACCAGTGCAGTAAGGAATTGTATTTCAAACTAACTTTCCAACATTCAATTGTAGTCTGCCCCACGATCTGGTTCCCTGTATACTTACTACTTGTCTGAATGAATTCATGCCAAGATCCAGTCTCTCTAGCTCTGTCAGTCTTGACATAGATCTTTTAAACGGTAAAAGGAAAAAAAGATTAAAACTCCATCAAAGAATTAACATAACTGTTTTCATATTTTCTGAATAATGATTATTTTATAGCTATAATTATAAACAGCAACTGTCCATTTCTTCTCTGCAATACATTGTACAAGTCCTGTGTGTTTGGACCTAATATGCATTGGCATCATCAAGCCACCCTCTAAGAGATAACACAATGATGAAGCAATGGAAAACTTAATAATAATAATAATAGTGGCTTCTTATATAGCGCTTATATCCGTCACTCAGTGACACTCAAGGCGCTTCAACAGTCAGTATTATTTTTCCTGCAAGGTATGTGGAGCTACGTTTTGAAGTATGAGACCTATTCCTTTAGATAACACCATGTAATTTCTTACAAGGTGCTGTGGCGCAATATGCAGGCAATCAAACCAGGAACACTGTGGCGAACCCCTTCGCTTTTTGATAAGTGCACTGGGTTCTTTTACGTGCATTACACAACACAATGGACTAACGGCTTTACGTCCCATCCGAAGGACGAAGCAATAATGGTTAAGTGTCTTGCTTAAGGATACAAGTGTCACGACCGGGACTCGAACCCACACTCTGCTGAACAGAAACACCAGAGCTCGAGTCTGGTGCTCTTATCCTCTCGGCCACTACACAACACTTACAAGGCAAGGCAGGGCGCGCAGGATGAGCAAATGAGCAACTTTTGCCCTCAAGTCGATTGGGCCTTATTCAAATAAAATCTATTTGAAATGTTGGGCCCTATTAAAGTGTGCAGTTAAATTTCTTTCACACTTTAACAGCAATGTATAGAGGGAACCCAAAGTTCCTCAAAAATGTTTGAAGATGTGCCAAAAATCTCTTTTCTTAAGAATGTTTCCAAAACAATTTGAGGCTTACTGATCAATAGTAGGCATTTGTTAGGAACTTTTAAAACATTGTATCAAAGTGCCTTACACTATTACCATCCCTCATTGTGCCCTTAGATTTCCTGACACCATCTCAACTCCTTTGGAGTATGCAGCACCGGCAGGCAAATTGGCGGACAGGTTGCTGATCATTCACATCAACAATCTCTACCCTCGAAGGTACCCTTTTATTTATGGGTGATGAAAAGCAATTAGAGTTAAATGTCTTGCCCAAGAACACAAATGTCACAACCGGGATTCGAACCCACATTTTAATGACTCAGCCACCAAAACGTGACTTTGATGCTCTACATTACTGGGCCTTGACACAGCATTGTTTTAATTAATTACCGTGGCAACGCTTTGAGTCTGTTCTCTCTAAGTTCCAAGACGGTGAGTTTGATGAGGCGGCCAAAGTTTGCCGGGAGGTAATCAAGGAGTGTGTCGTTGAGGTACAGCTGGGTCAGGTTGACCAGTTGGGTAAACCCTTCAGGAAGCCTGAAAGAAAAATATTTGACCATCTATGAATGGGAACCCAAATGGAGAACATTGAACTGCTCAAACATGGTGCCTTTTCAAAACCTAGGCTTGGACTCAAGGCTTTAAGCGATGTCAACAAGTTTTGAGCAGTGTGCATTTTGCAAAGTGCTTTAATATCAAATGGAGCTCAGAGCCCAACTTGGAACCTAAGCCGAGGTTTGGAAGTAAAGAAGTATGAAACTAAGGTGGCAAAATACAACACAAGGGGATTGGGCCATTCACAAATGGAAACCGGATTACGGATCATGCGTCCAATCTCAAATGAAAACACATTCTGACAGTTCATAAATAAGAATCTAAGTTCCAGCTCAAAACTCATAATCTCTAAACTGAAAATAAAAAATTTAAAAATAAGAATCATTCAAAATACCAAGCATGGTTTAAAGTTGTTGTGATTTTTTTCTCTACAGTGCTTTCAAATTAATCAGAACTAGACAAAATTAGCTGGGAAGGGACTTCTCTACAGTGCTTTCAAATTAATCAGAACTAGACAAAATTAGCTGGGAAGGGACAGACTAGGGACTAGAGACAGACTAGGGACTAGGGACAGACTAGGGACTAGGGACAGACTAGGGACTAGGGACAGACTAGGGACTAGGGACAGACTAGGGACTAGGGACAGACTATGGACTAGGGACAGACTAGGGACTAGGGACAGACTAGGGACTAGGGACAGACTAGGGACTAGGGACAGACTAGGGACTAGGGATAGACTAGGGATAGACTAGGGATAATGATCTTACTTTCCCAGTGGATTGACACTGATTTCCACAAGGCCAAGGTTCTTGCAGCATTTGATGCTGTCCGGTAGTTCCACAATACCTGACAAAATCAATAATATAACAGTTATTTTAAAAGGGAGAAACTTATTTGAAGTCATACATATAAATAAAGGAGAGTCACTCTAAATTTTGTATTATTAGGAAAGAATTTGTTTTTAAACCAGAAAAGCAAAAAAGGAGTACAAGCAAGAAAGATTTTGCCCTTAACAGTTTCAGTGACTGGCCAGCAGGGCCAGCTTTTTCACTAGTCCATGTTTCAAATGAAATAAACATTTTTTTCAGCAATGAACTAGCCAGCCGGACCACTTAGAGTAAAGTTTGACTGGTCCTCGGGTATTTTAATTGGCATCTGGCCAACGAAACACTGTTAAGGGAGATTGCTGGATAACATGCCCAAGTAAGAATAAGTACAGATGATTACGAGTGTCGCTGCCATTGTCACTGCATATAGGGTGCAGGTTTTACATCTGGGCTCCCTTTATACATTGGTCAAGAAGTTGACGATGTTACCATTTTTACTGATGTCCAGTTCTTCCAAGTTGACGAGGCTAGCAACAGCATTCGGGACGGAGCAGAGATCGTTGTCACACACGCTGAGTTTCCGCAAAAACTGACAGTGGAAGAGTGACTGGAATAAAAAACAGATCTTGCCATCAGAAATGAAATACCACTACCGGTAAATTATTTATTATCATTCAACACAAGATCGCCAAACATGTCCAGTCATGAGTTTACTGGCCTGAAACTAAAAACACTGGTCTTGGGCCTTCCTCCTAAAAATACACATGGAGACGATAGTGCAACAAAACTCTTAGGTTCTAGAGGAGCACTCAGCTCAGGCCTATATGGTCCAGTGTAAAATTTGAACCCTTGCAAGGCAAGATTTAAAACGGCTTTAGTGCTTCTGTTTACCCTTGGTAGTTCCTTGATGTTATTGGAGTCCAGACATAACTCTTCCAATGTTTCATCGTACTCGTAGATCTCCGGAGGGATGAAGGAGAGACTACAGTGACGAAAATCCAACACCTTCACGATATCCTTCTGCAGGCGGATGCAGAAGCAAGACATCGTGGCAGCTTTCTAAGGTTTCATCGTACAGAGATAAATCTGCAAATGGAAATAAGAAATCAGACATTAATTTCTACTTGTAGGCCTACTTCTCTTTGTACACTTTGTCACTTGCCATGCCCGTTCGTTAAGTCAACTCCAAGCAAGCAAGCAAAGCAAGGGAGGAGCAATCTTTCTTACTCGACTCAAGTCTCTTCCCTAGCTAAGGACACAAGCATGACAAGTGTCGGGAACGAGATTCGCCCCGACACTGTGATGACTCAGCCACCAGAACTTGAATTCGGTGTGCCCAGACCGCCCGGCCAAGACACGCTCAAGTTTATAATAACGTTTGAAAGCAACTTCTGAAATTATCACGAATTTGATGCAACGCAATAAATTCGCAATTTCGCTATGCACGGTTAGTTAATGTAAACAAATTAGGTACTCACGAACCCTTCACAGTTTACGTACTTTGTCCGCCGCGATGACCATTCTGAATAATCAGTATTTTAGATGCATGTTTCCTCTAGCGTGTGGACGTTGACAAACATTGATTTAATCCTCTTAAAGCGGTCAAATATGTCAAATTCCAAAGAATCGAAGCAGTCGAAAAGTGAGTGAAGTTCGCCGACCAGACGCCACCGCAGAATTGAAACAGCGCCACCTAGTGTTCTTAGATGGTCTGGGTCTTCGCTCGCACCACCACCCGGCCCTGCCCCCCTTTTTCGAAGGCTGTGTCCAACTAATAATACTACTGTTTAAAAAGGCACACCCCCACTCTCCATATTATCCGAGATTAATTGCACATAAATGATTATTTTCCGTATCAATTACCACATTGAAGCATGTTGATAAATGTTATGTATGTTGTTTGTTTTGGGGTGGGTTTTTTTAAGGGCAAGCTTATAATTAATAGTAGGTCCATGAGAGCATACTTTTGGTAATTGTGAAAGACAAGGTGTGTCTCAAGGTCAAAGACTGTGACGGTGCCCCAACATATTATGCATAAAATAACAAACCTGTGGAAATTTGGGCTCATTTGGTCAAAGTTGCAAGAGAATAGTGAAAGAAAAAACTACCCTCGTTGCATGGAACTATGTGCTTTCCAGATGCCTTTCTCAGATTCTGAACTGTTGGTGAAAAATTACATATTTCCCCAAAATTAACATTACTTCAAAGTGTGTTGTTTCTAACAATGTTTTATAACAGCAACAGCTCTCCAGACCTCTTTACCAAGTCAGTTTTTAAGGTAATTAATTTTTTTTAGTATTTATCAAATGTACCTTCCCTTTAACAACTCAATCTATTTTATTTAAGAATAAAACACCAGTAATCTTTTGGGCAGTATTCAATGTTCCTTACAAAAGTTTATTTTCAAAATTGAATCTCGACAATGTTCTACTTTTTGTGGTATTTTTTCTAACAAAATGAACAGAAACATCAATTACCAAGAGTTTATTGCTTTGCCTGCACATAAAATGCAGGCAAAACTATTTCAAGGGAAGTTTTCCACCCTGACCATCTTTATACATGTACCATGTGAGTTGTGTGCAAATCTGAAGAACAGTTATATCTTCAATCATGCCAATGCTGTCCACACAGTTTATAATTTCACAAACATTTACAATATACATAAGAAAAACCTTTATTGAACCGAACAGCAAGACCAAATTCAACCATGGATTCTCTATTAAGGATCTCTGGTTGGTCTCAAGTCCAAAGAAGGCACAGACTACAAGTTGCTTATATGTAAGATCTTGGGTAGGAACTCTCCTTAATTTGGGCTCTTCCTTCCATGCAGAATGATTATTAATAATGGGTGACCACACATGATAAATAAACTTGAGGATACACACCAATGACTTGAAGTAGCTCGTGCATGCTGTGAATTAATTTACATGTCACTTCACTTACAACAGCACACTCGGTTAGATTTTACTCTCTTCTACCTTTCATTACATTTTTGCCAACAAAAACTATTGACCGCAAATTGGCGAGCCTTTTTTATAGCTTAATTAAATTTGATTTGTTGTATCAGATAATCAGGAAAAAAAAATCACAATCTTTATTTAACCTGCCTAAAGCTAGTTGATCAACAATTTAAAACAATTCAACTGCACAGGTTGTGTGGCACACAGGGGTATGGCCTCTGTTGCCATTGGTCTTGGCCTTGGTGCCCCTACAAATGTTTCCCATAGACTTTCCAATGGAAGTGCACTTTGGAAAATGGAAAAAAGGCCTTGCCCTCTCAAAAGATGAAATTCCAGGCCTAACTTAAGCTCTCACTCCTCATCTATTTGATGAGCAAACAAACCCAGTGTTGAGTTCTGACAAGAAGTGCCATGTGTTTGACATTGAGCATCACACTTAATTTAAAAGGACTGTAACCCCCAACAGTACATATAGAATTATAGACTTGTAGAATTCTCCTTGTTTGTTATTTTTGACAAATGTCAGGATGCAGGATCGGTAATTTTATCCCCCAAAAATTTGTTTTGTTCTATAGACGATGTGACCTCTGACGTCATTTGAAAATCATAACATGATGCGCGCGCATGTCGCCGGGCAAAACCTTCGTGTACTTGACAGTCAGCTAGAAAGTACACGCAATATTACCATGACTACGCGTCTTTTTGCCCGGCGGAACATGACTTGGACAACAGACTTGTCAACAGAGGGCGGTTTGAATGTAAACAGAGGTCACATCGTCTATACGTACACTCAATTGCGCTAATTAAGCAAAAGGCTTTTTTCAATTCACAGAACTTAGTAGAGGGCAGGGGCTCAATTTCACAAAGTCTTAAGATTCATCTTTAGACGAGATTTAAATTTTGCCATAGTGATGTGTATTGTAACACAACACTTTTCTAAGAAATTACGATTGATTGGCAATTAAGATCAATCTTAGCTCTTTGTGAAATCGGCCCGGAATTCAAAGTGGAGGGAATTGTATCATCACCAAGTACTTTCTGTTCACATTAGACAACAAAAAATGGTGTCTAGAACATCTCCGTTTCCACACAGCCCGTTAGACCAGTGTTCTCCATTAACCCTTTCCTTACCATAGGCGACTATAGTCGACTGCACTAATACCCCCTCTTCCTTACCATTGGCGACTTTAGCCGACCAAGCTTACACACAAAAAAGCACTCAAGCCTGAGCACAAAGGCCATTTGTAATAAAGCTGTAGTTTTGTCCATGTTTGCCCTCCATACCCAAGCTTACCATCATTGGAAAGGGGAAGATCGGATCTTTCCAATGATGGTCAAATAAAATAAGGTTGCTATTTTGCAATCTCTTCAAACTGGAGTTGAAAGAACCGAAATGCCAAACACCTACGGAGCGCCATATACTTGTGTACAAAAAAGTGTTTGAGATTACAGATCACACCAAGGAAAGAAAGACAAAGAACTTTGAAATTTATTGACCGATTTCAATGATTTTTGGATTATAAGAAAGGAAATTTAATAAGTGAGAACTTTTTCATTACTTATTTTGCTGTGAAACAATGTCTTCAAGGAGATAATGGGGTTTGTAAAAATGGCCTTTGAAAGAAAGCTTTCTGATGTGTAAGAATGTGTGCTTCACGCTTGAGTGGTCAAACAATGTGGTTATCAGCAGTTGTTTATGTCCAAACAATTCGGTAAGGAAAGGGTTAACAGAGGTCCGCTGGCCAAACACTAGATGAGAAACCTTAGAACCAGTCAAAATTCTCTCCAAAGATGGTCCGGCTGGCTAGTTCAGTGCTAATAAGCATTCCTTCTTAATATTAAATATGGACCAGTGAAAAAACTGGCAAGCTAACTGTTCGCACTGGTAGCCTTGTCTCATCCTCATCACAAGAGGCAGGGCTCGAATTTTACACTGGACCACAGGCCAGAGGCCAGTAATTTTAGTGTTGGGCCAGTAAACTTATGACCTAACAAGTCCGATGGTCTTGTGTTTTTCAGTTGAATAACAGAAACAAATTATGTTCAAGTGTTGACTTTGGGTCTGAGAAATTTTCTTAAATTCTATGAGTAATCAAGTATACACTTCTCTTACTTGTCTCAGTTCGGGTTCATATAAAAGCAGTCAAATGCATGTTAAACTGTGTCAGCAATTTTCTATTTTCACATTTTGAATCTGGTCTTGTAAAAAAAATTCTGGTCCAGGAAAGATTTTGAGCTACAAGCCCTGTAGTCTTGTGGATTTTCTCCTCAAATCCGAGCCCTGAGAGGGCCTAAATACACAAGCCAAGCGACTGCAGAATCCTATCCACAATGTGTTCATATTTCAGTTGAAGGAATGACACCAATTCCACTCTCAGTCTGTGTTGGGCATGTAGTATGTGTAGTTATCTAATGTGGATTTGTACAATGCTGGTCCGTAGTAATCTAAAATGTAATCAGAGCCATCTGCTGGTCCGACAACCTACAAAGAAAAAAAATATATATATTATAATAATGTTAATAATAATAGTAGCTTCTTATATAGCGCTCAAATCCATCACTCAGTGAAACTCATGGCGCTCCAGCGTCCAGTATTTTTCCTGCAAGGTATGTGGAGCTACGTTTTTGAAGTATGAGACCTATTCCTTTACATAGCACTATGTAATGGCTTACAAGGTGCTGTTGCGCAATATGCAGCCAATCAAACCAGGAACACCGGGGCGAATCCCTTTTCTTTATGATAAGTGCACTGGGTTATTTTACATGAATTACACAACACACAGGACCTATGGCTTTTCGTCCCATCAGAAGGATGCAGCAATAATGGTTAAGTGTCTTGCTTAAGGACACAAGTGTCACGACCAGGTCTAACCCACACTCTGCTGATCAGAAACACCAGAGCTTGAGTCCGGTGCACTTATCCGCTCGGCCACGACACGCCAATAACAAGGTTAGATCATTCGTTAGTCTTGATTCCAAGACGCTCCAGTTCTGTAAAAATTGCAGGAAAAAATTACTACCGCTAGAGGGCACTAACACCCTCTAACGACTATGCTGTTATGATAGCATTTTGGTTTAGTGATGTCATAAAAAAACCAAATAACAAACAAACAAACCCTGTGGCAAGGTCTTGGCCGATATTTTGAAAAGTAGAGACAAAATTTACTTGGGGGAGGGAAGGGGGGGGGGTACCAAACCTCCATCAGCCATAATACCAACCTGCATAGCAATGAGAATTACATCCAGAAAGTGGCCGATGAAGAGTAGCCCCACTGTGCAGAATTTGAGCAGTGCCAGGGCTGGGTATCCCAGGTACAATCGATCTAGACCAAACATTCCAAGAAATATCGACAACAAGAGGGTGGTGTTGTAGTAGTAACCGGTACTGGAATTTAGGAGGACAAAGAAATAACAGATAAAATCATGATCCTGTTAAAGGGTCTGTATATGTTTGGTAATGACTTTGAAAATTAATGGCAATAAAAACTTACATGGCAAAAAGCCTTCTGAGCGCCATGGCAGCTCGGGGCTGTATATTCCCCAGGGAGCTGAGAAAGATTAAAGGAATGTTATTGGCCCAATGACCAGGGCACTAACGTAAAGCGCATTGAGACGCTATTGTAAAATGCGCTATATTTATAAGAACTAGTTATTATTCTTATATAGCTCTCAAATCTGTCACTCAGTGACAACCATGACACTCCAACAATATTGCCCCTGGTCACTGGGCAATTTATTTCGTTCCTTAAACCATCTCAGATCCCTTGGGAGTATACAGCCTGTGCTGTCAAAGTGTGTAGTGAGCCAAGCTAAATCAATCACAAGAACCATCTCTGCCCTCACAGGTACCTATTTACCCCTTGGTGAAGAGAAGCAATTATAGTTAAGTGTCTTGCTCAAGGACACAGGTGTCATGACCGGGATTTGAACCCACACCCTGATGACTCAGCCACCAGAACTGGTGCAACTCCTACTCTCTTTATGGTGATGGGCAGGGCAGGAATTCTCACACCAAGAAAATGATCTTTTAAGATGAAAGTACATGAGTCTGTTTCTTCAACAAAAGAAAGCATTACTTACGTATATCTACATGGGACTTCTCTTGTAAACGCTGATGTAGTTCCATTATACTCAATTGCATTACACACTGTCCCTGGTACTGGCATACAATTAACTGTGAAGAAACAAAAAATGGTTTTACATACATCTAAAAAGCATTTATGATAAAACAAAAGATTTCACTGTAGGTCAGGAACAAGTTTTGAGGTCATAATCAAAAAATTTCCCAGTTCTTGGTCTTTGATCGAGTCTAAGGGCATTTTTTAAAACCACAGCTAAGCTTAGGGTATGGTCATAGATTGGTTTTTGTCAAAGTAATGCTGATATATAGGCAAAACGATAGGGGTGTCCGAACATTGGGGTAAAGGAACATAGGGGCGTCGGGACATAGGGGTGTCAGAACATCTATAGGGGTGTCAAAACATAGGGGTGTCAGAACATAAAGGTGTCGAAACATATATAGGGGTGTCCGAACATTGGGGTGAAGGGACATTGGGGTGTCGAAACATAGGGGTGTCGAAACATAGGGGTGTCGGAACAAAGGAGTGTCGAAACATAGGGGTGTCGAAACATAGGAATGTCAGAACAATAGGGGTGTAACCACACACCCTACCTGTTTGAAAGGACAAGGTCCCCTTTCTACCAAAAAACCAATACAGTGACACCTGCATTCAAAACGATACACACCTGTGACTAAGCGGTTCGGACTGCACCCAACAGCAGCTTGTGTCACAGCATCAATGACAGGGTCTTGACACACATACCTGATTCATTTTGTCAAGGAAGGGTAACAATGAGAATATAACATGACTTCTACACTTTGGACACGTACAGTACTCGTCCATGTTAATACTGGAAACTGACAGGGTAAATATTAATTCAATATTGGGTGAATGAAGAAAATTAACCAGAACAGAGGTGCATTCCACTTGGCAAACGTTGTCAATACTGTACGTTTGCAAACAGTTTCAAGTGCAAGTGGAACGAGTTGTGCACTGCCAACATTGGTGAACGTTAGCAACCATAAGCGAATGTATTTCTGAGGTGTTGGTGGGTTATTTACAAACATTGGACAACAACAAGATAACCGAAAGGTAAGCAGACAACATTATTTTCTTGCCACAAAAATAATTAAAACGTGTCTTCAGTGGTTGATAACGCAGTACTACTAGTATCACACATTTCGTCTATTATTTGCTTTGCTGGAAGCCATATTAAGGTGTCACCATCTTCATTACAGAGGAAGTGCACAACCAATCCTCATCCAACCAATTGTCAATCGTCAATTGGTCACAAACGTTTGTTCGAACGGTTGCGATCTGTTTGCGCAAGTGGAACGCAGCCCACAGGATCCCTATTTAATGTCAACTATGGACCAGTGAAAAAGTTGACAGACTTGTGAAAAGAAAAGCTTACCCAGTCCCTCTGGCTTGTCACTGAAAAAGTTAAATCTTGAATGGATAGGTATTGAATATTATTTGGAAAGGATACTGTCCAAGCTGTAGGTCTCTGCATTTGACACTGTCCAGCATGTTTGCAAACGAACAAGGAAGGACTTCCAATGCTACGACGATTACAAAGACGATGTAGAGCCATTGCTTTGTTGTGAAGCTGGGATTTGACCAAAGTTTACCAAAATTACGCAATCCGTCGATGAATGGCATAAGCATTTTGACCTCTGGGATGAACGGGAACTTCCAGTGAAAATGAGACGAAGATGGTGCTGGTCTTGTATCAACCCAACAGTGGTAACTTCTAGGAAGGTGTTTCCAAGTTGACTTCTTCTGTACGCATCATCAAATCGTTTTAGCTCTGAAAATTCAAAATTAAAGAATAGGTAGTATAGTTTGTAGGTTTTGAGGCATTGCATGGTGAGGTATCTAGTATGTTTCCAGTACCACTGTCTAATTTGCTGTGTAGATTTGTTCTCTGAGAACTTGTCCTGCTATTTGAAGAGTGAGTTCTTAATAGGTCTCAACATTTCAACTAGCCTGCTCTAGTCATACCTGTAGTCAGGTCCCTTGTCTCCTGACCATAACTAGAGCAGGCTAGTCGAAACTTTGAGACCAATTAAGAACTCACTCCATGGCAGTGAAGGAACGATATGTCCCCTTGATCTGGACACGTGTCCTAATTTGTGTCTTTTATTAAAAGTTATTACCGGTAAAAGGTTGAATAGCACTGACTCTGCACTTTAAAAAATGCTAACAATAATAGAAGGTCAGTTCCCTAATCTCAGACAATGTGTCAAATTTCACTAAAAGTAAAAGGTACGCTCGCATACATGTAAAAGTTTTAGCTTTTACATTTGCTCGCGTGTACTGACTCTACTGTCAGAGGGTACTATCGTGGTCGGATCAGGCATGCCTATGTTAGTGGTGATCACATCATCATGGAGAAAGGACCTCCATGATCACATGTGGTGGCGATGTTGGACCATGGAGGAAGAAACCTTCCTCCATGGTTTGACTGACATCCCGAGTATTTTGAACAAAAGTGATGTCATACAATTAGTTATTAATAATCAGAGGACTCCCTGTATACTACGAGGCAGCCCTGAAATCGTGGCACATCTTTTACGTCACTGCGCGCGATGTAAACAACCCCTAGATAATTTATCATTTTTTTGACTAACATCGAGTCTCCTCTCCGTTGACCAAAGCTTAGAAACATGTAAGGCTCCTCTGGTTAATTGCACTTGTAAATGCAAAAAGTTGTGGTTTTTAGGCATTTCTACAAGGTACAAAAATATGTCAGACTGTCAGGGTCATAAAAAAAATTAGTGCACAACGAAAAAGTTTCATCAAACACTATTTCAATTCTTTCACAACTCACTATGATCAAATCATGTGACTCAACTTTCAGCTGAGCATTCTGGGGGGAAAAATACAGAGGCCTAAAGAAGCCATGATATGCCTTATATAGTATTCTCATAGTCTGGAAGAAATTAGTGTAACCCTCATATTATTATTATTATAAAATATGTTATAATAATTAACTTAAAATATCAGCTTGTGGATTCAATTATCACTGTTTATTTATAGGTTTTATAAATGTTAAGAAACATAAATAGACCCCCCAAAAAAATCAGAGTTGTCTCAAAGAATCATTTACATACATTTTATTTGATTTTTTTTTTTTTTTAGTTTTTGCAGATCACCATGGTAATTTTTAAAATTAAAGAAAACATATTTTGAATAAAATATTTTGAACAACTGCTGGCTATAGAGTCCTACACAGAGTCTCATGTAACACTTGTAGTCACTGCAGATGTTTCTACCTCGTATGGCTTCACCAGGACACCATACTTTCTAGTTTGCCTTGAAAACAGGTAAAACTCGAAAACAAATGGGACGCTATATTGAAGGCATCGAAGATCGGTGCGTGGTGTGAAAGTTACAATGCCCATCCAGTTTTAATATAATTATGTTTGCATACTTCTAATAAACAAAGGAAGGTAGGGGGCTCATCAGTTGATATATTGCATCAGTTTATTTTGTTCAATTCAAAGAAAAAGGCATGGTGCCTTGAAAACCGGATAGTTAGTTGAGGTTGTTCAGTCCCAACTTGACAATCGTCCCAACTATAGTTGGGACCGGTCCCAACTTAAGTGTTCAAGTTGGGGCGTCCAAACTGTAGTTGGGATCGCCCATAGAACTCTACAGTACAGGCTATAGATAGCCCTCTGCGAAAGGAACCGTGATCGATCGTGGGCACTGTGACATGCGGGCGTGGAGCTCCCCCTCCTGATCCTCAACCTGTTGCTAAAAAGGAGGTGGGAATAATCATAATGGAATAACATATGCCTAACATATAGCTAACACATATTCCAACTTATTTACCCTGAAAAAGTCTACTTTTTTGATCGACCTTCAAAAATAAACAATTTCTGGGATTGTGCTGCACACACACACAACCTGCAAATGCAGATAGCTCACCTGCTTGCTCCCGCTAGTACACTGTACAATTACTACAGTCCCAACTACAGTTGGGACGCCCCAACTTGAAAACTCAAGTTGGGACCAGTCCAAACTATAGTTGGTGCGATTGTCAAGTTGGGGCGGAACAAGGATACTGATTCAGAATCATATTCAACCAAGAATCATATAGGCCTATTAAACACTTGATTTTAGTCACATTATTTTGACATAACCAACATAATATTGTTAAAACAAAACATCAACATTTAGTACGTGACTGACTACATACACACATGACACAGTAAAAAATAAAAGACCATACATCACGCGAGTATACTCTGGAGGAGGTTTCTGTACAGTAAAGGAATATGATGAGAAGATCATGTACAAATGATACACATCATAGATTCATACAGCATAGAGAAAGGACAGAGAGAGAGTCAGGCAGTTGTAACTATTGATAATAATTGCTATTGATGTTTACAGATGATTTACACTAGTAGTTATTATATCATTATTTGATGTTTAATTTAGCTTTAGTGTCTAATCATTTTAGGTTTTTGAATCATCACCTTTAAAACTTCACATCAGATAAAACACAGTCAGTCTAGGATTTAGGAAGCAATAATGACAGTGTAGTATAGTACTCTACTATAGTGCAGTCGAACGTCGCAGCATTCACCCAGTTTTGCACTGAAGTTGTACACAGTACACTCTGTGTGTTGTCGCTCTGTTGTTAGCCTTTTGTCAAGGCCATCGTGGCTTGGACAGCTTTGTAAACAGTGGAGCAACTGGAACGAGAGACCACGCGCGCGAGCCATTCGCGTGCGTGGTCTCCCATTTCAGTCGCTTGGGATCGCGGCTCTACAAAGCTGTTCAAGCCACGAAGGCCTTGACAAAAGGCTACTATGTTGTTGGCTGTGAACGCAAAGTATCAATACTACGGAAGCGTAAAAGGGACATCTAACTATCCTCCATGCTATGACTGAGAGAGAAGGAACATTACAGTAATGGATTGGTTTATGATTACATTGCATAATTAAGACTTAGTATAATCATAGAGAAAATCATTTCTCTATGTATAATTATTTTTTCTAAATTATTTTTCTCAGTGTCCCTTTAATACTTCCGTACTGAACAAGCTGAAGTGAGCACTAAATTTGGTGCTGCCACCCAATTACAAAAATAGTCAGTTTACGGCCGTCAACAACGGTCAATGTCAAACATTGAGTGTTCAACACATTGCTTTCAATTGAAAAGTTTTCATCCCAATAAAATCGTGAAATCTAATTACAAGTTGTAGATTGAACACGAAAAGACCTTATTTTCAATTGAATTTTTCTCCCAAAGATCTCTTCCTTATATCCCAAACCATAGGCGCCCTAGTTATTAGTCCACTAAATAGCTCAGCCCAACCAAAAAAGGGAGCATACGTTTGATAATCACTCTTGGCAATAGAAACTTATCGGTTAGAAGCCTAAAGCAACTTTCGATAGTATAAAGCATTTTGAGAAGCATGTCACTTCAAAATAATGTGTTTATTTAAAAAGATAGCAGTGTTTATGCCCCATCAGAAGCGCTTATCAGATTGTATAGCGATTCCTATGCCTGGACATTATGCTCCGAGATTTTCGGCGATATCTCAAAAACGAGACCACCTTTCGAAATTAAATGTTCATATCTACATTTATATAAGATTGAAACAATCGAACGGGACAGTTCCACTAAACCAACTATGCCTCTAAATACTATTGCAGAATTGTATCCTTTGTGTGAATTTACTGTACAAGTGCAGGCCTACTTCCTAATTTTCAATTGAAAAATTGTCATTCGTAAAATTGTGAAATATTTATTTTGTCTGCATAGAATGTGTTCCTTATATCCAAAACTATAAGTCGTAGCGCCCCAATTAATTACTCCACTAAATAGCTCAACGCGCAATTAATCAATTGTTATAATGTGCGAATTTACTTTTCAAGTTGTTAAACACGCAACAGTATAGGCCTTAGGCCCTACTACCTTATTTTCAATTGTCATTGTAAAATCATGAGGAAAGCTGTAAAAAAAAAGGGTGCTTAACCCTTTCAGTACCAACACATATTTGCTACTAATGCAATGGTGACCAGAGAAATTTCCTTGACATGGCTACCTGGTGACCAACACTATTTAGGAAAGTTTTAGGTTACAGCGCCCTCACAAGGCAGATTGGGGTTAGCCTAGGTCCTAGTAACATAATGCAAGTTGTACAAGCAAGCAATTAAATTACTGTTTCCTTTGGCATATTGCCTTGGACTAAATCATTGCCTTTAACATATATTTGAGGTATGGTATTATGACCACTAAATACACAATTGAGTAGTTTAAATGTGAAAGCTAAACATTTGTCAAGTAGCTGTTCATACCAATCTGCATGATAATTATTTTGGAAACGTTAAATAAACATAAGGTTTTAAGAAATTACTTTTGAAACAGCATCCTCCCCCACCCCAAACCCGCCAAAAAAATAAAAAAAAATTGGTTGAGCCTCACAGATACTGGGGGTTGGTGACTATACCCATGTTTTCAGGATGAAATAGTTGATCAATTGGTTAAGGCGGCCATTTTGTTTTTTGGCAAATTATGAATCCTCAAAAAAAAAAAAGTTTGAATACATTTTTTTGGAAGCACCCCCCCCCCCCCAACCCGCTCCTAGGATAGGACATTAAATATAAACAAGAGAGTTTGGATTACGCACAATATGACCTAGAAATAAATTACTGTTAAAATCAAAACTATTAATTTTTTTCAACATTTAATGACAAAGAAGGAACTGACATAAAATAACATTAAATATTGCCCATTTCTAAATGTCCGCCAATCAATTTGGTTTTGGCCTGTATCTCCGTCTACGAGCCTCACATAAAAAAATTATAATTGCCATGTTTTCAGGATGAAGGAACCCAATGAGAGCAAATACACAAATGGTGGTTCAGTCGCTTTTAAAAGGCGGCCATTTTGATTATTATAACATTGGTTTATGAAACAAAAAATAAACAGAAGGTTTTAATCCAAAAAAATGTTTGTTACCACATTTAATGACAAAGAAGGAACTCGCATTAAATAACATTATATATAGCCAAAGTGCTATACTTGTACTTTCAAACAATCATCCTACCCACCCCCCCCCCCCCCCCCCCCCCACCCGCCTCAATGTAGGAAACTTGGATTAGCGCTCATAGGATTCACCGGTATTATACGTTAAAAATAAACAATAGAAGTTTGATTAAGCACAATATGAACGTTACTCGAACAAAATAACTCCTCAAATTAATTTTTTACCTATCATGAACCAATATGTAAAGAAGGAACTAACATAAAATATTTCCAAAGTGCTATACTTGTATTTTCTAAGTACCATCCGCCTCAATGTTGGAAACTGGAATGTATTAAGGATCCAGGAACCCAACAAGACACATAATTAAATTATTGGATCAGTCGGTTAAGGCGGCCATTTTAATAATAAAAATGGCCGCCAAACAATTTGGTTTTGGCCCGTAACATAAAATATTGCCAGGTTTTCAGGATGCAGGAACCCAATGAGACCAAATACAAACAATGTGGTACAGTTGCTTAAGTCGGCCATTTTGATTATTTTAAAATTTGTTTCTGAAACCTAAAATAAACATAATGTTTTAATAAATTCCTTTTGAACCACCCCCCCCCCCCAAACCCGCTCATAGGATTGCACATTCAATAAAAACAAGGGAGTTTTGATTACGCACAATATGAACTGGACAAAAATTACTCCTCAAATCAAATTTACACCTATCATGAACCAATATGTAAAGAAGGAACTAACATTTAATTTTGCCAAAGTGCTATACTTTTATTTTCTAAGTACCATTCCCCCCCCCCCCCCCCCCCCCCGGCCTCAATGTTGATTGTTGGCAGGCATGCGATTGTGGGATTCAACATTGTAGCGGGGGGGGGGGGAGTTTTCAGAAAGTATTGAAAATTATTCGCTTGGTGTAGAAATTCTCCAATAATGGTATAACAGCTTTACTTTATAGTTTAATTGTTGACCTAATTTATCGCTTGGTGTGGAAATTCTCAAAGCATGGTATAACACACATTGGCTTGATACACTGCTTACAAATCATGCGAGTTTGTTTCCGATTAGAGGTGGAACTGCATACAACACAGTCACGTTTCTTCCCGCCAACATTCGGACCCGGAAAGTGCTGAGTTGAAAGGGCGTTTGAAGCACTTGACGGGCATGGTCAACTGGGTTGTTCTCGAAGCCTGAAATAAGTGCCTCTATCACCTTGACCCGAAAATCCAAAGTAGACAAGCTCTTGTTTGTATGGATGCTGTTTGTACGACATTAGCATTAAGCAAACATATGTCTAGGATTGTCATAAATACACGTTTCCACCATTTGAATGTTTTGTGGGTATGAGTATAGTACGTGCATAATTGTCCTGCCAGATCCGTGCCCCCCATGTATTTATTGTAATCCTCGACTATGCACGGTTTTTTGATATGACGAAGTCCTGTTGAAGTTTTCCGGCTCCGAATCTTTTTACTAGTGACACTGCAATCGCCATAGTTTGAGAGGAGAGTGACACGTTTTGTGTCCTGCCACATAACGCATAGTTGGCCTGCTTTCTGATACAATTTGGGATCTGCACCGCTTTTCATAGGAAATTTCTTGGAGTTTGCTACGTCGGGTATCCCTAGGGTGGTATAGCGCACAGTTCCACAAGCTCCGAATCCTAGCTCAGACAACTTTGAGAACAGAGCCGGGCTACTAAACCAATTGTCCATGTAGATGCAATGTCCTTTATTTTCGAGTCCCTGCAAAAGGTTCAATACTACGTTGCCTGGTGCCCCTATTTCGGATGGATGGTTTGTCTCAGGATCACTTACAGAGGACTGTCCTTGTGGGGACCTGGGCTGCGATCCTGTGAACAACTCCCAGGCACATGTGTACCCTGTGTCGGATTCGTTCAATGAGAAAGATTTCAATCCCCATTTTGCGGCTTTTCTTGAAGCTCAGTCGTCCTTTGAATTTGACCATCGTCTCGTTCGGTGAAAGGCTTCGTCCCGGCTGGTACACCCGGAGGAATGATGGTAGTACAATGTTTAACAGTGGGCGTAATTTAGCAAGTTTGTCACGGGGAGAGTCGCCCTCGACATCTCTGTTATTGGCGAGGTGAAAAAATCTTAGGATTGCAGTAAATCGGTTACGAGCCATGGTTGCTGCATGGGTTGCTGAGTACAGGGGACTTCGTAGAATTTCAGACCTGGACCAATGCATGGAGTAACGAGGCCTTTTGTTGATTCCCATGCAAAGAAGTAGGGCCACGAATGCCATCATTTCAGGTACATTAGTTGGTCTCCAAGCACCCTTATTTTCTGCCCCCGCTCCCAATATTTGTTCAGCATAACGATTAGTCTCTAGTACCATAATCTGCCACACTGCTTCACAAAAGTAGTTTGAAGATTTGTATGGGGAGAACGAACTGAAGTCTTCTGTAGCCCCGGTGTTTGCTGTAAATTTAACAGGCGGTCGCCGTGTGTAAGAGTTGGCTTCACGCCATCCACACCTGAAATTCGGCTTATTCTTGGTCTTCTTACCCTTCTTAGAAGAGGTTAATGTTGCTGTTGATGTCGGGAGGCCCTCGGCTCTGTATCCTCACTGTCTTCTGACATCTCCGAGTCTTCAAGTGGCGAATCCTCGTCAGATGACATTTCTGATCCACTGTCTGCGAAAATTTCTTCCAAAATTTTTTCATTTTCATCGGCCATGTTGTCAGAATGATCTCTTACTCGAGAATGCGGGGGACGCTTAACGATCCCGCTTAAATTTTAAAACTTGCGACGCTTCAGGGCACACGCGGGCAGCTTGTTGCCGGGGGGATGCACGCAGGCGATTGAGGGCGCTATTAACATTTTGATAACTTACTTTTGGTCGATGTGCCAGAGAGGCTCATTGGTCACCAAGAATGAAAATAATTACGTGCCATACGGACTCATTGGTCACCAAGTGGGATGTTTTTTTGAGCCGCTATGGCACGGCGGTACTGAAAGGGTTATTGGGACACGTTGCCTTGGATCGGGCGAGTTGGTCTATGAAAAGCGTTTGAAACAGTTTGTTATGAATGCATATGGTTAGAAAGATGTTTTAAAAGTAGAATATACTGATCCACACAAATATGCCTCGAAAGTGTGTGGTTTTCCTTTTACATCGTGAACTAACACTGCACGCCATTTTATGGACAGTCAAATGTTTGACTCCACAACTAATGGCGGACCGTGTTAGTTTGCAAAGTAAAAGGAAAAGCACACAATTTCGAGGCATATTTGTGTGGATCACTGTATTCTACTTTTAAAACATCTTTCTAACCATATGTATTTTATATGATTTTGTTTACATATCGTGAGAGATTTATGCACTTAATAAGATTGAAGTTTTGTGATATACAAAGTAAAATTGCCAATTATTATAACAATAAATGGCATATGAGCTGGTGTATAATCATACGTTCACATGTCGCCGACATTGGAATACCAGTGTTAAGAATAACTGAATAAGTTTTGAAAAGAGAGAGATATAGAAGAGACAATGCAAAAAATATGACTGAGCTCAGTAAATAAAAACCTCGGTTTTAACATTATTTAATTTTTGCCCTATTGTCAAAAGTTGATTACCTATCGTGCAATGGTTCTCACTAATCAAATTAATTCCCAATTTAAAAAAAACCATGGCATGCGGATCTTTTTGTCCTTTCCTAATTTCTAATTACTTTTACAAAAAAGGGCAAGAAACAAAAAACTAACAAACGAACACGTAAACAAAACCAACAATGGATCGGAACTCTATCAGTTCTTAAAATAAGACAAATTAAATTGTGAAAAAACTATACGAATCGAAAAACAAGTGCACTATCGATGATGCTTGAATTATTGTGTATAAAAGTAGAGGAATCCGCGGGCGAAGTTTGCACTAAATCCAAAGCTCTCGTCGGCCTCACTGTCTCTGCTCCGAATCCTGTTGGGTTGGTGTGTTTATATGTTTTTCTTCCCTTCGTTAACCAGGAGGTGTACGCGGTTTCTTTCGTAAATCGCGCCTAACTGTGTGCCTGCAGTATTTATTCGGCTGTGCTGTTCAAGAATCTTTCTCCACACAACAAGATGCAAGAAAATGATTATCTAAAGAATGATTGATGTCCACAGGAAGAATATTTGAGCCATTTGCCTCTTGTTCGCTGATGTTGTTGATAGTTGGAGTTTTTACTGAATGATAATTATAGGAAGACCCCTCTCTAGCCCATGTATTGAAGTAACGTGCTTTGAAGGGCCCCACGATTCCACCAAACTCGTTAGCAAAGAAATTTTGTCAACTTTGAAAAAGTATAGTTTTCATGATGGAGGCAGCAACCGCGTATCTTGACATTATCAAGGCAGTAATTGGAATCTTCGGTGTCCTTGGAAACGGTCTTGTCTGTGTGGTCATCGCTAAAGTTCCGGCTATGAGGACCCAGACCAACGCAATCATCTTCAACCAAGCGACACTTGACTTTCTCGCCTCGCTATTCACCATTCTCAAGTCTTTTACAGGACCGCCTAATGAGAATGATGTGGTTCTTAAGACAATCCGTTGTTACTTATGGGACGCCCCTCTTTTAATCTGGATATGTTTCATCGGTTCTACGTTCAATCTAGTGTTACTGACTCTAGAAAGATACATCGCCATCATGTACCCATTCAAGTATATAGTTTATTTTGGCGCAAGACAAGTCACCCTCATGGTGGTTGCTGTTTGGGTGATCGCCACGGCATTTGAATCTCGCATGTTCATATTCCATGAAATGGTCGATGGGCATTGTGCTCAATCAAACCTATCAAGTGCAACGTTTGTTGCTAATGGTACGATTTCATTTGCACTCGAATATTTAATCCCTTTGATTATAATGACCTTCTGTTACATACACATTGCTGGACACTTGAAGAAAAGTGCGTCCAACGTCATTCCGGGGCCATCAACGAGTCGGAATGAAAATAGCATGAGTGGCTCTCTGGTTCGTGCCCGACGCAACACGCTCAAGACCCTCTTCATTGTCTTCGTGACGTACGTCATCTGCTGGTCGCCCAATCAAATCATTTACATTTTGTACCATTTTGGAGTCATGCCGTTAAATTTCGACGGTGTGTTGAATATAAGCACGGAGTTATTGGTTCAAATGAATACTTGCGTTAATCCCATCATCTACGCGTTCAAATATAAACAGTTTCAGAGAGGCGTGCGCGTCTTGCTGAAACCCTGCTTCCCGAGGCTGGCCATAAGATGAAACCACGGTGACGTCATTCACGACTAATAGTACAATGCCATAAAGGTTAAACTTCAACTCAATTCGTTATCTATCGTGTATTATAGTGATGGGGTTGACTTCATCTCATCGGGTTGGCTCAGTGGTTTGTTTTCCCCCTGCCTTTCACCCCCGTGGACCGGCCCTATAGATCTGTTCATATCTCACCTCAGACCATAGAGCAAGGAACAGTTCCTTGCTCTAATTATGCTCAGACCTAGCTGGAGCAATTGCGTGTGGCATTTCGATCGGTCCCTATCTGATTGCATTTTTCCCCTTGGGGTTTTCCTTCCACATCTGACAAACTGAACATTTTCGTTCTCCTAATCACCATCTTGTTATTGACGCTTGTGCCATTGGATGTGTGTGCTGTCAACGGTCACCACGAATTCCCTTTCATTCAGTGGCCTCCTAATTGAGGTGCCTGGTTTGGGATTATAACGATCACGATGAGGAAATAAACTACTAGAGATTTTACGACTTTAAGGTGACAATTCTTTTCAATTGAAAACTAGGTAGTCGTATTATAACTATTATATACATCTTGTTTATTATTAGCACACAGGCTACAATATTTTATTATGCGGTTGTTTAATTAGCCACGATTTTACGATGACAACTTTTCAATTGAGGAATTGTGTACAATCAATTGTACCTATTAAGTGTGGCTATAAATGCTGTTGAAATAGTCGGGCTGAGCTATAGTGGTAATTGGAGGTCCGAATTACAGTTTGGGATATAGGGAGCACATCTATGGAGACACAATCTTAAAATTCACGATTTTACGATGATTTTAAAAATTAGCTTTGTGCTTGTTTAATTAAAGGGTGTGTACAACATGGTAAGAATGAAAATATAAATGTTCACAGATTTGCACATAACTTACATGGTATAAAGATGGTCATGCTGGAAAACTTCCCTTGAAATATTTTTTGCTGGAAATGCCATATAGTTTTTAAGAAATGAGTAAAATAATAGTCTTTATCCTGCAGGATAAATTCCGATGTTTGAAAAGAAGTTAAAACACATAAGGTTTTTTTCACTGTTTTCTCATGACTCCGAAGACTGATTTAGCTTAAACTTTCACAGGTTTGTTATTTCATGTATATGTTGGGTCACATCAAGTTTGGATACAGGTCTTTGGCAATTACCAATGTTGTACACACCCTTTAATCTACAGAGTTGTATAGTAATCGCACACAGGCTATTTATGCAATGGTCTGGCTGAGCTAATTAGTAGACTAAATAATTGGGGGTGCATATGAATAATAGTTTTGGATGAACACATATCTAGTATGCAGACAAAATTAAGATTTCACGATTTTAGGGAAGACAAGTTTTCAATTGGAAATTAGGCGTGTTTAGTCTACAACTTGTAGTACTTTAGAAAATTTGCACATAGCCTAGGCCTAAGTATGCAATTTATTTAGTTGGGCCGAGCCAATTAGTGACCTAATTAAATATGGGAGCCTACAAACCATGGATTGGGAGATAAGGAACACATCTACGAATAACAAAATATATGTCACGATTTTACTTTGAAAACAATCCTGTAAAACATTGCATAAAATTAGGTCAATGCAGGTATTTTGGGTGCCATTCGCTCTGTGAGTGACGGTCGTTGACAAGGTTTTTGAAATTTGGTGTAAGCACCAAACTTGGTGCTGGCACCAATCCAAACCACACAGGCGGAAAGTTCGAGTTCGAGGAAAGATGAAATAGGTGAGGCACTTCATTGTTAAACTGCCAATTATCTGATTGTGTAGTAATAATTTGATCCTGAAATTAGTTGATATGATGTACTTATAGTTTTTTTCATTCACCATGTGGTATTGTTTCGTGGGTGTATTAAATAAGATCAGGTAACTTTAAAATTTAGACTTTTTTAGTAAACACAAAGCAGGCTTACATAGGTTAGCGCCCTCTTTGATCATGATGCGTACACGCGTACATTTAGTTTACGGAGATCAGTCAACTCGCCCCGAACAAAGTCGCCGGCGGCGCCCACTACAAAGTCGCCCCTCACATACAAACTTATAGAAAGAGGCTCTCTCTCCCGAAAAGGCTAAAGTTTCTTTTTAATTTTATTTAAGCATTCGTTGAAATAATAATACTCTGCAAAAGTTAAGTCACTCAAGGGGTCAAGTCAAAGTCAAACTTTGGGTGACTTTGTTGGGGGGGTGGGGGAGGGGGACTCTGTTGGGTGGTGACTTCATGAGGAGGGTCGACTTTGCAGGTGGGCGAGTTGACTGGCCAGTAAAGGAAGAGGAGATGATGATGAATATACAGATATAGGTAGAATGGAAGGCGGATGGAATATTATTAGTTTTAGTATTACTAAAAATACTATTAGTACCATGATTACTAGTGGAAATCACAAAATTTGAGATTTGATCTGATTGAGTTGTAAGTAGTCTAGTTGGATAGAGCTCTTTGAGACAGTCATTTTGATACTTTACTTGTGGGGATCGGTTCATGAAAACCGGACTTATGGAAGGTCAAAGTTAAAAATATTTGACCTTGTTTTAATACATTACAATTTTTTGTGACCTTGTACCAGCGCAACGTTTTCGCGGTTGCGCACAACAGCCAATTCCCCTTGCGTATTGAACATTTCCCAAGGGCCGTATCAACGTGTTTGACAATCAAGCGCGAAAAAGCGCGACAACTAATAGTTTTAATTCAAAAAGTAATTACATAATTAAATACTCAACTGTCATTTTTGGTTCATTATGGGGCCCTAAGAGGATAACTACTTACAGTTCACAATGAATTTGAGTGCAGAAAACAAGATTTCTTGTGATTTTACAGAAAGTTTTTCACAAATACTCAAACAAAACGGATGTCAAATTGCATATCAATCGCGAGAGAAAAACTCCATCTTGAAAGTAGTTCCGTTTATTTTTATGAATGAAACGATTAACATGGGTTAAATCTATATCCCTCCGCACCACCGATCTCTCTATAGCGTTGTACACGTTGAGGTGGTCACAGTTTCCCATTAACAAAAAGTGGCTGCGCGGTGAACAGCGCCCTCACTCGGTATTGATTGACACTACTATTACTAGTATTTATGTTCCTACGCACATTTTTGAATAAGAATAAAACATGTTCAGCAACCTATATAGTATGAAATTTGTCCTGTTACTGTTTTTGAAGTATTACTTTCCTCTTTAACCTTAAAAAACACATCACTTGTCTCATTAAAAATTTGTCAAAGAAGTCTCTGAATGTGTGCATGGGTGTGGTGTGAAACCGGAGGTGAGTCCCAGCTCATTATAATAATAATACGCAGTTCTTATATAGCGCTTTATCTACTCCCGATGGGTGTCTCAAAGCGCTCAGTATTTTTCCTGCAAGGTATGTGGAGTTACGTGTTGAAGTATGAGACCTATTCCTTTGCATAGCACCATGTAATGGTTGACAAGGTGCTGTGGTGCAATATGCAGCCAATCAAACCAGGAACACCGGGGCGAACCCCTTCTCTTTACGATAAGTGCACTGGGTTCTTTTACGTGCATTACACAACACACGGGACCTACGGCTTAACGTCCCATCCGAAGTAATAAAAAAAGATTGGACTCATTTGATTGAACTCATTTGAAATAAAATTATAACTGCACAAGCAAATCAACAAATTTCTTCTTCACAGACAGAAATGCTGAACATAAACAAAGAAAACTCCAGGGTTGCATGTCGGAAGTGTGGGTACAGTGGTCACCTGACCTACCAGTGTCGAAATTTCATCCGCGCTGACCCGGCCAAGGATGTAACATTGGATGTGAGCAGTACAAGCAGTGGGAGTGATGAGGAGGAGGAAGCCATGCCTGTGTTACCACGGAAACAAGGTTCCTTTGATGATATTACATCTTTAGGCCTTTTCCAAACCTGGGCTTTGGCTCCAGCTTTGTTGATATTTGAGACACTGTGCAAAATGTACACTGCTCCAAAATTAAAGACGAAGCCGAAGCCAAAGAATAGAAATAGCCCTTAAACTACAAACTCTGCACAGTGCCCTCCATCATTGTTTTATCTCGTCACACTTGGGGGTTGAATGCAAATTGCGGGCCGAAACGCAAAAACGAATTTGTAACAATAATAATCATTATCAGGTGGCATGGGTGGCTTGTGTGTAAAGCTCTCACCTCGCTCGCACTACTGTGGCTCTGATTTTATTCCTGGAAAAGGCTATAGGCCCTACAGAGTAGAGTTGTTGAGTTTTGTGTTGGTTTTTCTTCAGGCCCTCCGCCGGTTTTCCCCCCTATAGAGAAATCAAACATTTTTGATCTAGGGCTGGCTGCCAAAGAACCCCTTGCACGCATGCCGCTCAATTATATTGTAGCTGCATCATTCGCATTTCAGCTTCTCGGCTGTTATTAAGGATGATTAGCCTCCCAAATTATTATTATTATTATTATTATATCTTTTTTTTTTTTTTAATTAAAAACCATTTTTAATGCTCATAATTGCACAGAGGAGCTCTTATAACCGATCATAAAGGTCGTGTATAAAACGTTCCGATTCAGCCTGCTTCAGCCAAACTTGCAAAAATGTGGTGCAGAATGCCCCACAGTTTTGTAAAAAAATCTTAGGGAGAACCCTGATGCCACTCACTTGAACCTGACCTTACAATTGCTGTGCCTTACAACCTTAGGATACAGTGCTTTTGCTAAAAGATTTAACTGGGCCTAATTTCATAAAGCTGTTAAACTGTTAAGCAAATTTGTGTGCGGAAAAAAGGAAATAAGCAAAAGTGTATTTCATAAACGATCAAGAAGATTTGGTTGTGCGTGTGTGCTGAAACAAAAACAAAATCTTAAAAGGTGTTTCTTTTTCTAATCTACAGAATCAACATCAAAGCCCGACAGAGATTCAACAAAGCACAGGAGCACAGAGAAAAGAAAAAAGAAGAAAAAACACAAAGAGAGAAGTCGTAGGTAAGTAGTTTGACTTGATGAATTTTTTTACATGCACTTTTGTTTTCTTAATATCTTGACATATCTTAGTATGTTACAGGTGTATTTCTTTTTAGAACCCGGCAACCTCCTCATTGGAACAACTCGGATTTCATGCTTTCACGTTAACTGTTAACAGCAACATGTTTCTGATTCTTCACGGAGGCAATTGCCCTCAAGCCCCTGGTCACTCATTGCCTTGTTGCCCCTTCAAATGTTCCTTTAGAAATTCAAATTTCCTGTATAGAGGTGCACCTTTGTTTTCTTAACATCTTGACACATCTTAGTACAAACCATTAAACCTGCTGTTACATGTGTATTTATTTTTATAACCTGGCAACCTCCTCCTTAGAACAACTCGGATTTCACGCTTTCACGTTAACTGTGGCCCCAGCAACAATTGCCCTCAAGCCCCTGGTCACTCATTGCCTTGTTGCCCCTTCAAATGTTCCTGTAGAAATTCAAATTTCCTGTATAGAGTTGCCCTTTATCGCAGGAAAATTCTTTGCAATTCTTAGGAGAGCAAAGTATCAAGCCTGCGTTGGGTCGGATCGGAACAGGTTTCCCATCTGCAATCTTGCTGTAATTACCAAATTCACCTGACGTCATCATCTCGATAATCTTGGTTGTACCATTTTGGAAGTCAATGTCCCCGTGTGGTGTACAGTGTAGCTTGCATTTAAGGCCATACACATTTTGGTCCAAGGGGTCTATATACCATTTTTTTTTCCTGTGATTTTAATGATTTTCTTTGTTATCCTCTCGCCAGACGAAGTCGCTCCCGGTCTCCTCTCTCATCAAACAGCGATACCTCTCTATCCTCAGACAGTGATGATTCCTCGTCTTCTGATGAGGAATCTCACCGACGGAAGAAGAAGAGAACAAAGAAGAAGTCGTCACACCATCACAGTGCCAGAAGAGAGAAAAAGAAACACAAGAAATCCAGCAAGAGGACAAAGAAGAAAAAGAGAAAATATGCCTCCTCCAGCTCTGGCAGTGACTCTTAAGAGTTACCCCGGTGTATTTTCTATTTTTACCTCATTTGTTATCACTTTTAGAATGCTACTTGTAATTTAAATGTGTCAGCTGTCTGTAGTATGATATCATGTGATGAATGCATCCACACAGTACACTGTCAACCCTCCTACTGTGTGACCATTCAGTGTCATTCATGTGGTTTGATTGATAGATAAACTACCGGTATGTCAGCCTATGATATGATATCATGTGATTAGTGCATTCATACAGTACACACACACAGTCAACCCTCCTACTGTCTGACCATTCATTATCATCCACTGTGGTTTTGAATGATAGATATGCTATGCCAGCCTGCAATATGATATCGTGTGGGCACTTCATCTACACAGTGCATAGTCAACCCTGCTACTGTCTGACCATTCAATATCATCCATTGTGGTTTTGAATGATAGATAAACTGCATGTATGCCAGCCTGCAGTGTGGTATCATGTGATGAATGTATCTACTCAATCTCGGTCAACCCTCCTACTGTCTGCCCATTCAAAAACATCCCCTGTGATCTTGAATGATAGATAAACTTTGCCAGCCCGCAATATGATTGTATCGTTTGGTGAATGCATTTACATAGTGCATACACATATATACAGTTAGTTGACGATACATAACCCATGCAGTTGAATGGTTTCAAAGGGTTTATAAACTTGTTGGAAAATGTTACCAAGAGTAGGAGGGTTAAAAAATTAATTGAATGGTTTCAAAGCGTTTATCAACTTGTTGGAAAATGTTACCAAGAGCAGGAGGGTTAAAAAAGGAATAGAATGGTTTCAAAGCGTTTATCAACTTGTTGGAAAATGTTACCAAGAGCAGAGGGTTTAAAAGGGAATAGAATGGTTTCAAAGGGTTGATCAACTTGTTGGAAATGTTATCAAGAGTAGGATGGTTAAAAAGGGAATAGAATGGTTTCAAAGGGTTAATCAACTTGTTGGAAAATGTTACCAAGAGTAGGAGGGTTAAAACAGGAATAGAATGGTTTCAAAGGGTTGATCAACTTGTTGGAAATTTTACCAAAAGTAGGAGGGTTAAAAAAGTAATAGAATGGTTTCAACAGGTTTATCAAATTCTTGGAAATGCTACCAAGAGTAGGAGGGTTAAAAAAGTAATAGAATGGTTTCAACAGGTTTATCAAATTCTTGGAAAATGCTACCAAAAGTAGGAGGGTTAAAAAAGTAATAGAATGGTTTCAACAGGTTTATCAAATTGTTGGAAAATGTTACCAAGAGTAGGAGGGTTAAAAAAGTAATTGAATGGTTTCAACAGGTTTATCAAATTGTTGAAAAATGTTACCAAGAGTAGGAGGGTTAAACAAGTTGATCAACCCTTTGAAACAAAGGGTTGATCAACTTGTTGGAAAATGTTACCAAGAGTAGGAGGGTTAAAAAAAAGAATAAAATGGTTTCAAAGGGTTGATCAACTTGTTGGAAAATAAATTGAATGGTTTTGCATTTAGGCATTCGTCCTTGTGTCTATTATTTCAGAGGCTGTGTCGTCCCGATCAAAGAAGGCCTGTGGCTGTACATAGACTTGTGAACTACCAAGTTACTGCATGCGCGTGAACTCTTTCCATAGGTGCATGCCTGCAGTAACTGGGTGAGAATTCATATTCTATGTGCAGTCACAGCCCTTCTTTGATCATGACAACACAGCTCCTTTAAATGCACAACAAACGTACAAAACTAATCTCAATCACCGTGGTACTTTTTGTCAAAAACAGCGTCATTCACTTTTAAACTGATTTTTTTTTTTCTTCAAATATCAGTCGGGAAAGCATCATGGTTAGACAAAAAAACAATTTGGTACCAAGCTGAATTTTTATTAACAGCTATCTTTTTGAATTGCTTTTATGTAAACTATTGACACTGTAAATAAACTTGTACATGTACATTTTATGAACTGTTAAATGTTGTCCATAATATATTCTTTTAATGTTTTGCTACTTTTTGTGATTTGTCATCTCTGGTGCCCCTTCTTAAAGATTTTCACATTGAATTACCCTTTCGCATAGGGAAATTAAGTTGCCCCTTCAGAAGTAATCAATTACTGAAATTGGGGGACAGTTTGTTTGTTCAATTTACAAAGCTTGTAACCTCAAATTTTGTAAAACAAAAGCTTAATCTTTTCATGGAAACTTCTAGAAACTTTTTAGAGACTTTTACCATTATTATTCATAAAGCAAAAACAAGGGTCCCTGTTACAATAAAAGACACGGATAAATCGCTGCAAACTAAAGCTTGCAAACTGTACGAAAAGTAAAAGAAAATAATGTCATTGGGGGAAAATAATGTCATTGGGGGAAAATAATGTCATTGGGGGAAAATAATGTCATTGGGGGGGGGGGGGGGGGGGCAAGGGTTCTCAGGGGGACTGAAGACTGCCCGCCCCCACCCCTGGGTACGTCACTGACAAAATGATAGTTATTATTGGTGCATTTCAGAGTAATTTTCTGGACTTGAACCTGGAAATATTTCTCTGGCGGATTGGTACTAGACTTTCACATTCAGATTATAAAGCCATAGAGCAAGATAAAACAAAGCAATTTTTTTCTAAACGGTAATTACCAGTTCCACTTTACTTTACAGAATAATATATTGAATTGTTGTTTTGAAATCCGATATTTATGTGAATGTGATTGGTTGAAAGTTGAGCCGGACGACGATCAGTAAGTTTTTAAAAAAAGTTGTGTAAATAAAAATTTATAATAATACTTCATCATCGGTTAAACCCGACAACTATTTCATGTAACAAAAATATTAATGGACAACGTTGGTTCCCAGACTACCCCAGGCCAGCGTGCGGTGTGACGTGCGGAAGTAAATGCGTCGACGTCTCTGGCCAAAAATGTTACGTACAAAATATTGCACGTGTATTTGTTGATGTTGAAAAACAGATGATAGTTTGAAAATGTCGACGAGGAATCGAGGATGAAAAGTGACATGTGAAAATGACAAGTAACTGCGATAACAAGAGACACGATCCAGATACTCATGAATCTTCGAAATCAGGGAAGAAAAGGAAGAAGACAGGGTCATCGAATTTGGTTCCTGCGGACCTAAACCCGTGCTACGATGAGCAGAGTTTCAAAGACGACTTGGGTGCTGCGTTCCGGGGTCGGGTTGCGTATGAGCACGGTGAGCAGTGTGAATGATATGTGTGGGACCTGGGAATGTAGGACTACGAGTACGATTATCACAACTAACATTACAATTAAACGGGAAAGGCGCTGTATCTAGCCATAGAGCAAGGAAACATTGCCACACTTATATGCTGGATATCTTATTTTTAACAGAAGATTATTTTCCGATAAATCGTCCTGTATCTTTATCATTCTTTAATTGTTGTTTGTTTGTTTAGATGATCTGGAAATTTTTTCCATATCCTGCCAGTGCCATGCCAGTGCCACCACTTTTTCACTGATTTTTACCAAAAGGAATATCTCATTTGTTTTGAGTAAATTGGAAACTCTTTGATTTCATAACGAATGATAAAGTGGTTGCAGGATACGGACATTTTTCCGAGGATCTTTTCCATGAAGGGAACTCAATAATTGCAAAGCTTCTACAACAAGGGGACATAAATGCCAAGTTGGCAACAGCAAATCTCTCACTGGTTTAATGTCTGATTATCAGTTGCACAAATTCATAAATTGCAATTCAGTAACTAGACGACATTCCACAATTCTAAAATTATTGTGTTTTCCTCTTGTAATTTATTATTATTTTCTTGTTTGTACTTTCAGAGAGTGGAGCTACCCTACACAATGATCCCTTCAGTTGTTGTGTACTTCCAAACTTTGTGAAGGACACCAATTTTTTACAGGGTCTTAAAGATGATCTTCTTGGTTTGCCCTTCCAAGAAAAGTCCAACGATCTCTACAAATTTCAACAGGTACTACTGAGGGAGCTCGGAAATATGTAAAATTTTGATATAAATCAGATGTACTATACACCAATCCGATGAAAAAAAATTGGTAGCGCCCTCTATTGACAAAATTTAACTACTGCGGTGTCGCAAGCTGGAAGCACTGATCTCTATATACTGTGCTTCCAGCTTGCGACACCGCAGTTGTTAAATTTTGTCAATAGAGGGCGCTGCAAATTGTTTTTCGTTGGATTGGTGTATACATAGTAAATCGCTTATGAAGTAGTATGCAAATAATATTTGTAATCACACAAGCCCGAGTGTCGTAATAGTGCTCTGCGTCCCATATCCAGCGAGGCCGAGTTGGATATGGGATGCAGTCGCGCTCTATTTTCCGTATTCCATTAGCACTTATGTGACAACTATCTTCAGGCAAAATTGATGCGCAGATTAACACAATACGTGGTGTTGGAACAGCTGCACATTTTGTGTGTACTTAGCTTAAAATAGAGCAATACACAGAGTTTGAACAGCACAATACACAGAGTGTGAAATGGGCCATGTGATATAACTTATAAGGTGATATAACTTATTATAAGGCGATATCACACTCTTTGTTGCTATGGATGGATCTACCAATCAGAATCGTGGATTCAAGTTTGCTTGAAGATAATGTATGATAAATATGAATGCAAAGGTGAGAATATTTTTATGAGTTAACAAAATGGAATGTTCCAATCCACAACGTGAAGCAGGGCAAGACACATATGTTGTATGAGCTACCTTCGTGGGTACCACTGATCAGAGAGAAAGGTACACTGATGGACAGTTCTTATGGTGGGCGGGGTTTAGTGGAGCGGTCTTTGGATCAATAATGCTTTTGGAGCAGTGAATGTTTTCCTTTCAACTCTTAAAAGATGGACTCATGTCTATTACTATAGTAGGGTCATAGATTGGTTTTTGTCAACATTATGTTGACTTATAGGCAAAATTATAAAGAAAGCCCCAGTAAAAGTTACCTGTGAAAGTTTCAGCTGAGTGCAGTGTCTACTTGCCAACAATTATCACGGTATTTTCACAAGAATGTTGAATCCATCCACGTTTAGTGAGGTGACAGCGGGTACCAACCACATCTGTGGCCGCAGCATTCGCGATTGGACACCAACCCTCAGAAATTTAAGAAACGATGCATGCATCAGTGGCATGCATGCATGAATCATTTCTCAGATTTAGATGTTTTGGGGTGGAAAACTTTCCAGACCATATTCTAAGGGAATCCAACAGCTGCAGTGTTTCTCATGAAGTTTGAAGTTTGAAGTTTTTATGGTCATTCATTTTTGGAGTATTTACCAATCTATGACCCTACCTTTACAAGATCTGTCTACAGATCTGTTTAAGGTGTGTGTTTTGGAGTGAGATTTTAGCCCTCCAAAATGTCTGACCATTCTATGTCAGCCATCTGGTTTTGAATGATAGATAAACTGTGTCAGCCTGCAATATGACACCATGTGGTGAATTCATCAACATAATACACAGTCAACCCTCCTACTGTTTAATTATTCAATATCATCCACTGTGGTTTTGAATGATAGACAAGCTACGCAGCCTGCAATATGTGATGAATGCATCCACACAGTACACACATTCTGTGCACAGTTGTGCCACCATACACAACCTATGGAGTTGAATGGTTTCAAATGGCTGGAAAATATTACCAAGGAATATTAGGAAAAGGGAACAATTTATATATTTTGTTTGTTTTCAAACAGTCTGGTGCACTGCAGAATTATTCATCTCCTCACATCATAGGATTAAGGTGAGTGAGGTAGCGAACTATACAAAATATATTTTTGTTGTGACCATACATTTTGTTAGTGGTTGTTTATGCAGATTTAATATGAATTTGTTTTTTTCATTGAAACACTTCAGTAAAAGTATACCTTTAAATACATATAACAGTGATTGTTCATATTACTGCAAGTATTAGCGAAACATGGTAAATATTATTTGTTGTCTGATTCATTGTGTAGATTTTGGGACATCGTTTTTTATTCTTTTCAGTTGTCAGCAAAGTAGAACAAGTGGAAATTGATTCGAAAGACAATTTAAACAAGATTTGTTCTCTTGTTTCAGAAAATTTTTGTACGAAGATTTCTTGTGTTGGCTGAGGGAAGTAACGGGTATTACACTGAACGACACGGTGGATATGACTTGTTCAAAGTACAACTACACAGGTATGCAGATGGTTGGTGGGGAAAACTCGCCATGACAAGTGAAATTTGTTTCAGCTGTTTTCTTAAAATGAACCTTCTTCTATGTTGTTTGGCTATAGGCATTGTGTACATTTTCAGCTTTAGGTGTTCTCTGCCCGGGTAGCGTGTGATATTAACCAGCTCACTTTGAGATTCACGCTACCCCTATGGGATAATTTCCAGTTTGAAAGCAACTTATTTTTTAGCCATTAATGTAAAGATGTATATAAGGACGTTTTTCTCATTGATACTTGCAGATTTTAGTAGCTAAATTTTTTTTACGGTCGTGTTTTTGAAGCACAATGGGACCATTGGAATCATCCACCAACGCTTGAACAAACAGACAGTATCGCGAGAGAGATAAAAGTTCTCATAAAGCAAATTGGTTAAACCCCTTTTTCGTAGCTATCAATAATAAACAACCCCTTTAAACAATTTGTAAATAAGTATTTCATGAAAAGTAAAAGAGAGGATAAAAACGGATTCAAACTTTCAAAAACCGTTAATTTAAGAAGTAGAGGAACAACTTACAAATAAAATCTCATGAACACAAAACTAAATAACCGGAACGAGGCTTTTACAAAAACCAATGGTGTACCATTCCTATAAGAATATAAAATTTAATACAAACAATTTTTTATTAAAGCAGCTAAATGAAATTTTATCCATCATTCGGTTATTGAATTTATGATTTACAGATGCCCTCCTTTGCCATGACGATGAACTCGGAGGCAGACGAATCGCTTTCATCTTATACCTCCTACCCAGCTGGACAGAGCAAGACGGCGGGTCTCTGGACCTCTTCAATGTTGACGGTAAGCACATCCAGACACAGCATGGGCCCAATTTCAGCTGTTAAGCAGAAAATATTGCTTAGCAACAAATGAGTTGGGCACCAGTCGCAAAAGTGTAAACTTGATGGCACTTTGGCTGGTAACCAGATTCTGCTGAGCAAGATTTGTCTGAGCTTAGCAAGTTTTTGTGCTAGCAGGCCATATGAAATTGGGCCTTGGTTCTATTAAACAACTTTGCACAGAGAATCGATGTTAGGCTTCGTCCTTCGGATGAGACGTAAAGCCGTTGGTCCTGTGTGTTGTGTAATGCACAGAGAAGAACCCAGTGCACTTATCGAAAAGAGAAGGGGTTCGCCCCGGTGTTCCTGGTTTGATTGGCTGCATATTGCGCCACAGCACCTTGTAAACCATTACATGGGTGCTATGTAAAGGAATAGGTCTCATACTTCAAAGCTCCACATACCTTGCAGGAAAATACTGACTGTTGAAGCGCCTTGAGCGTCACTGAGTGACGGATATGAGCGCTATATAAGAAGCCACTATTATTAGACATAGGTAACCAACCCCAATGCCATGTTATATTCATTTTGGCCGACTGGTTCCCTGCTAAGCAAATTGTAATTTTCTACCTTATAGGTGATGGACGGAGCATTTTGTTCAAAACATTTGAGTTTAACCTTCAGTTCTTCTCAGTACCACACCCTCACTCAAAGACAGTTAAAATGTGGTGTCAATGCAAACCTCTTATCAATACTGTTACCTCCACCGTGCAAACCTTCAAATCGGTTGACATAAATTGCGTGTCTATTTATGAAATTCATTATCACATTTGTTGTATCGTTTTCTTACAGAGCACGGTCAGCCAAGCAAGGTTGTAAAGTCCCTTTTTCCCAAATGGAATAACTTTGTGTTCTTCGAAGTAAACACGGTGTCATTTCATCAGGTGAGACACGAAGTGTGCCTCTTTTTCAAACTGTTTCTGTAGCAACATTTTAGGCTTGAGTAAAAGTTGTGCCGTGCAGTGCACAATTTCATGGCTCTGCTTACCTTTGCCCAATTTCATAGAGCTGCTTAAGCACCAACAAGTAGCTAAGCACGACAAAATTATGCTAGCCAGATTAAAGTTACCGGCCAAACTACCATGTCACATGTACATCTTGTGACTGGTATCCTGCTTAGCAGATAACATTGGATGACATTGGACCCTTAAAACAAACAAAATATGTTTATGGTAGCATACAATTTTGTGGGCATCGAACTTCATAGTTTGAAGCTGCAGCATTTTAGGCTTACACAGCTAGCGCAGATACTTGGTGCTAGCCCTGTAAGCAGAAAATGGTGAGAGCAGCCATGAAATTGTGCCCAGCTAAACGCAGTTATCTTGTCTCACATCATTAAGTGTTATTTAAAAAAATTTGTATTGGGAGAAAACAATGATGATCTTGTTGTAGTTGCACATCAAATTAGTTCTGTTTTCTTTGTATTAAAAAATAAAAATAAGGGGGCTCAGATTTTTGTTTACAATGTCAGAGTATTGTACCAAGTCACATTTGTGGGTAGCTGGATCATACCCATGCCTACATCCTTACGCACTGTGAAGGGCGTACCCCTGTTTAAGCCCCAGGAGTACACGGCAAAGTGCCCCTGGTGACAGTTGATTTGGGTCGATAGCCCAAATCAGTTAAGTGGCCATCCGTGGCCTTGTGATGAAATTAATTTTTTTTTAAAGCTTTGAAGACTGCATGGTGTGTTGTTGGCTGACATTTTTCTGACCACATTTCTGACAACATTTGACCAGGTAGCAGAGGTGCTTTGCGAAGACAAGTGTCGTCTGTCGGTTAGCGGATGGTTTCATGGATCCTCTGTTGATAGACCTTCACCATACATCGAGCCTAAACCTGAGCTTCATCCACACTTTACAATTGAGGTAATTCATACATGACCATCTTCATGTTGTCTCTTATAAGCATGTGAATTTACCTCATGTTTGATCTCAAGAGGAGGGCCTATACTTGGGGTAATGTTGAGGGACTTACTCTAGGGTATCTTAGGGGTTTCTGGGATAACGTAGGGGCTTCAGCAGCTAACATTGGGTGCCTTAGGGGATAATATTGAGTCCATCTCGGGGTAATTTTGGGATCCTCTTTTGGGGTTATATTGGATGCCTCTGGGGGTAATTGTGGGTGCCTACTTGGGGTAACATTGAGGAACTCCTGGAGTATCATAGGGGGTTTCTGGTGGAACATGGGGAAATTTGGCGTGACTGAAGGGATTATTAGAGCTTATACTGGGTGACTCTTGGGGTAGCATTGGGGACAACTAACTTGGGTAACATGGGAGTTCTAGGGTAGCGGACTATATAGCAGCTAACATTGGGTGCCTACGGGATAATATTGAGGTCAATTCAGGTAATTTTGGGGATCCTCTTTGGGGTAATAGTGGGTGCCTCTAGGGATAACATTAGGGGACTCTGGGGTAATATGGGGGTCCTCTTGATCACTGGAGGTAATATTGGGTGCCTCGGGGGATAACAGGAGAAACTGGGTATCGGAGGCCACTGGTAACACAGGGGCATTTTGGGGGTAATACTGGGAACCACAGGTGTGAGGGTTATATGTGGGTCAGCTGGGTGTATATAGTAGTCTTGCATTAGTTTTAGCAGGGATGTTGGAATCTAGCAGATGGGTTTCCCTTGTCCTTACCATGTATTTAATAAGAATTCACATTATAGTGTGAAATTTGTCTCAAAGCCCATTTTTATATGGTAACCCGTGTACTAAGTTACCATATTAGTTCTGATTCTTATTTCGTAAAACGGGACCAGCCTATTTTTCCCCCTCCAGCCTGGGTTTGGGTGCAACAAAATAAATCAAAATACATTTTAATGGCTTGGCATGTGATGATAACCATAGTAAGAATTGCAGCAAAAACTTTAACCCATCCCTGTGTTTCAGACGGATTTTGTTTTATTTAAACTTATTCCCTAAAATCTTCTAGGATGACGCAATCTACCATTGGGTCAATCCATTGTATTTGGATGTTCTCAACCAATCAGAAATCCAGGATAGATTCACCAACGACTCGGAGATTGAACTGGAGAACTTCCTATCAGTAAGTTTAGCTTTCTGTGTAGCACTCGAAGAAGTAGCACCCGGAGAATGCTGTATCTGTAGTTCTCTGTGCATTTCTCAGGGATGTGATTTCTCCAAAAAAAGGAATCCGGTTCCCCCCCCCAAAGAAAAAAATAGTAATAATAATATATATATTTTTTTTAAAACTTAACATCAAATTCATAAAAAAATGAAGATAAAACCATATAAAACGTCCCAGATTGCAGAGTAGGGCTTTTAAAACCAAAGATAAATAATATTAGTGGGCTTCGAGTTCGCAAGTTTTCGAGCTCGCAAGCTTTCGCACTTTGCGCTCAGAGTTCAGGTTTTTTTCAACAGCTTATCACATCCCTGGTTTCTGCTATGATGCAATTTGTGTTGGCTGCCATTTTTAGCTGAATGACAAGTTTCAGCTTTCCCATTGGTTGACACAGCTGTCAAAGAGGGCGTGCACAGCAGAAACGGACTGCAGTTGAACTCGGCATTCGCTGTGTTCTATTTCTATGGTGTTACATACTTTTTTATCGAGTATTAAACCACAAGGGAAACTGGCTGGGTAAGATTTTTTTCTACTGTAGAATCAACAGAGTAATCATAGAAATTGGTGAAAAACTAAATCTAGCGGGCACACATGCGGGTTGATAACTTTTATCATAGGATGGGGAACTAAGGACATTTTATGAATGCAAATTGGTACTGACACACACACACATCCTTGTTTGCCGACCCGGTATATCAAGGGCTTTTCTTTGTTCGCTCCAACTGTTTGGACTTTTTTTTTTTAGCAATGTCTCCATTGATTTTGTACACTGCAGTAAATCGAGGACCTCCTTGCTCTGTCAAAAAACCTAGATCCCTTTGTTAAATCTTTGGTTTCATTGAGTAGACACGCTCATTGATAAGTACAAATTTGGGGGAAGGGGGGGTCTCCAAAAGTAATACTCTCTGTTACATCTTTAACAATAATGATAATTTGGGGGCGGTTCCGTAGCCACTGTTGCTATCTAATGTTTGACAACCTCATGTTTTTTGACAGTTTTCAATACACCTTATGCATTGACGTCATCAAATCGCCATCTTAGAGGTAATTGAAACATGCAGATTTGTATGCGCGGCGCACAGGATTGGCTAATGAACAACCTCCCTTTGACCTCTAGGCGAGGGCCCCCTACTCAAATGACGTCATGTGCATAAGGTCAATTATTTCATTGAAACTCTTTGATGCTGATTACAGGAGGACAAGTATGAGATGTTATGCGAGGCTCTAGAATGCTCCGACATCAGGTGGGAAAGGAGAGGACCAGCCAATAAAAGGTATGTCAGGCTGTAACAAGGCAAAGTTCTTGTAAAGAATATCATTGACTATAGTTCGACTAAGTTAGACCAAACTCTGTCTAGTTGATGATAGTTGGACTATGCTAGTCGACTATTTAAAACCAGCCTACCGGGCATGATTGCATTGCATCACTGGTTAGCACAGTGCAGAGTGGACCAGTTAGCAGAAAATGATAACGTGTGTTGAATCGCCAGCCACGTTGACATGACTAGAGTTGTTTGCACTTCAACTTATGTGCGCGTGCCCTATGTATGTCACTATTAACAATCACTGGTTAACCATTGGTCCTTGCGCGAACCTGACCCAGCTAAGCCCAATTTCATAGAGCTGCTTTAAGCACAGAAAGTATAGCTAAGCACAATAAAATGATGCTGACCACAGTAAGGTTACCAGCCTAAGTACCATGTCACATGTACCGTATGTGACTGGTATGTTGCTCATTTCTGCTTAGCAGAAAATTCTTAAGCAATATTTTCTGCTCTAGCAGCTCTATGAAATAGAAACCTATTAAATGAGACAAGATTTTGATTGGATTGTTGCTCAAAGGGTGTAGAATATTAGTTTCTTAACCAATCAGAAAGAAGTATCTATGGTAAGATTTAATTATCGTACGATGGCTGTAACCGGTCAGCCTGAAGATGTGTAGATCAGTTTTAGATGTGGGAGGAAAACCCCAAATATGGGAAAACCCATGCAAGGTTTCGGGTCCTGGGGTGGATTTCACAAAGCACTAAGATTCATCGGAAAGATGAGTTGTCAGTATTACCATAGTGATTTGCATTGTGACATCACACTTTGCTTAGCAACTACGATTGATTTGCACTTAGGATCAATCGTAGCTCTTTGTGAAATCGGCCCCTGAGGGGAGATTCGAACTGGAGCCCATAGATGTGAAAGGCAGAGCACTGAAGCCAACCCGAGTCCCAAACGCAGAAGAATGTGTTTTTTGGTGGTACTTTCAGGGTTTGCCCTTAATGTTTCAGTGACTAGACAACAGGACCAGCTAGCGTGTTATTTCACAGGTCCACTAGCTTTGTTACTATTCCATATTATATGAAAATGAAGATGCTTCTCAACACTAGAACTAGCCAGCCCTGACCACTTGGAGAGAATTTTGACTGGTCCTTAGGTCTTTTAACTATTGGTCAGTGGACCGCTGTTAACAGAGAACTCTGACTTTCGATCTTCACTTTTTTGTTTGCTGTAACTACAGAAATTATGAGAGGGCTGACAGATCAACATTACCTGAGGTAGTACAAGAGTGTCTGAAAGTTCTGCAATCTGAGCACATGTTTCTTACAATGTCTAACTTCACTGGGCTGAAGTTACATGAGAGTGCTCCGGACAACGATAGTGATGATGATGAAGATAATGATGATGAAGAAGATGTGGAGGGGGAGGAGGAGGAGGAGAAGGAGGAAGCAAGGGGGAAGGAGGAAGCAAGGAGGAAGGGGAGTGATAAGAAAGAGGATAAGAAGGATGAGAAAGCAGCTGAGGAAAGTACGAGACAAGAAGGAGATACCGGTAACTTAAGTAAGTAGAATTTGAAACTTTGCCTGGTGGAGACACTATCTAGTGAGGTTTGAGGTAACTCCATGTACATGAGTAGGATTTGAAACTTTGCATAGTGACAACACAATCTTGTAAGGTTTGCAGTAACACCATGAACATGAGTTAGATTTGAAACTTTGCATGGTGACGATACAATCTAGTAAGGTTTGAAGTAAGACATGCACATGAGTAGGAGTTGAAAAACTTTGCATGGTGACAATACAGGTAATGTTTGCGCTTACACCATGTACATATGAGTTTGACATGTTAGACCGCTCGGCCATGGCGTGCTAGTTAGTAACACTGTGTAAAATCACGTTCACCATTTCTGTCTTTACCGCAAGTGATATTGTCTTTATAGAACCCAAACCTGTGTGTAACCCAAGATGTCGAGCTGAGGTGAGACGCTGGTCACATGGTTGCTACACACTGGTACACGACACAGACACAGAAGGGTCAGAGTTCGCTCTGGATGCTGTCATACAATTCAACTGCCCCATAGGTATGTTAGACTTTGTTTTTCTTAATAGATGTTGAATCGCATCGGGCATGTGTCGGTATAAAGAATATTATTTGGTTTTCAAACACACCGATGTGTGTAAAGCACAGCATACTCTGTACTTTTTAATACTCGGTACTTTTTAATACTCGTTACTTTCCCGAGTCCTGTGAAGAAAAATCCACAGGCATATTACTCAGGGTGAGATTCATATCCATGACCTTTACAATTCTAGAGCAGATGTCTTATCTCTGGACCACCGAGATTGCCCGGTAGGCTAGAGGCAGTCGAATTCTGGGTAAAACCAAATAATATTTTTTATCCTCGATGCTAATTTATTGACTAATACATTTTTGTTGTACTCACTGCTATATTATAGGATTCGAACTCCCTCTAGATCTTAGTGATCTAGTGGTAAGACATCTGCTCTAGAATGGCAAAGGTTGTGGGTTCCAATCCCACCCGAGTATTATGGCTGTGGAAAGTACTGAGTAAACATTGAATTACTTGGGTCATTAAACGAATGGATGAGCAGTTAATCTGCCTGGGGCAGTCAGCAGCCCTACTGGTTTGTGCATTATCCAATTAAGTCAATTTTTTGAAAGGGAATTACATGGAGATAACAGGTGGGAGTTGTCAGACGAAAAGGATGTTTCATTTCAGCCTAGAGTTTAATGGAGCTTTCCTGTAATGTTAAGCCCAAATTTCCATAGGTTTGTAATTTTATGTATGTGGTTGATCACACGAAACATGAACAATGTCTGCGACTATATTTAGTCAGCTCTACCAATCCTGTACAATACACATTTGTAACATCGGTAATTGTTAAAGACCAGTATCCACACTTGATGTGACCAAACATATACATGAAATAACAAACCTGTGAAAGTTTAAGCTCAATCGGTCATCGGAATCACCATAAAAAGTGGGAAAAACCTTAAGTGTTTTCACTGGTGTCAAACATTGAGTTTTTGACTCATGAGATAAAAAACTAATTGTTTTACCCATTTCTCAAAAACTATAGCATTACAATCAAAAACTATTTCAAAGGGAGTTTCCCACCATGACCATCTTTATACCATGTAAGTTATGCATGAATCTATGAATGAACATTTATATTTTTACTCTTAACCAATGTTACAAACACCATTTTTAACTGTACCATTTTCTTTCAGGCTGGCAAATGGATCATGGTGGATACATCACATATATCGCCAAGGCAGAAGATGATGAGGTAAAATGGCTTTAATGTGTTTTTTACCCTTACATCAATGTGTATTAAGCACTGGATACTTGGTACTTTCCTGAGTTCTGTGAATAAAATCCACATTCAAATCAATCGGTTGGGATTCGAAAGTACTGATTATACAGTGCATAATACACATCGATGTAAAACATGAAATTTTATTCTTTATCCAAGATGCGATTAAGTAAAAAGGCTTTTTGGTTTTATCAATCCATTGACCATTTATCAGCCCATTTGCCTCATTCCCATATCAATTTCATGGCTCAGCTTATCATGAATGGAAAACCAGTGGTTATTCTATCAGAAAAAACCACGCTTTATGTAATATGAAGCCTGTTTTCACTTGTGTGCATCAGGGTTGGGACGTTTAACTGTTTAACAAATGTTGAAATCCGTTTACAATTTTTTTTATGGTCAACAGTATGAACAAAAATGACCTTCCTTTTCTTAAAAATGTTAGCCCCAGACACTATCCAGGGAAAAGGATTGACATCCCTTTTGTCATGTTTGTTGGTGGAATTTTCTTATTTTAATCCCCTGCAAATGTAATACATTGTTTTCAATCTTGAACAATTTGTTATACATTTTGCTTTGTACACCACCCCATTGTGGTTTATGGTTTTGTGACTGTGAAGACTGGGTTACTGTGTTTTATTTTTAATCCTTGAAAGTGTGTTGACATCTGCTCCTATTACAGATGGGCTCTTAGTTCCAATTGGAATCGTAGAAGCGGTTAAATGGAAGTCGCAAGTTCTGTTAAGCCGTTTTGGGAAAATAAGTGTAAATGCAAAACTATAGTGTGTGTGTGCGTTCTTCTAGTTACTAAGCATTTTTGGCTTACACCCTAAGCTCAGATACTCGGCGCTATCCCCACACTAGTGACCGGTGCAGATTACCGGGGTAAGCAGAGGAACACTAGTGTCAGAAGGAAGGGGATTACAGAATTGGCAGGGGAAGAACAAACCACACCCCCCCTATGTTCTTTCCTTCCGTACAGGTTTTAACCCCACCCCTTGTCTCACATCTTGAATTTCTTCTGCAGCTTCTAAACATCTGCCCCGAGAGCAATGCCCTGTCACTGGTGTACCGTGACAAGGAGACGCTGAGATTCGTCAAGCATGTCAACCATAGATTCATCCAGATGGACACCGGTGAAAAGGATTCAGTAGTCTACATGTATGACGTACGACTGGTATACTACGAGTAGCAACAGCTTCTGTGAGAGTTATCGTGTTTTTTCAGGTTGCAATTGGGCTGCACAGTTGAAGGGCTGACTCACCTCTTGGATTTTCTGGGCTGTAAGGGAGCATCTCAAAAAGTGGAACGGTAGAAACATTCTAATTGGATCGGATAAGTATTCCAGCGCATGCTTGTGGATCATTCAGTTGGACTGCTGGAACATTCCATTGGAACGTTCATTATACTAGTGTGCGTATTCACTTGGGTAAGATTGCTCCCGTTCTTCAGTGCAATGATGTGGTCCAGTGGAACATTCTGGCTGTCCAATGGATTGTGGTCTTGTGCGCGCCCACGGGAACATTCTTTTGCGCTTACAGCGAACCCAACTTTTGAGATGCTCCCTAAAGAGATGGCGCTTTATTGGTTTGTGAAATAAGATTTTCTTGGTAAATGTCTTACCATTCTATCATTCTAGGTCCCTCCTGTCTAGCGTCAAATTTAGCCAGTTTCTCACCCTCCCATCCTGTCATGCCTAGAGAAGCATTTTGTGATGTGCTGTATCTCTTTTGAAGTATTTACATTAATATTGAGGATCTGAGAGAAGGATTTCTTCCAAAAATCATCGATAGACCATCCTAATAATGGGAGGTGAGGGGATATAACCATAGACTAGCGAACAGCTGTTAAAATTAAGCAAGGAAACACAAAATGAATGGCGACAAATTTGTATTGATCAGTAAGCATTTTATTATTAAAAAGCATATATTATATCCTGGTTTTCAGTTGTCCCTCAAAGTATATACACAACTTCACACATGTATCGACTTTCTATAATTTAAATACCTGTATAGTAACCACATGTTAAGAATCTTTGCAAAATCGTTTCAAACTCAAAAATTCATTTTCATTTAGTCTGATACAGACAAATACTAAACGATCTGCAAGTTACATTATTTGTAAAAATCAGAAGGACAACATTGTTAATAAAGTCCCAATTGTGACCCAACGTAATACATGAAATAGCAAACCTGTGAAAGTAAAGCTCAATTTATCACTGGAGTCACAAGAAATAGATAGGTTGCAGTATGACGTAAGTCGGCCATCTTTACGGGCAATTTGGAACACACAGTCCCGCGTTACGCGTGAGAACGGCGTGCAGCACGCGCACATTTCACCAAACTCATTGCATGATTGGTTAGTGAACGACGCGGCTGCGTTAATAATTTGAGCGCTTGACGCGCCTGCAAGCCAAAATGCGATTTGCCCGTAAAGATGGCGTCTACTGGGAACTATCTATAGTGACAAGCCCATCAAGGTACTGTTTTCAAATATCAGGTTTTAGTGGATTTGCAAGATCAAAACTTATTTTTTTGTGCTTATTGACCTTATTCAATGATGTCATACCACTGCCATCTTAGAGGTAAAATGATGATGAAACAATGGAAAACACACAGCTATGTATGCGTGGCAAACAGGACAGACTAATGAGCAGCCTTCTTTTGACCTGTAGTTGAGGGCGCCCTATTCAAATGATATCATAAGCTAAGGTCTATTGAAATTTGGGCCTGTGTATATGAAACACAATGTACATGTTGTACAGTGTCGGAAGTTTAATACACGGGTGTCTGCAGTACAATATGTTTATATACTGAGTATATCTTATTTTGTAATCTTAAGAAAGTAACTTTCTTTGTATAAAGTTAAATTTACTGACTTGTATCATCTTAAAGGGTTAAGGAGTATAGAGTTTTTATCACGCTGACAACGACAAGTAAGTTAATGATTCAAAATTCATCATAAAAGCAAAGTTTTTGTGACAGTTGTACAAATTTAATACTGTAAGCCATTTCTTTAAATGGTGGACACATTTCAAGTGCACTATTTGGTTTTGGTAAATCTGTACGAGTTGGGGGTTTGCCTTTTTCAGTGATTAGCCAGCGGGACTAGTTGGTTGTCATTTCACTGGTTTGCAAGCGTTTTCACTAGCCCTTATTTATATTAAATAGGGATGCTTTTCAACACTGAACTAGCCAGCCAGCCCACTTGGGAGTGAATTTTGACTAGTCCTCAGGTGTTTAAACTGGCATTTGGCCAGCGGACCACTGTAAAGGGAGAACACACCCAAACCAAACGATGTACTCCCATGGTGTTCGCCATATCTCAAAACGGCTAATGAAGATATTCAAACTCTACAGACCAATCCTTTTGGGATGTTTTTCAAATTTTCTGCCATTACTGGAACTCAAATACGCTTGTGCATCAAAGTCATGATATTTACGCAACAATACATTCAGCATGTGCTGCAGGTCAAAGCCTTTTGTACCGTGCACATTCAAGCGTATATAAAAGAGCCCCAGTGAGGGCAGAAAACACTAGTGCAGGAAATATGAAATTTACCTTGATAATTGATATTCTATAAAAAACAGTTCATCTTATGATATTAGTAGTATCAGCATGTTTTCAGCACACTTAAATTAAACCATTGTCCACACAAACTAAATAGCACAGGACAACTATTGTGCATGATAATTGTATTTGTTACAGATAACTACTGTATGCCACATACATGACTGGCAGAATTTTGATGTAGTAATAATTGATGTCTTCATCACCAGGGCCCATTTTCATAGAGCTGCTTAAAGGCCCTGTACAATATTGGTAAGATCGAAAAACACAAATGTTCACAGATTCACACATAACTTCCATGATTTAAAGTAAGTAATGGTAGAAAGGGTTCCTTAAAATATTTCTGCCTAAAATGCTACCGTTTCTGAGAAATTAGTAAAACAATAGTTTTTATCGCGCGCGATAATAAACTCGATGTTTGAAAAACAGAAAACACATAAGGTAATTTTTCACTATTTTCTCGTGACCTCGATGCCAATTGAGCTCAAATTTTCACAGGTTTGTTATTTCGTGTATGTGGTTGATTACACAAAACATGAACACTGTCTGTGATTGTTTTGTCAGCTCTGCCAATCCTGTATAATACCTTTAAGCAAAAAATGTTGTTTGAAAACTATAAGCAGGACAACACTCACAGCCTAGTACATAGCACATTATATTTGGACTGGTTGCCTTATCCTGGTAAGCTACTTTTTGTGCTTAAGCAGTACTATGAAATTGGGCCCAGACCACGGAGCATGTGTGGTGACAAGAGGATGATAGTTTGAATCCTGTAATTCGAAGTTGGGAACAATTTCATCGATGGATGATTATTGCGTTGTGGATAAAGATCATTTGGTTTTACCCTTACACCAATGTGTGTTTTTACATCAATTAACCCTCCTACTCAAGGTAACATTAACAAATTTCCAGCGAGTTGACCAACCATTTGAAACCATTCAAGTGCACAGGTTGTGTATAGTGGAACATGTGTGTACTGTGTAGATGCATTCACCACATCTTCAAGTGCATGGGAAAAGGACATAATGAAACGTTACTGGAGAAAGGGCGTAAGCAATTAATGTGCAAAATTGTGTTTCAAGAAAACTGAGTGTGAAAGTTTGATTGGTTTTCTGGCGTTCATTAGTCATCATAGGAAGGTTAAATTCTGCATAGGAATGGGAAAACATCTTATTGGGGTAATTCTAGCAAAAAATGTAACAGTAATGTCACATTTTGTTTTTGTCAGGAGCCATTGTTTTGCTTATGTCCTTTGTTACCAGGAAAAAATACTTTGTGTTCCTTGAAGTGCATAGAGCCTTGTGCCCTTCTTCCAGGCACAAGATGACAAGGTATCATGTTGCAGGATTGCATAGTTTATCTGTAGGCCTTTTAACCCTAAAAAATCCCCCTCATGTGTTGAACATGGACACAGGTCCAACTCATGTATAAGTTTGATCAACCTTTTCACACTATAACATTTCAATCCGTCATTGACCAGTGTAGAGCGCTTGATTCGTGTCGAAACCAACCCTGCTCAGGAGGTGGGTTGAGGGTTTTTCAACTGTGTAGAGAATTACACGTGCAGCAAAAAAGTATTATTTCGCTTAGGGGCGAGTGACAGCAGAGGAGGGCCCTATTTCATAGAGCCTGCTTAAGCACAATAAGTAGCTAATCACAACTAAAATTATGCTTACCAGAATAAGGTTACCAACCAAAATTCAACATCACATGTACTATTTGTGACTGGTATCCTGCTTGTTTGGGATAAGCAGAAAGTAGTCAAGCATTATTTCCTGCTTTAGCAGCTCCATGGAATTGGGCCCAGATTTGAACCCTGTTGAACTTTTGTGAAGTCAACACGGATTGGAACCTTGTAACTTTTGGCACAGATCACAGCTTGATAGTGTCAAAAGGCCCTATCATTTAAAACTGCAGAGGGATATTGAATGGTCAGACAGTAGGAAGGTTTAAGAGATGTTTGTTCGCTTAGTAAATCTTTGGGCCCAGCAATTCTGCGGGATAGTTACCTTCCCTGATAAAAGTTGTATAAAAGTATCATGTATAGTAACAATTTCTATGAGTAATGCTCAGACCTGATGCTTCGTTCTTTAATGGGCAAGGGCACCTCTATGAGGAAATAATTAAATTCTATTGGAATATTTTAAGGGGCAACAAGGCAATGACCAGGGGCATGGAGGCGATTGCCTCCAAGAAGCAACAGGCCTGAATTCTCTGCTGTCTTAACTTTACAAGAAGTAATTTAGCCTGGTCATTTAGCCTTCGAGAAAGACTCTGCTAGGGTCGAAACGTCAGGCCACTAACTTATTTTTTGCGTCTTAACTTTACCTCAGTTTTTACATGTACCTTCCTTTCTATTCCTACCTCCATGCTTTAACTGAATAAAATATAATTATAATTATTTTTTGCCTTCTCCTTTTCCTCCATACTTTAACTGAATAAAATATAATTATAATTATTTTTTGCCTTCTCCTTTTCCCACACAGTTATCCACTTTATTAGTCTGCCCTTCATTGTATTAACTAATTATTTACCTCTCTTCTAACCTTCCATTTTGTCCTTTGTGTTGTGTTCCCAACTTCTTGTGGTCAAGCTATCCCCTTCCCTTCATAACCCCCCCCCCCCCCCCCCCCCTTTGTCTTCATAATCCCTGCCTTCTCTGAATGCTTTCTGCTTTTCTCCCTCCACTCTCTCTATTCATGTATTTCCACTTGCAACTCTTGTCTGCTTGTATGTGTGTTGTGTGTTGTCATTTAGCCTTCCAGAAAGACTCTGCTAGGGTCGAAACGTCAGGCCACTAACTTATTTTTTGCATTTATACTACAGGTCCTTTTGGTTGGTAAGCAGTTTGCAACAGCTAATTCTATTTTCTCATAAAATATAATTAAGAATAAAGTTAATGTAATGATACGCTTTTACCAGAAACCATTACATTTTACCTTCCTTTTACCCATTCGTTTAAGATAACTGATCGTTCAAAACTATAAAAGTATAAACATTTAATGACAAATTCTAGCCACATGAATTCAGGTACAAAGATGCAAAAGAACATTTTCAAAAGAGTCAGCTGAATTATTTGTTTTAAATATTAAGTATAAAACAGTACAAAGTTAGGCACAGGGTAAAAATGTTTAACATCAAATATTATCATTCAGTCATTTAAAAAAAAAATCATCTGATCTTTACAAATAAGGTTATTTTTTGTTTACAATATAAATCTCTGCTAATTCTTTTTTCTTTGTTCATTGCACATCACATGTCGTATTTAACCTTTTATAAACCATTATTTTCTGTATAATTATTACCATATATACAGATGTGTGGAAAGAAACTTTTTTTAGTACTATTTATCTTTTATTAGCAAATATTTTTGTACGTAAACTAAACAAATGACAGAAAAATACTTTTGAAACATAATTGTTGTTTTGTTTCAGAAATCCATGCATTAGAAACATATGTAGGGAAATGTTGGTTCAGGATATGACAGTTACTGTGATCTTACTGTTTGAAGTTGAATCAAAGTTCAAGCGAAAAAAATAGAGTAAAGTTTTAGGGGGGTTCACCATATTTTCGTGGGGGGGGGGGGCACTTCTGCCAAATTAAAACTAGATTCCAGTTACATTTTTTTTAAACAAGCCCCTTTTCAGCACTTTCTTTATGTCATTTGCTATTTGTTATATAAGATAATCTTAGATGGAGGTAAAAAGAAACACATTGTTTTTGTGTAAATAGAAAACAAATTGAAAAAGAAACCCATTGAAATTATCACTAAGAGTGTTCAGGTAATTTTTATTTTCAAAATTCCAGATTGCAATTTAGGTACCGGGGGGGGGGGGGGGGGGGGGGGGTGGCCACTGTAAAGGTTTTAGGGGTCAGTTGTCAATATTTAAAAGTACCTCTTTTCCCCATTTTCCCAAAAGACTTTCTAGCTATTACTAGTCCCTTCAATAGTGACACTTAATATAAAAAACAACAACCCAAAGTGACATTTATAATGGAACGCAAATGCATAGGGGAAAAAAAATAAACAATTCTAGTGTAGACAAAATTGACTCATCCTTATACCATTTGGGAGTTATTTTATCAATCAATCAAGTCACTTTGTTAATTTAACCATAATAAAAATACCATAATGTCACACACGTTTGTTTACATTAGAAGACTGAAAATGAAAGGAACAGGGAAATAAATGAGTTGGTAACTGTTCACGAACCGTGCTAGTGCACAGGTGTAGAAAAGACAAGTTGCTGCGACTGTGCTCACAATGCGAATTCCAATTTAACATTCATACTTCATCAAAATTTTTAAAAGATATGCATTAACTTGTGTTCATACATTTGTGCAGTGCAAGGATCTTTTCATAAATTGATTGATTTATCCTTGCATTTCTTCCAATCTTTATTGCAGACTTTCCCGATTTCCTTCCATGAAGTCACTGCCCTCTGTACGTATCTCGGTATTCTTTCAATTATTGTTACACAGACCTGTTTGGAAATAGGCGCACGCTTTTCATTTTCTATATTCAGGTTCTTGCCATCATTCACTGATACGGCGCATACGCAACTGACAAATGTTAAATATTTCAATTTGTCTAACTACGCATTCGACTAGTGTGTACGGCCTAGTTTTGTTTTTGTTTCGGACGCAGAAATGCAGTATGACTACGCACTGCGCTTCTTTTTGCACACTGCACACTGTGATAAATGGGTGCGCGTCCTGTGTACGCAGTAAAAAACGCAGTGAGTATGAAGCTGCCTTGGGGTCTATGGAAAAAGGAGTTAGTTATAATTATTCAGTTATTTCCTTGTTAATTATGTTTTTTCTCATTCTGATGTATGGATGGAAGATTACAACACAAGCTATTCAGAAACAGCAACCAACTCATTTCTTTTCCCGTTTCTTTTATTTTCAGTCTTTTAACCCTCTTGCTGTCTGACCATTCAATACCATTCACTGTGGTTTTGAATGATAGATAAGCTATGCCAGCCTTGCAATGTGATACCATGAGGGAATGCATGTACACAGTACACGGTTAGTTCTGTGCACAGTTGTGCCACCATACACAACTTTGGCAGTTGAATGGTTTCAAATGGTTGGTCAACTCACTTGAAAATGTTGCGAACAGTACGAGGGTTAATGTAAACAAACGTGTGTGACAAACCAACATCATACCGGGTGTTGCAGGTTTTCTTTACTGTATTATAGTGGCCATATCCAAAGTTGTCAACATTTACAATCATATTAACAATTTGAGAGGTGGGGGCCATAGAGCAATTTCAACTTTGAAGATGTACACAAATTTTTATATTTATTTTAGGAAATTCAAATCCCACTCTAGCCATTTTTTATATTACTAGGAACTTTTCAGTTATGAAGCTCAAGCAGAAATTTTGCGCCTACCCTAAAAGAATGTTGTTACGGTGACCATAACAGGATTTTGCAGTAAGCAGAGCATGGCCATGAAATTGGGCCTGACAGGCTGACACTTTACTGTTGTGGAGTCGCGTTGTGTCAGCAGGGCTCCACATTATCCAACAGCTTCCAGAGCAGCTAGAATCACATAACCCAAAACGGCAAACGCAATCTTCTGCGGTCTATCCCTGTGCACCTCCAATTCATGATTCAATATCTCAAAGAATGTGACGAAAATGAAGATTCCGGCCGCCAGGGCCTGCATGATCGCCGAGCAGACGATGGCACCAAATCCAGGAGAGGCGCGGATCCAGAGTCCAATCGCGATTCCGCACGGAATCATTCCTGAGAAGAACACACCGTAGATGATGAACAGGTAGGTGTTGACGGAGTTCTTGATAAGGCTAGCACCGAGGGCAAAGGCAGCGAGGCTCTCATGTGCAAGCATTGCTATGAGGAGGTACACTATACTCTTGATGTCCTCTTGAAGACCAAGAGCCATACCCTCAAAGACGGAATGTGTTGAAAGAGCAAAGAGAAGGATGAGGGACCGCAGCAAGCCAGTGTTATTAGGGTTGCCTAGGTGACTGTGTCCATCTGAATGTGCTTCATGGGAATGGTGTCCATTTTCAGCATCACCAGTTTCATCGGGGTAATGACCTTTAACCCTGAAACGACCTCCATTGGTATTGGAGTGATGTTTAGATGAGCTTAACATGGGTTGTTTGACTGAGTCTCTGTTGAACAGATCGAAATCTTCCTCCTCCTCCTCCTCATCATCAGCGTCAAGCTTGAGCTTCCCATCTTCTTTAGCAGATTCCAAACTCGCATCTAAATTATTCATCTGAATGGATTTCTCCCGTCTCCCACCCTGCCAGTACTGCTGCATGGACAACGCCAGCTGCTCAAATGTCAAAATTAGAAAAAATCCCATGATGACAGTGGCCTCACAAAATGGATACTTCACCGTTACATTCCTTGCCTCAAAAATCTCCTGGAATTTCTCCCTGGCGGAAGGAAGTAGCCCAAGGAAGCAAGTCGCAAGAAACACACCTCCTGCCAAGCAGTTACTGAAACTCAATATCCTCTCAGATCGCCTACGGCGACTGAGGGAAATTGACTTATTTGTCTTGATCACTTTCAGGGGAAGGAGAGCCCCAGCTAGGGTAATGAGGAACACAGCAATCATACAAGTCAGCTGAAGAAGCAGGAGATTCATATTGTTGCTGGAGGACGGATCCATCGTCATCCTCGTTGATTTATCTACAGGTGGGATATATTCTGTTGTCTTCATAGCGATATTCTCCAATGCTACCTTGCATCAAAAGATTCAAGGATTTTCTTACATTTCATTGTGACAATTTGTTGTTGAAATTTGTGTATTCTCGTTGACTGCTGACATTTTAACAAAAAACTGGATTACTCTCGGGAAAAGCGATGTGTGTCATCAACTTGGTGGTTCTGGTTCAATTTAGAGCAATTATTGGTTCTCACCATGCTCACCCTTCATCCCCACTGAAATAAAACAATAATAAAATCAGAGTTAACTTCGCGATCATAAACTTAGGTCAACCAAAAGGGGTTGTAAAATTATCAGGAAAAAATTCCATTTCCAACTGCATTTAAAAAAATAACTTGTTTACACTTTCTTTCAAGGCACTGTACACGTTTGGTAATTACTCAAAATAATTGTTAGCATAAAAACTTACTTGGTAACGAGCAACGGAGAGCTGTTGATAGTATAAAACATTGTGAGAAACGACTCCCTCTGAAGTAACGTAGTTTTTGAGAAAGAGGTAATTTCTCACTCAAATAATAAAAGACTTCTGGCCAGAAGCCTTTTATTCCTATCTGAAAGCACACTAATTTGTACAACAAGGGTGTTTTTTCTTTCATTATTTTCTTGCAACTGCGATGACCGATTGAGTCCAAATTTTCACAGATTTGTTATTTTATGCATATGATGGGATACACAAAGTGAGAATACAGGTCTTCGACAATTACCAAAGGTGTCCAGTGCCTTTAAACTGTACTTTTTGATGTGTACATTATCGACCTTTCCAGACAAGTATGAATTTAATTTGACCAAAATTAAGGAAAATAATGTGGCAGTAGGATACAACAAATTTGTCAATAATACAAATAAGCATAATACAGCAGCATGTCATGGCTGAGCGGTCCACTCTACCTAGCACATCGAATTCAAGTTGTGGTGGCTGATTCAACACAAAGTGGGTTCGAATCGCGGTCCCAGCACTAGTTTCCTCTGTGAGCAAGACACTTCTATAATTGCTCCTTTGCATTTATGTCCTAACGTAGAGATCCTGCCGAGTATAACGACGTAGAAGTAGAATTAGAAGTTAATACTTGTATTTTGTTGTAACTTTGTTGAGTGGTTGACTGTTCTTTCTCCACCATGGTCATGGACAAGACTTGACAAGAGAAGTCCCTGACACTGTGACAGTCGACAGTTCACACTCACTCCAGTAGCAGTACTGTGACAAAGTACAGTCCTCAGTACTCTCTAGCCTACACTCTAGTGACATATAAAGCATTCAATTTTTACACGTTTTCTACCACAAAAAATGTTCAGTTCAAAAATCCTGTCATGCTTTTCCAATGATAAGGCTTTTTTTGCTTACAACAGCTAAATTTCAAAACGTTTGTGTTACTTCCCCACACACAAAATATCCATATCTGCCTAAGTCTGGTACCGAGAAGTATCTAAACGAACCTGAGTATTTTCTTCAGAGGGGTACCAAACTACTTTTGCAATACTACGTGCACACCACCACGTCGCGTTTATCGAGTTGGAACTTCGCACAAACAAGGTAAATATCTTTTTAAATTGCTTCTAAAAATGTACAGTTTTATTCAATAATTGTATCACTCATGACCGGTCACTTTGGTAGCACTTATTTGAATGAAGCATACTTACTTCTAAGCAAATTCACCAGAAAACTTTGCACTAGGTACGTTATGAGTGACTGATGAGTTCAGAACTTCAGTTTAGGTTGGTTGCTTGCGGTTTTTGTTTGTTTTGAACATCAGAGCATACTACTAGCACTGTACAGCGACGCGTGCATGCTGTAGTGTTATAGCTGCACACGGCCTCCCCCTGCACACGACCCTTGTTTTCTTGCAGCTAGCTAGCTAGCTAGAGTCCACCCACCACCTGCCTGCCTGCTGTCATTCCAATCCGGCCACCGGCTGGGCACAGGTGAGCTGCTACAGTGCTAGCCCCGGAACCTTCTTGCACTTACATACACAGTTGCACACGGGTTGTGATGTGTGACACTCTGCACTTTGACCACTAACTAATAAAATAGTCTTTACTCTTCTTAATCTTATCTGAGTGATGATAATATTGATATTTATATGTTAAATTTACACAGGGCAGGGGTTAAAGAAAATACCTTTTAATATTTATACTTGTAATCAGATAATAGGCCTATTTTATTATTTGTTTTTGGATATGTGTGTACCCCCTCCTCCCTAACTTTGTATTCCTTCCTCCATGCTTAGGCCAAGTAAAAAAAGTAACGAGTTTCTTGTCCGGACTTTTTCAAAAAAGGAGGAGGCAGGGCGCTACTAATCTATTTACTATTTTTCAATTTTTAGCTATTTTTTCCAAGATGGCCGCCATGCTAAATATGGCTGGCCAAGGTATATTTATTCACAGATATTGTGCTATTTGAGTATATTATACTATACTGATGCAATTTATGACAACAAAAATGATTTGTAAGACCCTTCACTGCAGAATCGCAGCTCCATCACCTTCGACAACAGTTGCTGTCCGCTCTGAAAAGAACGCCCAGCTGGGTTTGGTGCCAAGACACTGGTGATATATGAAGTCAGGAGAATCACACCTTTAACCCTCAACTAGCTAGCCTAGGGACTGCACACCTAAGAATATTGAAATGAGAAAGTTGGGAATTCTTGAGGCAAAGCTGCTACTTGGCCCATCTAATTGGATTCAGGAGATTCAAAATATCAGAGATGCCACTCAGTTTTATCCCAAAAACTTGTTTCAGCTTTAAATCTTCATAAAAATCTGATTTAGGATTTTTTTTTTTTTTTTTTTTTTTTGAAAATAGTAAAAAGTAAAAGAAAAGGAGGCAGCGGTCAAAAAGGAGGCGGGCGGGGACGAGAAACTCTTTAGTTTTTTTACTTGGCCTTAGACCATGCAGGTAGAAATAGACCCAGTAACTGGGGCGCTGGTCTGTACTCCTTAGGAGTATAGCGCCCTAGTTACTGGGTCTATTTCTACCTGATTTTTGCCCATTATCCCATGTTGATTAATTCTGAATCCTGCTTGTTTTGGGTTTTTTGTTTTTCTATTTCAAGGCTGTTTATTGTTTGTGACGGACTTCTCTGTTATGGCTAAATCCTTACTCTATCGGCTAAAACGGGAGTTGGCCAACTGAATAATTGAAAACTCAATTTATATGCTTATTTTTAATATCTTTGATCTTTTTGTTACATTCATAGCCTTCTAGTTCTACCTGCAGGTCAAACCAACTCTGAGTATAGTTTCTGAGAAGAATCCTGAAAACGAAACCATGGTGGTAGGTTTTTGTGCTTGCCTATTATTTTTCTTTGTGCCTGCCTATTTTTTTTTTTTGTGAAGTTAAAATGAGCAAATTAGCTAAATTGTTAACACTTTGAACTCCAGTTCAGGTACCTACTTTAACTGCTGACTTGCTACACAGTACACACTGGTTGCTCTATAGTTTAAGGTTTTGTATGGGCAAAAAACCCTAAATGGATAACTAAAAGTAACAATTTCAGATGAAACTCCCAACTGGTTCTGATAGACTTGCTGTAAATAATACAAAATGACCTATCACTGTTGACTTCATGTACATGCTAGGGCACCTGTCCAATTAAAATTCTAGCTAATCAAATCACTTCAGAAAGGTTAGTTGCAAACAGTCTCAGTATTAGAAATTAATTACAGAAATGGAAAAAAATTGCATTTTCTTTTGATGAATTACATTCCTTTTTTAAAATTATTATTCCAGAAAATTGGGCTTCAGATTAAAGCCAATCTTGAGAATATAACAAATTTACAACCAGATGGGGAAGACTTCCGGTGGTATGTCAAGGTAAGAAATATACTTCAGGGCTTGAATTCGGGGGAAATCAGCAAGACCACAGTAGCGTGTAGCTCGATTCTTTTACTGGACCAGAATTTATTTTTCAAGATCACAACCTAAATGAGAAAAGACTCTACAAATTGTTTATTTGAACGAGCACTGAGACAAGCTTTCTCTCATTTGTCCTATAGGTCAAATTTTGAGCCCTGTACTTTTATTTTCTTGAAATAAAAACACAAAACGGCATGTGGCTTGTTGTAGACAAAAGATTTTGTGTATTTTAGTTTCAGCTCTTTGGGATGTCAGTTGTTTTTTTGTTTTGGGGTGTTTTTTCCCCTTCATTTTCTTCAATGTTGTGATTGTAGTGTCATTGTTGGCTGTTTCTATTATCTTTTCAGATCAAATGTTCAAACTGTGGAACAGTAACAGAATCATGGCAATATTTAACACTCATTGTAAGTAAATACCTTGTGTTATTTGTTTGTGTATGTTTCTTTCTGATAATTTGTTTGTTGTGCCTTCTTGTTTTTTGGTACAATGGATTTTTTCTTTGATGTGTTTTGGTTTTGGGGTTTTTCCTCTTTTTTATAGGGGTAAGGGATGAAGTTGTCCTGTTTATGTATTTAACACCCATCTACTCTACTTTTAAAGAAGCATTTTTTTGATTTTGTGTTGGTTTTTTTAATACAGGAAAGTACACCAACTAAAGGAGGTCGGGGGTCAGCAAGCATGGTGTCAAAGTGCAAAATGTGCAGCCGAGAAAATCACATCGGTCAGTTGGGATGTTAAAGGGAATGACACATTATGAATTTGACAAACTTTGTTTTATTTTTTATTATTGTGTGACTTAAATTAAGGATAGAGACTGTGCAGACATCACTTTTTCTTTATGTTTAGACGTTGAGTTTAAAGGTATGGGGTCATACTTTGGTTAGTGCAAAATTTAATGATCATAAGACTTACTTTGTGAGAAGCCCTGCAGCTGTTGATAGTATAAAATGTTTTGAGAAAGAATTCCCTTCAAAGTAATATGGTTTGGATAATTTTTCACCCCAAAACATTTGAATTTGAGAAACGATTCATGCACGAATCCTTTCTCGGATTTCTGAGGGTTGGTGTCCATTCGCGAATGCTGTGGCCAGAGATGCGGTTGGTACCCGCTGTCACCTGCTAAACGTGAAGGGATTCAATGTTCTTGTGAAAATAGCAGTTTTTGCTGTTTTCTCAGCAAGTAGACACTGTATTCACCACAACTTTTTCACATACGTGATTTTTATTATACCTTTCTTTATACTTTGCCTATATATCAGCACTACAGTGACAAAAACTAATCTATGACCCTACCTTTAAAGGGACACGTTGCCTTGGATCGGACGAGTTGGTCTGTAAAAAACGTTTGTAACCGTTTGTTATAAAATGCATATGGTTAGAAAGATGTTTTAAAAGTAGAATACAATGATCCACACAAATATGCCTCGAAATTGCGTGGTTTTTCTTTTACATCATCGAATAACACGGTCGGCCATTTATGGGAGTCAAATTTTTGACTCCCATAAATGGCCGACCGTGTTAGTTCGCAAAGTAAAAGGAAAACCACGCAATTTCGAGGCATATTTGTGTGGGTCATTGTATTCTACTTTTAAAACATCTTTCTAACCATATGTATTTTATAACAAACGATTACAAATGCTTTTTATAGACCAACTCGTTCGATCCAAGGCAACGTGTCCCTTTAAGTTGTATACTTATTTGGATTTTTGTTTTCCCCCATTTTTTTCCCCAAGATATATTAAAGGATTCATACAAAGCTTATAAGGAAGAGGACAGCGGCAAGTTCAAGACGATTATTGGTTTTGAATGTAGAGGAATGGAACCTGTGGACTTCTCACCAAGGGTAATCTAATTTTGCTTCCAGTTTTAAAGAAACCTAAATCATGATTTATTCATGAATTGTAATATTTTTGTAAAACGCTACATTTGAGAATATAAAGAATTTGTTAAAATTGTTTATAACAGTGACACTTTTCAACAAATGGTGTACTTTTTCTAACCCGACTGTTTTATTTTTCATTTAGGTGGGTTTTGAAGCCAAAGGAGCAGATTCAACGACGCAATTCGAAGTTGATTTAACGGAAAAAGTTAGTGAGGAAATGTTTAAAACATGACTAGCATAGTTCATATGCAAAGACTCATTCAATAACAATATTAAGGAACTCTTGAGTTCAGATTTTTCTTAGTTTGTTTTTCAATTAAATGATATATTCTGTGGCCTACAATGTATTTTCTTTACTCTTTTATATTGTCACCAAGATGCCCTGTACCACCATGGTTGGATAAGCCTTTATTTTAAACTCCATGGATGCGAAATTTCAGACTTTTATTAGAAACCTTCCTTTTTATGTCTGCCTGGTGGAAAAAAGTTGCTGTTTTTTTCTTCACGGAGAAACTTTTCTCTTTGATTTACTTTACTCACATTTAGGAGATAACTCCCAAAAGCTTCTTGGAATACATAACTCCAGGGGCTTACAGAAGGTGGAAATACCATCAATTCAACCTGCATTCTAAAATGTTGATCCTAGTTTCAAACAAGATCTAAAATTTCGAACCAAGTTTCAAACAACATCAAAATTGTGGATCCTAGTTTCAAACAAGATCTAAAATTTGGATCCTAGTTTCAAACAAGATCTAAAATTTGGAACCTAGTTTCAAACAAGATCTAAAATTGTGGATCCTAGTTTCAAACAAGATCTAAAATTTGAATCCTAGTTTCAAACAAGATCTAAAATTTGGAACCTAGTTTCAGACAAGATCTAAAATTTGGAACCTAGTTTCAAACAAGATCTAAAATTTGGAACCTAGTTTCAAACAAGATCTAAAATTTGGAACCGAGTTTCAAACAAGATCTAAAATTTTGATCCAAGTTTCAAACAACATCAAAATTGTGGATCCTAGTTTCAAACAAGATCTAAAATTTGGATCCTAGTTTCAAACAAGATCTAAAATTTGGAACCTAGTTTCAAACAAGATCTAAAATTTGGAACCGAGTTTCAAACAACATCAAAATTGTGGATCCTAGTTTCAAACAAGATCTAAAATTTGGATCCTAGTTTCAAACAAGATCTAAAATTTGGAACCGAGTTTCAAACAAGAGCAAAAATTTGGATCCTAGTTTCAAACAAGATCAAAAATTTGGATCCTAGTTTCAAACAAGATCTAAAATTTGGAACCGAGTTTCAAACAAGATCCAAAATGTGGATCCTAGTTTCAAACAAGATCAAAAATTTGGATCCTAGTTTCAAACAAGATCCAAAATTTGGATCCTACTTTTAAACAGGATCTAAAATTTGGATCCTAGTTTCAAACAAGATCTAAAATGTTGATCCTAGTTTCAGACCTTTTTGCCAGCAATGACTCTCACCCTGAATCTCCTCTAGATCTTGACATCATCCTTTAGGTAATACATTATGTTCATAATTGTGTGTGATTATTATCAGTTATTCTTTTCAAATATTGATGGTTAAATATTTTGTGACTTTGTTTAACAGGAGTGGGCGGACTACGATGAAAAGACAAACCAGCCTGTGAGTATCGACGAATTTGAAAGTCGCTTCGTTAGTATGAAATGAAATGAACAACTCCGCACTGTTTAGATGGCTGAGAAAGACAGAGAGGCGAGAGAGAGAGAGAGGGGGGGAGTGTGCCTAACATTGAAAATTATGAGACAGATGAGGATGAACCTATATTCTTTTTAGTTGTACATTTTTCTCAAATATGCATTGCCCAAAAAAAGTCCTTGTCTTCAATGCGAGGTGTGGACAAGCGGTCAAGCACACAACCATTATTGCTTTGTCCTTCAGATGGAAAGTAAAGCAATAGGTCCTGTGTGTTGTGTAATGCATATTTTTTTTAAATTGCACTTATCGCTAAGAGAAGGGGTTTGCCCTGCCATTTTTGGCAGTGGCTGCTGAGTGCGCCGCAGTAGCTTGAAAAACCCATATAAGGTGCTACATAAATCAGTTTCAGATTTCAGAAACTTCAAAAACTTGTCTTAAAATGTTTCTCTATGTTCCAGCCCCTTGAGTACCTAGTTGATTGATAGATACATGCGCTATAGACGATGTGACCTCTGTTGACATTCAAACCGCCCTCTGTTGACAAAACACTGTCCAAGTCATGTTCCGCCGGGCAAAAAGACGCGTAGTCATGGTAAGATTGCCTGTACTTTCTAGCTGGCTGTCAAGTACATAAAGGTTTTGCCCGGCGACAAGCGCGCGCATCATGTTATTGTTTTCGAGTGACGTCGGAGGTCACATCGTCTATATACATGTAAGACTCTGGTTTTATTATTATAAGTATTCTTTAACCTGTCAATTTAGTGAAGTATTCAGCAGGTTGCCTCCCCATCATCTTGTGAGATCTGTGGCAGGCTTTTCTTCCAAAATGCAGCAGCCTAAACCAGTTGTTGCAAAGGATGATATTGCACATTTTGCCTTCAGAAGAGCAGGCCAAGAATTACACGGAGGCCATGGCCTCTGTTGCCCCTGGTCTTTGCCTTGGTGCCCTTTCAGAAGTTTCCCATTGACTGTTAAGTTTTTCACAACGGAAGTGCCCATTGCAAAAATGAAAATGGCCTTACCCTCTCAAAGATGAAAGTCCAGGCCTGAAAGAGTGCCTCCACCCCCAAAACTTTTTCAAAACCCATGACTTTTTTTAAAGAAAATGGGGGAGTCAAAAATTATTACAAACCGCTCAAACAAAATCAAATGATTTTAATTATTTTTTAAGTTAAATTCTTGAAGAAAAGTGCCATATTTACTCCCTTTTACTGCCTTTGGAGCGCCACGGTAGCCCAGGGTTGTATACTCCCCAGGGAGCTGAGAAAGATTAAAGGAATGTTATTGGCCAGGGCACTAATGTAAAGCGCATTGAGACGTTATTGTGAAATGCGCTATATAAGAACTAGTTATTATTATTATTTTATGAAGTAAAAAGCTTGTGTTCAATTTTTTGTCAAGGTATTTGGCCAAGACTGTTTGGAAGTTTGTTTGGCCTCTACCATCAAATAAATCAGGATTTTCCAAACGGAATGAAGGTATTCCTCTCAGATCTCCCTTAATATTGTGTGGTTTGGGATGCTATTGTTCAATTAAAATAATGGTGGTTGTACAAATTCTTAAAATAAAATATTTTTTTAAATATTTTGTAAGACTTTGATGGGCCACATTCCTCTATGCTTACTTCTCTGTTAGACTTGACACTTAGGCCTACATAGCCCAAATAAAGAACCCTGTCACCGTAGTACACAAAGGTGAAGTCCAACCTGGGCTAGACACTGTGCTGAATGAAAAAAAAAAAAGTTTCTGAACTTTGAAATTCAGTTGCAGTACTCACTGCTAATTAGTGGATTAAAACTGGCCTGTCGTCAATGAGCAGTCTATAGTGGCTATGAAAACTGCAACCGGGAATGCGGGGGCTGTTGGTTCAAGTCCCAACCAAGTAGTATGCCAGTGGACCTTTTTCTTTGGGACTCTGCGGGAAAATACTGAGTCAAAAATGTTTGGCATATCACACATTACTGTAAGGGTAAAACTAAGAATAATTAAAGGTCTTCCCGATGCAAATATTGCATACTAAATTAAATTCATTAGTTTATTATTTTTTTCAAGTTTCATTTGAGCATCTCTGCCTTTGTAAATAAAAGATAATAAAAACTTAAATATTACATCTCAAAATAGTGAGATTTAGAATTGTTTTTTATTTTTTTGTTTGCCCTTTTCTTTCTCTTTTTGTCGGACATTGAAAGAAGTGCTTTTTTCACACATTGGTGTAAAGAACACCAAAATATAAGACCATGTAACCTTTGTTTACAAAAACAGTGACCTTTTATGGGTTTTGAAAAGGTTTTGGGGGGTGGAGGCATCCTTCATGAAATGCAGGAATCCAGACTCTTTTGTAAAACATGATCTCTTTTTACATGGTCTCTACATAAAAGAGCCAGATATAACAAATGACAAAAACCAAAAAACATGTTTTTAATAACTAATCATGCTCTCTCTCGTGAAGCTGTTGGGGAAAAGTGAATTTTGGTACTTGTTTCATAAATTCAATGACATTTTTCTAGACAATTAGAAGTAGGGTCTCTTATCTATTTTTTAAGTTATATTATTGAACTGGCTCAGCCAGCCGCGGCCAAAAAAAAGTAGAAAGGTCAATAAATGGAACAGCCTAGCAGGTCTCGGGTGACCACTGATCTCTAGTCAGTATATAGAGATCAGTGCAGGTGACCCAAATTTGAGCGTGAACTGGTTCCCCTGTTAATTTGTAATACAGTTGCGAATTCACGAAATTTTCTGCTGGAAACAGCCGTAGAGTACTGCGCAAACTGGAAGAAATCTGGTTCCCCGACGTCGAGTGCGAATAGAATAGCGGAGAAAAAATTTATTTGAATAGTGACCTGCTTGCAAGTGGATGTTGACATGACAACGATATCAATATGGGGACCAAGATTGTCGTGTTGTAAAGATCGTCAACAAATCCCAGGATTGAACAATTAAGAATAAAAGTATATTAAAACAAATTTAGACATTGGCTGGCAGTGAAACAAAAGGTAAGGTATTTTTTATTCTTAATATCAATTCAAAATATCGTCCATTGAATCTTAAGACTTACGTCGACTGAAATTACAACTCGCACTGTCTGAATTGAAGAATGGAGAACGGGGTTAACCTAACCTAACCAGTATGGGGTAACTTAGTATGTGTTGTGTCAGGCTAGGGTACTGCATTTCCGACACTTGAAAGCTCTTCGGAAAATTAAACAAATAACGATATTTTTTATTGTAATTTTATTTCATAACATGTTATTTGTCTTCGACTTTAATTCAGTCAGCAAGTATTTCTTATTATTTTATATTTGACGAAGGTGATAAGTCGATAGACCCAGTAACTGGGGCGCTGTGCTCCTTTTTTCGAAATTTTGACATCATCGGTCGTACTAGCGCCCCAGGAAGGCGTTGCACATATCAACGGGAATCCCTGATATCGCATCATTTTGAATACAGAAGCCACACAAAATGCCTCAGAACGACAAAAAAACCCAACAAAATAGCTTTAAAAACGCCTACTGGTTTCTTGATATGTCTAAGATGCAACAACAGGTATTTAAATGTACTCACGATTTTGTTTTGTGCTGAAATTTTACGTTTTTTGTCCAGTCGATCGGAGAAAATGGCAATCCTGCTATTAGCAGGATCGGGTCAACTATGATCTGCGACTTTTTCATCGTCGCGATGCATTCTGGATAGTAGATTTAATCAACGACTGTTTACAGTCGCACTTTGCAGAAAAAGAAATGTGCAGAAACCGTAAACAGAAGCTCTAGGAAAATGGACCCAGGCCTAACTAGTAAGGGGCCAGGCGGGGGTTGGGGAAGCCCCCCCCCCCCACAAAACAAAATAATAATAACAACAATTAATTAATAATATTCATAATAATAATAAACAAACAAATAAATAAATAAGCTGTGATAATATATAATAGGCGTATTAGTAATAAATAAATAAGTTACTAAAGATAAATAAAATAATAAATTAATTAAAATTGTACACAAAAATTGGGCTGCCTACACACAAATTGGTCTCACACAAAAAGTATGAGTTTTATCTTTTATAATAAAATAAATGCAAAGGAAAACAGCTTATAGTCCGAGTCACCGAAATTGTGCCTCGAGACGGACACGAGTTGGACTGGAGTCATACGAACACTGGCGAAACCTCGGGCTGTGACGTTGCAATATCGCCCCGTCGACGAATACATTGCCCATGCACACTGTGTGCACTCACTGTAAACAGTCGTTGATTAAATCTACTACCCAGAATGCATCGCGACGATGAAAAAGTCGCAGATCATAGTTGACCCGATCCTGCTAATAGCAGGATTGCCATTTTCTCCGATCGACTGGACAAAAAACGTAAAATTTCAGCACAAAACAAAATCGTGAGTACATTTAAATACCTGTTGTTGCATCTTAGACATATCAAGAAACCAGTAGGCGTTTTTAAAGCTATTTTGTTGGGGATTTTTGTCGTTCTGAGGCATTTTGTGTGGCTTCCGTATTCAAAATGATGCGATATCAGGGATTCCCGTTGATATGTGCAACGCCTTCCTGGGGCGCTAGTACGACCGATGATGTCAAAATTTCGAAAAAAGGAGTACAGCGCCCCAGTTACTGGGTCTAATAAGTCGACTTATTTATTAATTCTTTTTTTCTAATTTAAATTAGCTTTTAATAATAATATATAAATATTAAATATATGTTTCTATTATAAATAAATTGTTATTTTTGGATACAACATGCCTACATCATGGGTCAAATCAAATATAAAGAAATAATAATTTATCCTTGCCAGTTTAACTTTAAGTTCAATTTATTCTAAAGACAAACTTTTTAATGATATTTTCGTTTCAAGATCAATTGGGGATGTTTTAGACAGGGATGCGACACTCCTTACACAGTTTACACACTGAATAATGATGCAAACGGCGATGTCCAGTTCCAATATTCCTGACATTCTGAGATTACGTTTTATTTTGTAGATGTTGGGCCACACTGTAAACTGAATTCTGAACCAATAGAACTTTGTAATTGTATTTTCACTCTAGGTTGTTTTTCCTCTTTATTAAATTATTTCATAAATTTGTCTGCCTTTTATTTACTCTTAAAAAATTAATAAGTTAAAAAGGGGAAAATATAATTAGCTGTTGCAAGTTTAAAAAGGAATGTCAAGTTTAAAAATAATTTTCTGTAGGCCTACATTTGTTTATTTTTAATCCTTTGCTTTATGTTAACTTCAGGTCAAGATGGCGATTGCCATAGCTCAGATGAAACATGTCTTTGGTCTCAAAGGCGAGATCACTGGCAACATCAACTACGTCGATGAACAGACCATTGTTTATCCGTCCGGTGCAAACACAATCCTCTACAACATCGACCAAAAGTCCCAGAAGTTCATCCCCGGATCGGACAAAACTCTTGGCACAACATCCATGTGCGTCAGTCCTAACCGACGTTACGTCGCCGTGGCCGAGAAAGGATTGGAAAAAGCCACCGTCACAATATATGACCTCCACTCCCTAAGGAGGCGGAAAGTTCTGAGCTCGACAGATATCCAGTCAAACGAGATTGTCAGTATGGCATTTTCTCCGGACTCCAAGTATCTGATTGCACAGGGCGGGAAACCAGACTGGACGCTGGTGTACTGGACGTGGGAGAAATCGAAAGTCATGGCTGTCACAAAAACCACTAACGCTACAAATAATGACGTTTACCAGGTATGTCATTTTAGCTAAATCCAAATTGAAGTAGTTTATCACTGTCTTCCACAAACAATGAAGAACGTGTTGTGCTGCTGAGATCGGCAAACGCAAGACCTGTGCACAGCACTAACTTTACTGAGATTGCCTCGTTGACAGCGACCTACTGGTCAAAACTTTTATAACATGCTGGTGTCGTGAGATCGCATGGCTTGGAATAGAGACATGGTATACTTTCTACCATGGGGGGGGCGGGGGGGGGGGTGGCAACTTGGAAGAACCAAGTCAACTAAATTCAAAATAAATCCTTTGCTTTGAGATAATTCTCCAACGGAATCTTACTATTTCTAAGAAAATTATGTGTAAAGTGAAATGTAAACATTCTTTTATCTTTGAGATTGCCTGGAACGAGTTACCTGTAAATTGCCTCATGTGACTTAAGACCAGAAACACAATAAAGGGCACCACTTTGCATCCGTCAAGTTGTAATTTTTTGTTTAATAGACTGTGCAAGTCTCGCGCGTATCCGAACGAGAAAACACGCAAACGAAGAACATTTTTATTTCTGAAATCAAATCTTTGTTTTAAAATATATCTCATGACAAAATCTGAACAACAAAAATAAATCATTACATTTTTAATGAAATTAGTCATAGCTTTTGAACAAAATACGCAAAAGTGTGTTAATTATTATTGGAAAACAAATTAAAACTCTGGGACAAGGATGCTTTTTTGATGTTAACTTTTTAGAAACCCCTTACGCGGATTCGTGATGGTCAAACGGGTTTAAAATTTACCCGTATCGCAGTTTAAAGAGGGTGCTGACGCCTCAACACCATAGACTGCAATGAAAAGGGTTTGCTTTGCAATTACAGCATCTGGCGATTATAATCGCGCATCCAAAACAAGCTTTTACATAAGTTTTATGATCGGAGGTGAGCACAAAATTCTTATTTTTTTGCAATAACCGGAAGCTGAGGTGAAGTTTAATTCTCGGGTTTTCTTCGTTACATTGTTGAACTGGTTTTACTTTCATATTTTGTTATCACTTAGTATTACATTCCCAACAACATGTATACTTTTCTAGGTCATAACCTACGTTAAACTAAAATAATTGACAAAACAAAATCTCGCCCACATTAAACTCCATATGGTTGGGACCACCATGGTCACGGAAGTTCGAATGCGCACGAGACTTGCACAGTCTATTACCTGAACATGAAACCACTCCAAATGTGCTAAAACATGTGATAGGCAGGCTTATTCTGAAAATAATTTTAGCTGATTCATTTGATGTGGGGTTTTTTTTAAAACTAAAATCGCCCTCAAATTACCATAAAAAATGGCTGGAAAAAAAGTTACCTGCCTTTTCCATCTATTTTTCCATCTGAAATTTGACAGTTACTTAAAATATTTACAATTCTAATCAACTCAAAACTACAATACATGTAAGCCTGCTGTGTTGGAAACACTAAGTAATGGGTGGTTTCAGATACTTAAAAACAGCTACAATCATCAGAAAAACTGCTAACAAAATCGTTGAAAAGTGGTAAACTTTCATTGTGTTTCCTGTAAAGGGAAGGTATATGTTTGGTAATCTCTCTGAAAATTAATGGCAATAAAAACTTAGGCCAAGTAAAATAAATAACATGTTGCTCGTCCCCGCCCGCTCCGATTTTGGAGGCCGCACCAAATTTTTTGTTATTTGTTATTAAAAAAAAAAAAAAAAAAAAAATAAAAATTAAAAAAATAAAAACATCTTTGAAATCATATTGAGAGATATTTCAAATGTATCCTTCATTTTTATTGAGCAATTTCATCATATTTCTTGCATGCAGACCTACAAAAAACGCAATCGTGAGAAAATCCTCATTTTCTTCGAAACGTTTTGCCCTGAATGCCACAGTTCTTTTTTGAACGAGATCTTTGCACCAGGAAAGAATAACAATATGTATCGAAATGGACACAGAAACACACATGGCAACTTTAAACAGAATTTGAGGACATACAGAACATGCTCATAAAACCATCTTCAAATACGATATGGCGGCCATCTTAGACATGGTGGCCATCTTGAAAAAAATAAATAAAATAAATTGAAAATAACAAATAACAAGGACCTCCCTCACCAACTTTTTAAAAAGTCTGGATGAGCAACATGTTATTTATTTTGTTTGGCCTTATTGGTTAGAAGTACAGCAGCTTTCGATAGTAGGGCCTATATAAAGCATTTTGAGAAACATTTCACTTCGAAGTAATCTGGTTATGGAAAAAAATATATCAGTTTTTATCCCCAAACTTTGAATCTGAGAAACGTTACTGTCAGATACATTTCTCAGATTGTGTATTCCAATTACGGATTATTCTTCCTGCGTGGACATAACTGCTACGTACTTTTGGCGAAATCTCATGAATATTATCTCAAAATTCATTTTCACATGCTAGTTTTATTGTTTATATCTACATTTATATAGGATTAAAACAATTGAACAGTTCCAAAAGCCAAAAGTTTACGTTCCCTTTAAATGATTATGTTTGTGTTTACAGGTTTCATTCAATCCACAAGACAACACTCAAGTATGCGTTGTTGGGAACGGCATCTTCAAGTTGTACCGCTACAGCGAGGGCAACCTCAAGCAGTTTGCCTTCCAGAAGATGGAGCCGCAGAATTTCCTCTCCCACGCCTGGGTGTCAGACGAGAGGGTCATCGTTGGAACTGATAATGCAAAACTTCTTTTGTTTGAAGCCGGGGAGTTGAAAAATGAGCTGGCGGTCATGGTTTCTGCTCAAAGCAAGGATTCAGAGAGGTGGGTGCAAGATGCAGCATTTTCTCAATGAATCCTTTTTCTCAAAGTACATGTAGATTGTGTTCGTAAATAATCAAATAAGATATCATTGCAAACTGCCAATCAACTGCTACCTCTATAGCCCTTTCCCAAGAGCTGTTCGGATTTGGAACAGACTACCAGTGGCTACGGTCAATGCGACCAATCTGAAAGGATTCCAGAGAGAGGCACTGCCAGCTATAAGAGGGAAGGAGCTTCCAAACTCTCTCTGGACAAATTGAAAGTATCACCATCTTATGAGCACAATCTTGACAGCACAGGTACAGAGCACAAATGAATTTGCAACCCACCCTCTCCAGCAGTGCTTGAAGGAGATTAACAATGCAAGATGCAAGATTAGTTTCCTGTGCTGTCTAATCTTTTTAAAATCCGTTTAAACAAACCAATATCAGTTATCTAAATTTTTGTTTATTTAATCTAACTTTTCTGAGTAAAAAATTAGGACAAATTTTGTCACTATAAATATTTCATGACATTACATCATGCAAAAGAAAGATCGCATTTTCCTTTGTACCGGTAACTCCTCGAGTCAGACTGCATCCTGTACCTTTAGATCTTAAGAGTCTTTCGCAGGATAATCGTTGTTATAAAAAACAGATGGTTGGAAGCCACAGAAGTGGCTGAGGTAACCTTGTTCACAATAGAATTTTATGGGCTGTGATAGATTTTTTTAAAACTCACAATGATGCGATTTTTGCATAAATACCCCAGGGGTCGATTTCACAAAGCTCTAAGATTCATCTTTAGATGAGTTGTCAGTATCACCATAGTGATTTGTATTGTGACATCACACTTTGCTTAGCAATTAAGAGTGATTTGCAGTTAAGATCAATCTTAACTCTTTGTGAAATCTTGAGCAAGTTCCATCAAATTCCTTGCATGATTAGTTGTCGAATCACTTGACAACAGAGAAAAAGTACAACGCTTAACGTGTTCCAGAGCCAAAACCCAAGTTTCCTGTAAAGATGGCATCTATTGGGAACTATCTACATCCCCTATCATTCTTAAAGAATTGTGAAAATTTTCTGATTGTGTTTGTTTCTGATTATAAAGGAGTGCCATGGGAAGCATAGCCGAGGGAGAACCGGCTAGTTCAGGCCCTCCATCTGTGGGCGCCATTGTAGCATACTCCAAGGGCTTTGCTTGCTCTGGAGGTAAAGGAATTGTACACCTGTATGAGAAGACGGAAGATAAAGACTTCTACAAAAAGACCAGAGAAATAAAGGTTAGTTGTGAAAGAATGTTTTATACAAGCGAAGGAAACGCAGCAACATATTGATGTTTCCATTATCCAAGACTTTATGGTTTCTGGAAAAGTATCAAAATTAGTCAAAAATGTTATCTTAAACACATGATGTCAGTTTTTTAAGGGAAGCGATAACAAACTTGATAGCTAAAATCTGCTGAACTGCACTGCCTCTTATAACTAATCTTTACTTAATTTATTTTTTATTGGGGGGGGGGGGGAATTATTTGTTAGTAGCTCTGTCAAAAACGCAAAACTTTGACCCAACTTTCAAAGGTGAAACTTGAAAAGTAAAATCTATTGTGAAAATTAGTAATGTTCATAAAAGTGTTTCAGAAATTTGTTTTTCCATCACAATCTAGAAAAAACCCTCTCTATTTTGTAAAATGGTCCCTGAGGTAAATTGTTGCCCTTTTCGTAACTGGTATGCATCATGGTAAATGCCGAGAAGTTTTCAGTTTTGCAAGAGCATGGCCCAATTTATGGCTCTGCTTACCGCCGAATTCTGCGCTTACGATCACCATTCTCAGCTTACAGGGCAAGCGCAGAACTTCTGCGCTAGCTGTGTAAGTAAAGAATGCCTAGTAACATGGAAGTACGCACACGCACAAGCAAAAATTCCCTGCTAACCCGTGAAATGTGCTTGACGTAAGCACGGAATTCCCTGCTTCCATAAACGCGAAATTCCCTGCTTCCATAAGCGCCGATTCTTTGCTTACGGTAAGCAGAGCCATGAAATTGGGCCCTCTTCTCCAGTGTGATTCACCCAAAGTCAAAAGGACTTCAAAGGTTCAAATGAAAGCTAATACTTGGCGGGATTAGTTCAAAACTCACAGTGTTGGCTTCTCAACAACAATTCAGTTGCTTGGGAGCTATATTTTGTTGCCCTTTTCCAACAATCATTGATGCAATGTGGTTATCGAAAGCTCTTTTTGAGTGAACTGTACATTAATTTGGGGTTGAACAAAGAAAACTTGACAGAGCGGGATTTGATTTAACAACTTCTGGATTAACATACGGCGCTCTGCCAACATTGCTATAACATTTACTTTTCACAACAGATTCCTTACGATGTTCTTGGCGGAGACCCAAGCCGGGCCGAGGCTCATCAGATAAAGATGTTGACAGTCAGTCCATCCGAGGAAACCCTCGTCGCTAGCACTGTCACCAACCAGCTCTACTGCATGACGTTGTCAAGCGCTGATCTTGGCAAGGTTAGTTTTTTTTTTCATCAAAAATTCAAATTAAATTTGTATCCCAAGGGGATTTGGTCGGACGTAGTGGTACTATTTTTCACCTCTGGACCTTACTTCGATGAGGTGTGTTTTGGCGACCCCAACCAGAAAAACTTTTGAATTTCGGTCATCGTTTATAAGCATGTTTGGCTCAGCCACTGTGACAAAGCTGTTCCAACCAAGCCATAACCAAGTTGTTGGCTTGTTTAGGCTTGGTTTTAAAACATGTTAGATGGCGCATTCTACAAACTAACTAAAAATTTCAATTCTTTCACAAGTGAAAACCTTAAAACATACCAATTCAATAATGTTGACAAAATGAAGTGCCATTGCTTGAAATAAAATGGAAGCTTTGTATTTCAAGAACATCAATTTTCAAGAGATGCACTTGTGTCTAAAGGAGTTTCCATTTACCAACCCTTTTTCGCATAGCTCTCGGAAATTGTTTCGGTCAACAAATTTTGCGCCAGAAACTGATTTATGGTCAGGTCTCCAAAACACTTGCAAACAAATTTGAATAGAAAGTAGTTATGTTCGGCAACAGTTTGCAGAGAACCAGTCACAGGCATAGTATTTTGGCTGGTATCCTGTTTCTGCTAAGCATAATTTTCCTGTTATTTTACTGCTGTTTGAAATCAAGCTATAAAGCTCGATTTCTGTTATAGGAGTTTAATTTACCCCTTCTTAAACTTATGGTAAATCAATGGTCAATGGGGAGCAGCACCCTTTTGGAAACAATTAATTATATATCCAGCTCAAGCAACATTCATTTGAGAGACAGCAGATATATTTTCATCTTTGAGGAAATTTTATTATGATCGCTTGTTTTCTCAAACAGCAAGGAGACTCGGCAACCTTTGAGCTGTTGGCCCAGCCGTTTCATTACAACATGATAACCGGTCTTGACGTCTGCTGCAGAAAACCTCTCATTGCTACTTGCTCAATCGACCGGACTGTACGTATCTGGAACTATGAGACAACGTAAGTATCAAGACCAACTTTAACTACTTGGTGCATAATTCAATTAAATCATTCAGTTTGCAGAGTAAATGTTTACTTCGTCTAACAAAACAAGAGCAGCTTGTCACTTTTTAAAACTAGTACCACAGAATTTCCTCAGATGAAAGTTGAAGAATATAAACTTGTTTATTCGAGTAAGGAGAATTTTAAAAAGGGGCCGCGTAATGGCCTCATGTCTTGATTCCAGCAGAGGTTTTCTCATCAGAGGCTAATTAAACCTTGAGGTCATAACCACTTTATGTGGGTCATTTTGGTATTTTTGGCAATTTGCAACAGAATTCTTTGTTTCATGTGGGCAAATTTCTAAAACATCATTAAAACTTTCAAATTTTCTTGAAATTTGAGATTTTGTCAGGCCCATTCTAGGCACAAACAACGTTGCCGTGGGCACGTGTTTGCATTCCATTGGGCCGCCAGAACATTCCACTAGACCACATCATTGTGCTGAATTACAGGAGCAATTCCGCAAGAGTGAATAAGTGCATGATTAGTATTTTAAATGTTCCAACGGAGCGTTCCAATGGAAAGTTCCATTAGCACACGCTGGAATATTTATCAATTAAAATGTTAATTCCTACCGATCCAACTTTCGAGACACTCTCTAACTCAATGTGAAGTCTCTTTTTCATACTTATACATTCTCTACATAATTATATTCATATTTGTCTGATAATTGTTTTTTTCTTTTCCCTGCAGTGCTTTGGAGTTACACAAAGAGTTCCAAGAGGAGGCGTACAGCATCGCTCTACATCCCTCAGGTCTTTACGTCCTCGTTGGCTTCAGCGATAAACTCCGTCTGATGAATCTCCTCATTGATGACATACGTACCTTTAAGGAGTTCACCATCAGGGGCTGCAGAGAGGTAAAAAGGCTTGAGTAGTTTCCTCTTTTAAGGAGAATCTTAAGATATATTTGGTCCGGGTAACACCATGTGTATATCTACTTGCTAGGTAGATTTTGTTCTTTGAGAACTTGTCTTGCTATTTATTCTACTGCCGCAGAGTAGATTATTTGGAATTCGGGAGACTTCTCAGTTCTGAAAAGAACTGTCCTGCTTATTAACTACTACCTGGACGGGAGGTAGGAAATCGGCCGGGACTACTACTTTCGCTTTGTGGATCGAGGGGACTTCTCGTTTTTAACTACACTGCCGCGGAGCGAGTTCTTAATTGGTCTCAATGTTTCGACTAGCTTGCTCTAGTCATCGTCAGGAGAATCTTAAGAGTTGGACAGGAAATAATTTTCTCGTAGGCATCTGCCGGCAATCCAGTGGTCAGGTTGGCGTAGTGGTATCTTATCGCCTTCCACCTCTGGGACCCTGGTTCGAATCACGCCGGGGGACTATGTGGATTGGGTTTTCAGTCCCTACCTGACTGCTTGGGTTTTCCCTGGAGTTATTATCTGGGGTTTTCCTCCCACATCTAAAACTAAAACTTCCTTCCTTGTCTTCTCATTCTTGGCTAGTACAGTGATTAAGTTCGCTTTTCTGAGAGTCCTTGACTTTACAACCAGAATAAATGAAATGAAATGAATTGAAATGCAGTGGAACATTCTGCTCAACCATGTCTTTGCAACAAATGATGGTAACATTCCTACACAAGAGAATGGCATTTTTTTACTTTCCGTCGGATCAATGGACCGGTCCATGTATGCCCAATGGAATACTTAACAGATCAAATGACGGCAGAAGATCTTCATTTGGTGAAAGCAAACTTGGTCGTCGAACCAATTTACAGAGCATGAAAACTCACAAGAACAGCTACCAGATACTCATTTATATGTTGAGTTATTACCCAATTTCATGGCTCTGTTGATGCGAATTTAAAAGCTTCCAGCCCATATAATTGTTCGCTTTACAGGGCACATCAAGCGCAGAATTTTGTGGGAAGCAGAGCCATGAATTGAACCCTTATTTGTCGAGCAGAAATAACTTTTTTTCTATAGAAATATAAACTCAAACAAGCAAATTATGAATCTAAGTTGTGATGTTTCTCTGTCTTTGATCCACAGTGTTCCTTCAGCAATGGTGGGCATGTCTTCGCCGCTGTCCACGGCAACGTTATCCAGATTTACTCCTCGACAACATTTGAGAACGTCAGCAACTTGAAGGGTCACAATGGAAAGGTAAGCTTAAATCTAATATTCAGGTCTTTTAAAGTGTGACATCATAAAAGAAGATATTTGTGCAGATTGGAATAGTTGTACTTTATATTTCTTAATTTTATCCCAATGAATTGCAGTAGGTTTAAAAAACCTATTTTAAAAGGTTAAACCATAGATGTTTATTCAAAAGTGGTGCAGACGAGCGGTGAATTAGTTTTGAAAAATGTCCCTTTTCACTCAAAATTTCTTTTCATGAAAATGTTAAGTTTGTTTGAAATTCAAAGTAAAAGTATTTTTCTTGGCACAGGTGCGCTCGGTTGTTTGGAGCGCAGATGACAGCAAGATCATCTCCTGTGGTATGGACGGTGCCGTCTACGAGTGGAACGCCTACTCAGGGAAGCGAGAAGGGGAGAGCGTCCTCAAGTCTTGCAGTTACTCATGCGTTACGTCCACACCGGACGGCAAGACCACATTTGCAGTGGGATCAGATCGCACCTTGAAAGAGATCTCAGACTCACAGGTGAGTTCTTCTGGAACCAAGGCTCTTCTGGAATGAAGGATTTGTTCCTAGTATATTGCCAAGCAAGAAAATTGTGGCGGCCTAGTGGTAAAACATGATCGGCTAAAGAATGGGGAAATTTTGGGATGTGAATTCTATGTGCCCGTGGATTTTGTTTTCTTCATAGTACAGGGAAATAAAGCTCTCAGTATACAGTGCTTTTGGACAAAACTAAATTATTTTTCAATAAGTTCTGTATTTGTCCATTAAATTATAACAGTTCTAAGCTTGCGTTTTGATAACCCATGCTCCTGAGGTTCACTTGCCCACAGGTGACCTCAATCCTGCAGTCACGTGTCACTTCACTTTAACATGTTTGGACTTTGAAAAGATTGGGATGCCTGTCCCAGTAATGAGCAATTGTTATTTGGGCCTACAGCCCTCAATATGTCACTCCACACCAACATGCTTGGACTTGGATAAGATTATTATGCTTGACCTTGTGAAAAGCAATTGTTATTTAGGCCTACAGTCCTCAATCCTTCACAATCAGAAAATGTTTCTATCAATAAGTGGATTTGGGACGGTTTTGGTTGAGAACATGCAGTCTGAAACATTTCATTGTCTTTTTCTAGATTTTGCGTGACGTTGATGCTCAAGAGACCACCTTGACCCAAGTGGTGATGTCACACAGTGGACGTATGCTGTTCGCCGGTACCAACACTGGTACCCTGCGCTCCCTCAAGTTTCCTCTTACCGTACCCGGGGAGTGGCAGGAACACATGGGCCATGGAGCAGCTGTCACTAAGGTATGAAGTTTATCCTGTTTCTTGTTTCTTTTTTCAAATTATAAACCAAATTGTTTTTTTCTTATTCCCATAGACCGTATTTTGTAGTTTTACTGTTCGCTACCCTAATTGGAGAAAAGCTAATCATTGAGGACAAATGATTGAAACGTACACGTGTGTATGCGCCATGCGCAACTATCAGCCAATGAGAGGTCTTCCTTTCACCTCAAGGAGGGCGCTGTTTGAGCTTGTGACATCTTGTTTAATAGGTCTATGCATTCAACAGAAATCATTGGTTAAAACAGTCTGCAGTATTTTAAAGAAACTTGGTTTTTTATTTAATTGATTTCCTTTTTTTTTTGTAGATGCGAATCACCTACGATGACCAGTACCTCATCACTACATCAGAGGATGCTGTACTCATGATCTGGAAGATTAGCGATAAGGAAGGGCGTGGCCTAAAGAGGGACAAGGAGGTGGGCTATGCCGAGGAGATCCTCATCACCAAGTCGGATCTTGAGGAAAAGGTAAGGGTTGATTTAGGGTTCTAATTGAAGATAAGCTGCGCTCAATTAATTCACTCAGCTCTAAAGTTTGGCTGTTCAAAGTTATACGAGACAATCTAATGGCAACTTCCATTTCATAATCCCAAAGTAGAAAGAACGATCACATTTCAATTTCCAAATGTTTTTCTCTTGGGAAAGTAAGTTACTTTGCCTCTTGTGCAACCGAATTGTTTATTTCAAATGCACTAGAATTTGGTTGCCAACCGCCAAAATCAATATTTTTTCAGGACTTTTCAGCAAGTATACCATTTCTGTCAAGCAAACAGAATTTACTTTGCATGATCCAGTTGGTAGGTCATTGCGTCCCACACCTGCGTACATGTATCTGTTGCACAGCCAAATTGTTGGCTACTTGCTACAAAGCTGGCAGGCGTTTGTAATTTTACAAAAAAACACCCTTTCATTGTTCAAAGGCATTTCTTACTGATCATTCTGAGAAGTCTTCTCAGAATGATCAGTAAGAATCCAAGACCTGATCAGTCTTTGAAGAAAGCCAAGTCAATTTATTGAACTTTTCTTGCATGAATCATCAAAGAAAATTAGGTGAATGCATATTTCCTACATGGGCTTCTGGTAATCAGTGGAGCCAGTTTGTGTAAAGAGGACGTGGACAGTGGAGTTATGTCAAACTTACAAATGGGGTCCAATTTCATGGAGCTGCTTAAGCACAAAATACTGCTTAACAAATGTCTGCTAAGCAAAAATAAGCAGGGAACCAGTCACAAACTATGTACATAGTATGGTATTTTGGCAGGTAACTTTTTCTGCTAAGCTCAGCTGTTTTTGTGCTTAAGCAGCTCTATGAAATTGGCCCCTGGATTGTGCTTTAAGCATTCAACCAACTTTACAATGTTTCTTGATCAATGTTTTCATCAGAACACCGTGATGGCAGAGCTGAAGCAGCGTGTGGAAGAGCTCAAGATGGAGAACGAGTACCAGCTACGTCTGAAGGACATGAACTACAACGAGAGGATCAAGGAGCTGACAGAGAAATTCATCCAGGAGATGGAGTCCCTCAAGACCAAGAACCAGGTCCTGAAGACAGAGAAGGACAAGGAAGAGGCCAAGCATGAGGAGGAGGTCGCTGAACAGATCGAGAAACAGAACAAGGAGCTCCAAGATCTTGGTGAGTTATCAGGAAAACCTCTAAGACAGAAATCTGTAGAACCATGAGTTCAGTTTAAAGACCTGCTGGAACGAAAACATCAACAAGTGATCTTTGCTGAATTCATTTTTTTTAAATTCAATCAATAAGGCAATTGAATTCACATGAGAGCAAACATATTTTAATTGTAAAAAAAACAAATATTTTGGAATATCCTTCTCCTATGCTTGTCAGAAAGATTCTCAAAAAAGCCCCTTTGCATCATCACTCATGTTACGTCATTTGCGGGAGCTCTGTTTTGTGTAGTCGCTTTGTTGCAAATTGTGTCATTTGATGCATGACATCAATGGCAGAAGTGTAGTTAGTTTTTCAAAAGCTTGAGGTAGGACCTAATTTGTTTATCAACATCTACAAAAAAAGTGTAAAAATATTGAAATTACAGAATTGATTGTGGCATTGGTGACATGGTCTGTATGCTTGATATTTAGCATAATTTGAAAGCAAGAGGTAGCGAAGCATTTATGTTACTTTCCATGTCTCACAATTGCAGAATCGGCCAACAACCAGAAGCTGATGATAGAGTACGAAAAGTATCAAGAACTTCAGTCTAAGAGCCAGAAGATGCAAGAGGACTATGAGAGACAGCTGGCTGAGACAGAGGAATCCAAAGAGCAAGCCCTGGAGGAGCTGACTGAGTACTATGAGACCAAGCTTCAGGAGAAGATCACTCTCCTTGATCAGGTAGGCTGTCGGCTTCACCCATGGCTGAGCGGTTAAGAGCACCGGACACAAGCTCTGGTTGTTCCTAATCAGCAGAGTATGGGTTTGAGTCCCAGTAGTGGCACTTGTTTCCTTGAGCAAGATATTTTACCATAACTGCTTTGTCCTTCGGATGGAACATAAAGCCGTAGGTCCTGTGTACTAGGATTGGTAGTGCACTTAAAAGAACCCAGAACACTTATTGTGGAAGAGTAGGTGGTTATCCCTGGTGTTTCTGGTTCACGTAGAAGCATGTTTGTTTGTAGGTTTTCTCAGGCTTGGGAGCTTACAGTGATTAAGTTCACTTATGAGGCATCCTTGGTTTCATTACCAGAAATATATAAAAACAGTAATTATCAAAAGAAAACAGTTTAGTTTGAACCTGAAAGCTCCCTGACTATAAAGTCCGTACCAGTACAAATCCTTCAGAGAAATATTTCTTTGTGACATAACTTTTAAGTCGTGAAAATAACTTTTGAAAACCTCAAAAATCAATGTTGCTTATCTTTTATTGCAACAGTAGATATACATCCACAAAAACCCTTTTATTTCGGGGTGGGAGTTGAATATGGGTTTCACTGAAACGTTATCACCTAATTTGATGATATTATCACATGGTGTGAGGTGGTTCAGAACTGTCAAGTGGTGACAGGTGGAACTCAAGTGCCATCTAATCAGACACGCCTATTTAAGCTTCTTTTTCCTTTTGCGATTTCATTTTCAAGCAAAATTTGCTTCCATTTCTCAATGTGTACCCTTCAGGCCCATGATGAGTCAAGACAACAGATGAGAGAGTACGAGGAGACCAAGAAACAGATCGAGGAAGACGCCGATCGGGAGATCCTAGACATCAAGAACAAGTATGAGAGGAGACTCAGGGATGAGAAGGAAGCAAATATGAGACTCAAAGGAGAGACTGGCATCATGAGGAAAAAGGTTGGACAATCTTTCAATTATAATAATAATAATGACGCAATTTATAGTGCGCCAATTCCAGGCGAGACTGTTCAAAGGCGCATGACAATGTACAATAAAAAAACAAGTAAAACCACTGAAAACTACAATCACTATAGAATATTAAAAATACAGTGAAAGGGGATTTACCGAGCAATGAAGGAGCATTAAAAAGAATACAAACCATTATATTCAATTGAATTCAGTATATTTAATTGAAAACATTGAATTCAAATCAATTCAACTCAACATTTATTTCCACTCTACAAAATGTACATAAAAGTAATTATAAAGAAAGGTCCATTGAACAAAATGTATAAAGAACTTCTAGAATAATAGTCATAAGAGACACAATGAAACAGAGGCAAATATGGAGGCATATTCCAAAGACAGAATCTTGTAAAGCAATGCCTTATAAAACAACATACTGGACTTCTGAACAGAGCCTAAGTTACAACAGAATGTACGGACATGGACGAAACAGGACAAACAAACAAAAGGAAACTCTACCTAACGAGCTAGGACGGACAAGAAGCGAAATCATAAAACTAGAAACTCATAGATGTTGAGGATGGAAAGAGAAGAAGCTACTCAAGATAATTAGAGACAAGATTTAAGATTTGGACCAAGAAATTGGTGCTAAGTGCTCCAACCACCACTGTGACTACTTTCACTTTCACCTACCAAATTTAACGACGGTCCCTGGCCAGGTTTATTATTATTATTATTATTATTTTGTTTGATTAATCCCTTTTAGTTCACTAGCCTTCAGAAGGAGATTGAGGATCACAAGGATGAGATTAAGAAGTTACAGAATGAGCAGACTAAGCTTCAAGGAGTTATCAAGTCACTCGAGAAGGACATGTATGGACTGAAGAAGGAGATCCAAGAAAGAGATGAAACTATCCAAGACAAGGTGAGAACAAGATGATTCATTTTTCGGTCGATGTTTGTAATTGTCATGCAATGTAACTATATTTTGAATTAAGTAGTAAACCACAAGGGTAACCGACTGGGTAAAGTTTAGAATGACTTCTGACTGACAACCCCCCAAAACAAAATTGATAAAAAAGGGTGGCCGCTAATATTAGGGCTAGATGCCTCATATAGAGCACTGGCATGATAATCCAATGGTCTAGGTTCAAAACCCCATCTAGTCAGTTACTATTTGTTTAACCTAAAATTAATTACATTTTTAGCATAACTTTTATCGTTGTAAACCAAACAGTCTCAGTCTGTGAACTTTTTGTTTGATGATGTAGTTACTAATGACTACACAGAGAGCAAAGCAGGTTTGCTGACATATCATTCAGAGGGTTAAGCTAAACATTTTCTCCTAAACAAGTATGTGTTACCTACGCGTTATGCTATCAATACGTAGGTCGTCATAGTGTGTGTTGACTACACTCGTATTACGCCTAGCTACACATTCTTGATCGATAAACTCCATTATCAGGAGCTCCAACCAATTTTATAAAAACTATACAAACTGCACTAATGATATTATAGACCTGAGCTGATGAATATACCCATTGCAAAACAACTTTGGTTACTTATATTTTTGTAAAATAGTGCGATAAAACAATTCTAAAATGGTATTATCTACGCCAAAGGAGTTCAGTTTTCTAAGAAAAAATAGCCGTTGACGTAGTTTACTGATCGTACAATTAGTGTTTTTGTCAAACTTCAATTTATCATCTATTACAGTTCCTACAGGTGGTCGCGTTGTTAAGATATCGCCGAAAATATTATTAATATTATTTTTTTGAAGAGAACTCATTGTCTAACAATTGAAAAATATATAGTAAGGAGGCCTTAATTCGTAGGGAGGCCCTAAATTCGTAGGGGCATCCCATTTGCCAAGCATCTAAGTGTGGTGCGCATGCGCGCATACCAAATAGGTATATTTTTTTTTTGTCTACATGTTGTAGCATACAAATTCTGATGATGTGTCCTCACCACTGCCAGAAGCGTATTGGTTGCGTTCTCAGCGATGCCAGTGTATTCAATTCACTATACAAAAGCCTTTCATTCTCTACGAGTATACTCGTAGTGGCAGAATCCGTTACACCTGTTACTATGAATATACTCGTAGGCGGCAGTCAACGAGTTAAAGGGTCTGTATACGTTTGGTAATCACTCTTAAAGTTAATGGCAATAAAAAACTTACTTGGTTAGAAGTACAGCAGCTTTCGATAGTATAAAGCATTTTTGAATAACATTTCACTTCGAATTAATGTGGTTATGTAAATCTTTTTATGCCCCAAAATTTAATCTGAGAAACGTTACTGTCAGGACGTTTCTCAGATTGAGTGTTCCTATTGGGGATTATTCTTCCTGCATGGACATATTCGCTCTTACTTTCGGCGATATCTTAACAACGTGACCACCTTTTGAAAAGAAATTTTCACAGGATATTTTGATTGTATATATCTACATTTATAAAGAATTAAAAAAAGCGAAAAGTTCCGAAAACCAAAGGTATACCAAAGGTAGAAAAGCAATAATCAAATGTACTTGATTTTTTTTTATTTATTTCTTTTTTTCCATTTATAGGAAAAGAGAATTTATGACTTGAAAAAGAAGAACCAGGAACTGGAGAAATTTAAGTTCGTTCTTGACTACAAGATCAAGGAACTCAAGAAGCAGATTGAACCTAGGGAGAATGACATCAAGGCTATGAAAGAGCAGATTCAAGAGGTATGCTGAGCATCTCCGATGCTTCTTAAGTTTGATTATATATTTCTGGTAAAGAAACCAAGGATTTTCTCCAAACATCAAGTTTTGGCTGTGGAGCACTATGCATCAGGCGTTGGTGAATTGATGGTGTCATCCACAAACTCAATTTCACTTTCTCATTCAATCTCCACCATGCAAAGCCTTAAGTCCGATACCAGGGTTCTGCCCAGGATTTGTTTAGTGCTGGAAATTTTTTTTTCCTAGTACAGTCAAGTCAATTTCCTTTCGATCGTGCACGGAGTGGTTACACACGTGCGCCCTGCAGCTGTGCCTTGAATGTAGGCCCTCAGTGCGCGCACGCCTTTACCGCCATGGGAAAACAATTTACAGCATCTATAGCATGGTGCTTACTCTGCAGTTCATTTCCTTTGTATAAAACGCTGTAGAATAGGGTTCGCAACGTGATGAAACTGGTATCATGTTATTCCAAGCGTAAAGCTATAATCAGCGTGACTGGAAACCATTGCAAAATCAATGCGGGTTTCGTGCGTTGGATATATACATCGTACAGGCGGGAGGAATGCTCGATCCTGGATCATTAAAATAGACTCAAACCAAAGAAGTAGGCTACTCGAAACTTTGGATAAAACTGTTTACTGGTAAATAATTTGTTTTACACGTTGTTCAAAATTTTTTGAAGGAAATGGGCAAAAAAAAGGGAAAATGTGTGGTGGTCGGAAAAAGAAAAAATTCTGCGAGTGCCGGTCGGGGAGTCATGAGTGCTAGTCGGGTTTTCCGGCACCGACCACCGTGGGCAGAACCCTGCGATACTGATAGTTCCTTTCTTGATTCTTGACAGATGGAGAGCGAGTTGGAGAGATTCCACAAACAGAACACTCAGCTGGAATTGAACATCACTGAGCTGAGATTGAAGCTGAAGGCAACGGAGAAAGAGATGCACATGGAGAGACAGAAGGTAAGAGGGACCCCAAAAAAAGGTCTTCGATCATTGAGGAAAATATTGTTACAGTTGCTCCCGTGTGTTGTGTAATGCACGTAAACAAAACCCATTGCACTTATCGAAAAGAGAAGGGGTTCGCCACGGTGTTCCTGGTTTGATTGGCTGCATATTGCGCCACAGCACCTTGTCAACCATTACGTAAAGGAAAAGGTCTCATACTTCAAAGTGTAGCCCCACATACCTTGCAGGAAAATACTGAATGTTGAAGTGCCTTGAGTATCACTGAGTGACAGATATGAGCGCTATATAAGAAGCCACTATTATTATTATTGAAATATGTGGCTATTACTACATGTATGTGCTGGCTGATGAAGATGACATAAAACTGATGTAGACCGTTCTCATTTGTACAGTATTTTATGATATATATCACTGTATAGGGGACCTTTTCCTTTACGTAATGGTTGACAAGGTGCTGTGGCGCAATATGCAGCCAATCAAACCAGGAACACCGGGGCGAACCCCTTCTCTTTTCACTGTATAGGGGTATATAAAGTGGAACATGTAATTGAGAGTGATGTAGCTTAGACTAGAGACCAAGAACAACAGATTGACCGAACAATAAACGAGAAGATGAAATTAAGAATGTTTTATATACAGCTATTTTGTTTGCGGGTAACAACCATGAAATAAATTTTTCCATCAGTGCAAAACGTTGTTTCTCGATTTTGCCAAAAAGTTTTATATCGCACGAACATGCTTTGTGCAAAAAACATTGTACCTTGGCAGGTACTCGTTTTGTGTGTTCATCTGGGCTATTTTAAGCAAGATACAATTTAAAACCTGCGCTGAACATAATTATTATTTTAGGAGATAACAACTTTTTTTGCACCGACACAATGAAGTAATCCTTGATTCAGAGAATAACCTGGGGTTAGAAAAGATGCCTCACAATAATCTCTTCTTGTCAATTAAGGAAACATTTTGCTGTCTTTCATGTCTTTGCTTCGATGCGAGTTTAATTCCTAATATTTATCTTTCATAAACTTCCCAGGTCAGAGACACTGAGGCAGTCTGCCGCCGTTTCAAGACTGATCTTCACAACTGTGTGGCATACATTCAGGAACCCAAGAAACTAAAGGAGTGCATCAAACAGTTGTATGCTAAACACGTCCAGGATGATACAGTAAGTAGCAGTTGATTTAGTTGCTCTTTCACTTTAACAAGTGAAGGTAAAAAATGCACCCAAAGCATAAATTCACAACTTTTAGTCAAATTGTAAGCTTCGAAATGCAAGGTTTTAGGCCTGGAGTTTCATGTGTGAGAGGGCAAGGCCATTTTCACTTTGCAAAGGGTACTTCCATTGGAGAATCTTTAAGTCAATGTGCAACTTTTGAAGGGGCATAAAGGCCAAGACCAGGGGCAACAGAGGTCCTCCGTTAAATTCCAAGCCTGATGTTTGTTAATTTGTTTGGGTCTTTCTTTTCTAAATGATTTTTTTTTAAACATTCATTAATACTGCAGTCTGCTGTAAAACTTTTTTTTCTTTCTCTCTTTTGTTTTTTGCAATAATAAAAGTAGTTCAGTTGATTGTGATGTCTTTCCTTTGCCTGGATTTCATTGTAGATTGAATCAGCCAGCGTGGACGCCGACATACAGCGAGAGTACAGCAGACAACGTAAACATCTTGAGCAGAGCGTTGCCTCCCTACGTAAGAAGCTTTCCAAGGACACTGAGATTCACAGAGCAGACAACGTCAGGATTATGCAGGTAAGATTGTCATGCACCTTCCATACTGAAAAATATCAAGGAAAAAATTTCTATCAAGTTTCACATCAATGCATAACAGTGTTGTACTCGAGACCGTCTCGAGACCTTTTTTTGGTGTCTCGGTCTCGGTCTCGGACTGCAAAAGTCTCGGTCTCGGAAGGGCTGGTCTCGGTCTCGGAAGAACTGGTCTCGGTCTCGGTCTCGGTCTCGGTCTCGGCTGCCAATGTCTCAGTCTCGACCCCTCGAGACCACAGCAAATAATGCTTTTCATACACATGAAGTACGTCGTCTTGGCCTAGAGCCATGTTGCTTTGTTGATAAATACCGCCGTCCAAGTTTCTCACACGCGTACGCTGACATTGCAATGCGCTGCTTTAAGTCTACGTTCAAAACACGCACCACCAGTGTTCTCCACACATGGATTTTGCCGCCCTCCCAAAGTTTAAGGCCGCCCTGCCAAAGAATTAGCCGCGCTGCCAAAAAAATTACAAACAGACTATTTTTAGCCTGCAATTAATACGATCAAACGAGTAGCCGATGAGCCATGCCCGACTTCCAAACCGCAGCATTGGAATTGCGATCGTTCATTTCAGTTTACCAACGTTAAAACACGATGCACACAACCACATGGTTCTGACGGCTGAGTTCCACAGCACGTGCATCGGCCCGGGCCCCACAACGTGAGTCCATGCATATAGCGCATAAACAACAGCAGAGTCCAAAGTCCAAGCTAACCAACATTCCGCACGCTGTGATTGGACGTTGATGGCCGTTGATAATTACCATATTCATAAGAGAGCTTGGCTAGACTCCAACGCAGTACACATTCACGAGCCGAGTAAAGAATTGCCGCAGTGTGCCGCAAGCCTGCAGATTGGTACAGTATACAGCCTTGGATTAAAGGATATTCAAACATTGACAACTTTTGCCGATAGAGGGCGATGCGGGGCAAAGTTCATTGAATTTGTTCTCAATGTGCGTTGTCGACCGGACGTTGAATCTCGATGATTTTATTGCCAACGAAGTTCTAAACAATCGATCCTCAAATCATGGAAATGGTTGTTGATGGAAAAAGTAATATTTAGGGCATAAATTAGGGGATAAGATCGTCCAAAAAAGTGTGAAGTTTGGTGGAAACTTATTTTTTGCTGATATCACCTTAATTCTTTATGCTTTTACACAATTGTATGTATTTTGCATGGGGTAGGTCTCGGTCTCGGTCTCGGTCTCGGACTGCAAAAGTCTCGGTCTCAGAAGGGCTGGTCTCGGTCTCGGTAGGGCTGGTCTCGGTCTCGGATGTCAAGGTCTCGGTCTCGGTCTCGGACTTCCAGGTCTCGACTACAACACTGATGCATAATGCATACACCTGCCAACTGTTCAGATTTAATTGGAAATATCCAGATTTTTGAGATTACAGGGCGCAAAAAATCATTCCTATTTCTGACAAGAGACAGCAATGAAAAAGATCCCAAACTTCTAGCCAAAAAAGGTGCCATTTGCTTGCAACAGTAGAGATTTTTTGTACGTGATGCAAAGATTTTTGTTTTAAATACGTAAATAATTTGTATGTGTAAGCTTTACTTGCACGACTTCTTGCGTCACTATCTGTGGACTTGTAAAACTGGTGTTCCTATTTCTGAGGTTTCAATGTTGGCAGGTATGATAATGTCCTTATCTTGGGAATTGTCCAAGGTGATCAATGGCTCTTTTTTGAAACCACGCGTTGGGCTTGGGCTCCATCTTAGGCTCCACTTGACTAATAGGTTTTATAACACCCCTAACAAATATTCTGCCTTTTCATTGGTTTAGAGCGCGTCACATGATATGTCTTAGTTTTACTAGAAACGGCGGCCGTGTGATAGTGCATCGTTTGCCGTGTGATAGTCCGACGACTATCACACGGCGTGCAGTACCTCGACGTCTTTTTTACCCACCTCGAGCCCAACCAGTTGTGCATCTGTGTATCTGAAATGCGCGTACGAACGTTATGTGTACGAGGATGATAAATAGTCTGTTGGGGTGTTATAAAACAAATATTGACTGCTTTTACTCGTGCTATGGTTAAAACTACGACTCCCTCGGTGAACCCCGGAGCGTGCTATTTTCCCTCGGCTGCGCCTCGGTGATCCCCGGAGCGTGCTATTTTCCCGCGCCTCGGGAAAATAGCACGCTCCGGGGCTAACCTCGGGAGTCGTAGTTTTAACCATAGCACTCGAAGCAGTCAATATTTGTATACTATCATATGCTCATGATGGGGCTTTTATTTAAGCCGTATCCCAAGACCAAGCTGTGGTTTTGAAATAGGCCTTAGTTTAGATCTAGGACCCAGTCTCAAACCTCGATCTATGGTCACAAAACCAAGACCTAAAACAAATATTAACATTTTATTTTTACATCATGTTCTTTATTTTGAATCTTGTGTTCTTTTTGCATATTAAACAAAGTAGTTTGTGTGTAGTGCAATAAAGCCCAATTAAGCCAAGGTTTCAAAATGGGCCTTTTGTTTCCATCTCTGTCTTAGTCTCAGACCTCAATCTCTGGTTACAATACCAAGACATGAAATGATTTGTACGTTTTATATTTACTTCATGTTCTTTATCTTGAACCATGTTTTCATTTTGCGTAATAAACACAGTAGTTTGTGTGTAGTGCATGAAAATTAAAATCAACTCCGGGCAACAAGCACACACTTCCTTGCAGATGGACACGACAATTTCTCGCCTTACTGTTTTGGTTTATGGTTTTCGTTTTTTCTTTCCTTGTTTCCCCTCTAGAGCATAAAACCTCAAATATGTCTTTTTTGGAATTTTTTGCTGGTTTTTTCAACTTTCAGGTCTTTGTCTTACTTTGGTACCTTTCGGTCGTAGTCAAAGTGTATTTCTTTATACTACATCAATTATATTTATTAAATCCGTCCTCTTCTTCCTGCAGGAAAATGTGTCCCTGATCAAAGAGATCAACGACCTCCGTCGTGAGCTGAAGATTGCCCGCACCCAGGTCCATGACCTCGAGGCCGCTCTCGGAATCAACAAGAAGAACAAGAACGTTGAACAGCAAGCCGAGTCGACCTTCTCCATGAACGCCAGTGTGTCCAGCCGGGAGGGCAAGCACGACGAGAACGTACGCATCATCGACATGCAACGCAGCGAGATACGGAAGCTACGGACACAGCTGATGGAAGCAGAGCAGATGGCTGTGCAGAGACCGCCCTCTGGAGGCCGGTTGCCACCAGTTCTGGCTCAGTAGTTACACTTTTACCTGTCTGGTAAGATTTCCTTCCATGACGAAACCCTTTCAATCAAATCACACAAATTTGTACGTTGTGCTTGATTTTTAGTGGTTTGTATGAAAAGCGCACAGATGATTTGTAAACATAACACAGAAGTTGCTCCCAGTTGCATTTTTTCTTATAAAAGTCTCCCGATTATTCGCAACATAACTGTTTTTATTACTAATATTGTCGCTGGTCCCCTAAAGTTACCTGTCTTGATCACAGCCAAACAATCCGTGTTTGAAGTTGCACTTAAGTTTTTCAAATTGCGGTTTCAGAGTCTGCTTACTATTTTTTATTCATTCAGACAAAAACAAAGCCAATGTCTTCATTCGTACAGAACTGTCAGTATATGTTTTCATTCTTGCAACTGTTATTATGAGTAATTAATTCTGGAACAATTCTTAAACACACTGCACTTTATGAAAACGAAAAATTGCAATTTGCCCACAGGGCGCACTGTACGAACAAACACTTATTGGTCACTTCGTGAAAATTCTTAGCTTCAAGTCTGACAGATGGGTCATTTTGTGAAAACGTTAAATCATTCAACTCGAGTTCGGCATCATGCCGGCGCTCTGTATAGCATGGGTAAAGTGACCTTTCATGATACCTCACTTTGTGGAAACACAAATGGCAAACCTAGTACATTGTTTATACTTATAAGTGTAATTACGAAACAATTACATATTAGGTACTGAAACTTACTGAAAGTGTTAACAGTACCGAGTACATTACTAATTTGTGCAAAAACTGATTTGCCAAATTTCTTGGTGATTTTTGACATACATAAAATGTCACTCCGTGGGACCAGCGGTGGTTTGTAATATAAATAATTGGTAAAGTACTGAGTATACAGTGCCCAACACACATCAGTGTTGGGGTAAACACAAATAATATTATACTCGGTGGATATATATTTTCAAACTTGATTTCAGGGAAACCCAAACCTAGTTGCCATCAAGTTTTGTTTTGCAAAAGGCAACAAAAACACGGGAATAAATTTAATAACTCAACAAATAATTTAAAAAGACACCAGATGCCGATTTCATTTTGTGAAGGGACTTTTAGTGTGACTGACGACGGTAAGATGTACACATTGTAAAAAAATATATTAAAAACGTATTTTGTATATAAATGTTCTTGTTATGCATGGTAGCATTAATATTTCTATTGAATTGAATCCAACAATATGTGCCTCCAAATGAATTTTTTCTGATATTCACAGGATTTTAAATTTTTTGAAAACAAAAATTGATAAAGGGTCAATTTCGAGAAAATCAAAGTCTGTATTTATCGTCTTCCTCTTCAGATAAATGTGTTAATTAATTTTTTAAAATGTATACTTCCAATTTCAAAAATTATTCCTCAATTGCAATAATTCACAAAATGCCTTGTTACATGGCCTTAATTTTTGACTCATCGACTTGTGTTAGGGTTAAAAGTACAGTTGGTTAGGGTTAGGGTTAGGGTTATGAATTGGTCCTTTATTCAAACGCTCGAAAAATATTTTAGGTAATGTTTGGGGGAAGCTAGGGGTTTGGGGTTGGGATTATAGGATAATGGTTGGGATTATAGGATAATGGTTGGGTTGGGCTTGAATTTGACCTCTGTTCCATCCGTCCATGAACATTTCTAATACATTTTTAATGCAACAGACGATTAGGGTTAGGGTTAGGGTTAGGGTTATTAATCTTTCCTTTGTTCGAATCGTACCGTCAATAAATTAAAAAATCAGATAATGTTTTAGCCCAGGCATAGGAGTTTGGGGTTGGGATTAGGGTTAAGGTTGGGTTGGGGTGGTTTGGGTATGAATTTGGCCTTTGTGCGATCCGTCCATCAAAATTACAATTTATAAATATATTTGCCTTACTATTGATCTCATCAATAATTGTACTAAATGGAAATTTTGTTATTGAGATAAGCAATTTCTTTACTATCTGATTTTTTTTGTAATTTATTCTACAATATGACGTGTATATAAAAACAAATAAGAATAGTCCGTCCTGTTTGAATACAATAAACTAAAAAGCTTTATCCAAAAACCAGCAGCATTTCTTACTCTCTTCTGTTCTTTTAATAATAATGAAAGTGTCTCGACTGCAACAATGTTCTGACCTAAGCCCGTACTAACCCAAATCCTTTCCCTCAACCAAACCCCAGCCCTTTGCCCCTAACCTACCCCAGCCTTTTCCCCTACACTGACCCAGTTCCTAAATCTAATTACCTCTTGTGATTTTATCTGATTTTAGTCAAATTTTGACAAAAATGCAAGGCTTGCCCCTTGTGAAGTTATCCAAATTCAGCTAATTTTAGACTAAAATGCAAGGCTTACCTCTTGTGTTTTATTAAATTTCAGCTACTTTTTGACAAAAAATGCAAGGCTTACTTACCCCTTGTGATTTTAGTCAAATTTTGACTAAAAAGGAAAGGCTTTGCCCCTCGTGAAGTTATCCAAATTCAGCTCATTTTAGTCCAAAATGCAGTCTAACCTCTTGTATTTTATTAAATTTCAGCTCATTTTTGACAAAAATGCAAGGTTTACTTACTCCCTGTGATCTTATCAGATTTTAGTCAAATTTTGACAAAAATGAAAGGCTTACCTCTTGTGAAGTTATCCAATTTCAGCACATTTTTGCATTTTGACAAAAATGCAAGGCTTACCACTTTCGATTTTATCTAATTTTCAGCAGATTTATGACAAATTTACAAGGCTACCCCATGCAATTTTATCCAATTTCAGCAAATTTTTGACAAAAATGCAAGGCTTACTCATCACCTTGTGATTTTTTCGAACTTCTGCTCATTTTTGACAAAATTGCAAGGCTTCAATTTACCCTTTGTGATTTTTATCAAATTTCAGCAAACTTTTGACATACAAAACAACTTTGTGATATAACATACAAATTAATACACACATATACACACATATACACACATATTTGGTCCAACGTTCGACTCAAAAGTGATTGCAGCTACACTTTATTAAGCAGTTTTTGAAAATATAAACATATCTGATTTATTTAACTTAATCATTTGCAAAATGTTTTTGTACAAAACCTATACTGTAAAAGTATCTAAAAAATATACATAACAGTTTGGAAAAATAATTTGCAACATTTACATAAAACAGTTCAATTTTGTGAGGCCTAAAACATCAACAGATTTACAAAATAGCTTTCCAATCACTTTGCAATTTTTCATGAAAAATATAGACAAAAATAACTAGTCTTTCTACAATAGTTTCAGCGTACTAATTATAACATTAGCAGAAGAAAGTTTTTAAAAACTCTTTCAAACTATTCAATGTTGGACGGAATGCTGAATGCTTTAAATTTACAGTTGGTTCTAAATATACAAAACTTTTTATAGACCGATAGTTTACAAAGTCACAAAGAAATAGTCTATAAATACACACACAAAATTTAGGTTGGGATTCGAACCCTCAAATCCTGCATTCTAACCAGCACTTAATCATTGGCCTAAATTTGATAAAAATGCTGGACTTACCCCTTATGATTTTTTAGATTTTTGACCTATTTTTCAACTATCAATGTTTCCCAGAAATTTGTAGCGCAAATATATCCGCGGTCAAGTTTTAAAAAAATGCATCAGTAGAACCTATTGCTTCATTTAAGATCACAACTTAAAAGTTAGCCCAAATTTGATAAAACTGCTGGACTTATTACCCCTTTTTCAAATTGTTTGTCCATTGTTCAATATCAATGTTTCTCAAAACATAGCTTATATCCTAGGTCAAGTCAATTACAATTGCATCCCTTTATCTACAAGCCAAATTTCTGTTTGTATTATTTTTCCAGCCATTTTACTGCAAAAAATTCAGTAAAAAAATAAATCGACCATGAGCAATGTGCAAGCATTCATGGCTCTGCTTACCGTAAGCAAAGAATCGTCGCTTACGGAAGCAGGAAATTCCGCGCTACTGTCAAACGTATTTCGCGGGTTCCACATTACCATAGGCATTCTTCGCTTACACAGCTAGCGCAGAAATTCGGCGCTTGCACAGTAAGCGGAGAATGGTGATCGCAAGCGCAGAATTTGGCAGTAAGCAGAGCCATGAAATTGGGCCCAGGTGACCTGTGACATCACATGTTTACAAAGGAATCACAGAGCCTGTGTCTTCTTCATTCAGGCACAATATGTACACAGGTCAATGGAAGAAAACATCAATTTTACAATTTCACATATTTTTTTTAGGAATGCCTCAAGATTTGCTCAGCTGTTATTTTGTAATTCTTGAATTGATGTGGTAAGATTGGGGTGAAATTTCTAATACAACCAGTGTAGTATCTTGCCTGCTAGAAAATGTCACGGAATGCATAAAGTAAGTTCTTGAGAGAAAAAAAGGTGATATGGTTTATACAAAAATGAATGGTCACCAAAGAGTTCAAAGACAATACACAGCGTCATCTTCATTCTATTCATGTTCCTCTTGGATATGAGGTGAGGACTTCATGCCTTCACTGCCTCTACGAGTTGAACGAGATTTCTTTGAGGTTGTCGAGGCTGTACGATGTCTGGATGAGCCAGGACGAGATCCCATGCTGTTAAAAGAACAAATAAACAAAGTTGATTTAATACGTAAAAATCAACCTTCAGAAAAAAACACAGCATTGCAGAGAGTTTCATTAAAAAAAAGGAAATATAAAGCAGATGACCAAGGCTCAATTTCAAAGAGTTGCTTAACAATTGTCTGCTAAGCAAAAATTCGCAGGGGACCAGTCACAGATTGTACAAGTGACAATGCATTTTGTCTGGTAGCCTAATTATGGCAAGCATAACTTATGTTATGCTTATCTATTTTTTTATGCTTAAGCAGCCATTTGAAATTGAGCCCAGATGTTGGAGGGCACTTTTCATAAATGCAAGCGTGAAGTCGTAAATCGTGCAGGGTCTAGAGCTTGCATAGATCTTGACGCTGAAGAGCTACTGTTTAATATAATGCTCTTAAGGTTCAGTCTGAGCACATCCTGCTAATGGTTCTATATATTTGCATCTAAAGTAGCCGGCGAAGAAGTCAGTAGTAGCCGGTCAAATTCGCTTGGGCTATCAGCTTTTTAAAAAAAATCCCAGGCATTGGTCATACAGAGGAATGCAAAGTTTACACAAGTGGTAACTTGGGTTCAAACTTGTGTAACTGAGTTGAAGAGGTTCAACCCCAAGTTACTGCTCGTTAAATGTTTACATTCCCCCCTAATAAGTCTAGCAATTACACAAAATATGGCAATGTTCATTATGATGTATAGACCTTCGCAATGATGACATCACAATTTGTTTACCACATTGCAGAAGAATGGGAAAACCATTTTGTCTTTGCGCAACTGTCGGAAATAAAGTACAGATTTTAAGCGATGAAGTAAACAAATGGCAACGTCATAAGTACAGGAGTTTATTGCTCAAATGAAAAAGGAGCAAAGCACTGCTGTTAGCAATATTTCTTCTTCTGGGATACTATACTATATTTGAATCAAGTACTCTCTTTGAATCAAGATAAGTTAAAGGGTTGGTATTGTAGAGGAAAAACTTGTTTTTGGTTTGCTTTCTTCAATTAAAACATGTGCAATACACAAACAAATCTGTGAATAGATAGTTCCCAGTACACGCCATCTTTACGGGCAAATTGCATTTTGGCATGCAGGCGCGTCAAGCGCTCTAATTATTAACGCAGCCGCGTTGTTCACTGACCAATCATGCAGTGAGTTTTGTGAAATGTGCGCGTGCTGCACGCCGTTCTCACGCGTAACGCATGACTGTGTGTTCCAAACTGCCCGCAAATATGGCCGATTTACGTCATACTGCAACCTATCTATACTTAACATTGCATTTTGTCCTACAAATTCTTTTAAAAAGAATTGTTTTCAAACCATTCTATCACTTTTGAAAGGTGCACATTTTAATAATTAAACAAGACTTTATTGATACTTTTGTTTAAATTATACTTTTGTTAAAAAAAATCAATACAGTACGTTGAAGCAGAGAAGAAGAAAAAGTTGAAACATGAACACAAAAACGTAACAAAGCTCATTGAAAGTTTTTTTTAAAGCATACTGGTGAAGAAGCTGCATTTATGTCATTTGAGCAGACTTGAGTGTAGCATTAAATGTTTTATGGTCTTGGACTGGGACCTGGACTCAAATACGGAATTGTACTTGATGGCAAAAACTATCTTCGACTAGGAAACAGAACTGATGTAGAATTTGAGACTATGGTGGAGATAGAAACTATTAGAACTCTTTTGGGCACACTTTTTATCCTGTTTTTAGGTGTGATGTAATTCCACTGTAAGCCACGCCCACTTTACACAAACTGGCTCCACTGATTACCAGAAGCCAATAGGAGTTACATTGAGCTAGTTTTTCTGTGATCATTTAATAATATCAGTTCTTATATAGCGCAATTCCAAAAATGATCATTGCGCTTTTTTTTTTTTTTTAAGCAAGAAAGTTTCATAATTGAACTTTTACATACATCTGTACCTTCTTCAAAGACCGTGAAGACTGAGGTACTATCAGAATTCTGACATAAGAAATGCTTTGAACAATGGAATGGGTGATTTTGGTATAAGCAAAATCTTGAAAAATGATTGCAAGAATAGCGAAAAACCAAATTGTTTTTGAAATGTTTTTTTTACTTTTTTTTCAGAGTGATGCTCATGTCCAGAATAGACTGGTGCCCTTAAGGCCTACGGTACAGTTATTTATATCGAACGATAAGGGAACTTGCCACTGCAATTTACAACAAAAGGAGTACAAAAACAGACATGAAAAAGAAACTCAATTACGAATAAAATGCGGCACTGTTCTTGGGGGAATTTTTTCTGTTGAAAAATAATGTGCGGCAAACTTTGCAATAAAATCAAGTGGTGATAGTTTTTTAACATGGTGAAAGGCAGAAAGTGTATTTTTATTTATATATTTTTGTTTGTGCTGATGTAAAGCACGTCACTTTGTGGAAACAAGTGTTCAAGCAATTTACCTTTCAAACTTAATGTTCTTCGCACATGACTCTGCGCAGATGATTAGAAAAGCAACAGATTCAAAATGTTCAGTCAGTTAGTACAATTAAGTTTGTTAATGTCAAAAAAGCAATAAAGAAATTGTGAAATTGAAAGACATTTTTAGAAACTATTCTTAAAAAGGATGTTTCAAACAAACACACAAAAAACCAACTAACTGTTGGAAATGAAGTTTAATTTTGTGTGTGAAATTAACGGCCATACGATTTGGCCACATGATTTGATTTACTTTCATTCAAAGAAAGAGGTCATAGTGAAAGTCATGTCCAGAAATAAAAATGTCTAGTGTTTCCCACGTTGACATAATATTAACATTTGTAAAACAAAACAGGATTTCTGTTTCATATCGGGTTTTTGAAAGGCATTTTTACAAAAAAATAGAGTACAAAAATCAACAATAGGAGCCGTGTCTGGTCTGCGGTTTAAGGCTCTGTCTTAGGCCACATCAATTACTTTGAAAACATGCACTTAGTGTACATGGCAATTGGAGCCTAAGCCACAACAATACCCTAAGACCGAGCCGGATCTTAACCTTCGCTTCGTAAAGAAATTATAAAAAAATGTGGCTGACAAAAAAAAGCAGACACAACATTTTCCGGGGAAAACAGAGTCTGTAAAGCTTGGATGGGTTGTAACTTTTACCTGGCCATGCTTGCAGGCCTGCTGGGTATGCCTGCCATCATGTCAGACAGCTCGTCAGCATCTCGATCATTAATTGACGACATAAAATCACTCTGAAACACAAACACAAAGTAGAGCATGCAAGGTATTTATTTACAAAATTTTGTTCAAAAGTTCCTGAACTTATTACATCTTACTCAGAACTTCTAGGTTCATTTGTCATTTGTTCTTTGTTATCTATTTTTTCATATTATCAATTGTATATTTATTTTTAATATATACAGTTTATGTTCATTCGAAGTTGTTGAAATAGATTAACCCTTACAGACTAGGTAGCTTGGCTAGAGGTAGCCTAATTCCTCTAATAGCCTCTTCTCCTAAGTCACTACTCACCAAATTGTTTGGACTTAGATATGATTGTTATGCCTGACCCCCTAATATTTAGTAATAAGCACTTGTTGTTTTGGCTGACTGGCCCCACAGTCCTTCTGAATCATTCACTTTGCAGGGATGAAATAGGCCGTTGAAAAAAACCTAAACTCTGAGCGCATAGCGCGAAAGCTTGCGAGCACGAAGCCCACTAATTATTATTATTATTATTATTATTATTTTATTTGCCATAACAGTACAAAACAAAATACAAAACAAAATACAAGACAATATACCCCGAGATGGGCAAGGGACAACAAAAGCAAATACATACTATGATCCGTAGATCTGTTGCCCCACATCTGGGGTACACAATGAAATAAATATAGATTCATTGTAACACTTATCTTTGGTTTTAAAAGCCCTACTCTGCAATCTGGGGCAGTTGTTGTTTTATTTTCATAATTATATGAATTTGATCTGAAGTAAAGAAAAAAAACCTGAATTTCTCTTTTTGGAGGGCAAAAAAAACTGAGAAATCACATCCCTGCTTTGGCAAATAGATAGAAGGATTTGGGACCAAAAAGTAATAATTCAATCTACCTCTGCTCGGGAGGAACTCTCCCGCATCCAGCCCATTCCATCCTTCTCCTTACTAGGCTCCTCCTCTTCGTCTTCACTCATTTCCTCCAGGATGGGTTTTCTCATTGTGTTTGCCTGGTACTGCTGCTTCAGACGCAGTCCGCTTGGTCCCATGTCTTCAGTCGCTTCGTGAATGTCTTCATAAAAACCATCATCACCTTTTGGAAATAACAAGAATGCTTTCTTTACAATAATATTAGTTTAAGTGTAGGGCCAAATTGTCAATAAAGGTACAAATATAAGTCACCTGTGAAAGTTTCAGCAGAATACAGTGTCTACTTAATGAGAAAACAGCGAAAAACTGTCACAGTATTTTCACAAGAAGGTAGAATCCATCCACGTTTTGCGAGGTGACAGCGGGTACCAACCACATCTGTGGCCGCAAAAGAGACATCGCACAAAAACATGGAACTGCGGTTATGTCCATGCAGGAAGAATAATCTGTAGTTGGAACACACAATCTGAGAGACCTTTCATGCAGAAACGTTTCTCAGATTAAATAGTCTTTGAATCCCCCTCTCTAAAACCACAATCCTTGGAAGTGAATTGTTTCTCTAAATGTTACACATTATCAATAGCTGCAATAATTCTTACCAAGTAATGTTTTATGGTCAAATTTTGGAGTAATTACCAAAGGTATACCAAAGTGGTCCCAATGTTCGAATCGTGTGAGATTTGCAAGGCCTAAAACGCTAACTTTACGCTGTGCGACACAAAGTGGGAACTATCTTAAGACACCACCAAACCACCAACCTCACCTTCAGTTCTTCTTTGCTGGAGAACCAGAGACTTCATCGGGTTGTATAACTTCTGGACAGTGTCTGTCTGGTCTACTGGTCGGGATTTGTTCAATTTCCCATTCACAAAAACTCCTGCAAAAAAAAGTAAGCATGTTATAAGACATTTTTCCTAATTTCTGCAGGGGTGAAACTTCTGAAACTTGGATCCAGATCTCGGGAGGTTTGTTGAAATGATGGAATATTCACTTGTTGTTAACCCCTGGAGTTATAGATTCCAAAGAGCTTTGGGGAACAGTATCTTTAGTGTTAGAGAAATAGATCAAAAGTATGACTTGTTTATCTGAAGAAAATTGCAGCATTTTTTGTTTGTTTGCCAGCCATGACTTTGAAAAGAAATTGAATTTAGATTAAATACTGGAATTTCTCATCTCTGATCTTGCTAATGGATGGTGAAAAACTAGTTTAAGAAAGCAGGGAAATCAAAACTTGTCTCTTGTAGCTTTTTAAAAAATTTGAATTTAAATAAACAATTCTTTACTGTCTATCTCATCTTACTGTTATTCATAACAGCTTTCAGGAAATGCAAACTGAAGGAGCTTGGTTTTGTTTTCAGAAGCATGTTTGCAGGGCTTTAAAATAACAACTAAAAATGTATCCATCCCAAAAATTTGAAATTTATTTGTAAAAATTTGGTCTATCCATTTGGTTATTAAACAAACTAATGCAAATTGTTGGAACTTCTACTCCAAAATTCCTCATCTTTCAATTTCATTGACCCTTACCCAATGTGAACATCTTGAGAAGCATTCTCCTCTTCATAGGTGTCATCAGGATAAAATCATACTCCCTCTGAGCTAACCGTTTCTTGAAAGATGGCATCAACTTCATGAATTCTCGCGCTGTGTCACGAACGGATGATTTGACAGACTCGGAGAAGAGTGAGATGGGAGCGAGATGTGAATGAGCTTCAATCAGCTCATCAAGAAGGTCCCAAAGTGTGTCATGGATGGGGTCGCCGAGAAACTCGGCCTCCCTGCAGTAGGCATTGATAATCTGGATCTGTCGAGAGACCTCATGCACCGGGCTGAACAGTGGGAAGGTTGATAAGGAGTGCTCCAAAACGATGCGGCCCTTCAGGAGAGCTTTCATGTACTTGCGGGTTTCGTGGCTCAACTTGTTGAGGTCACTGCTGACCATCTCCGGCCAGAACTGTGTGCGTTTACAGAGGATGCCGAAGTAACGCAGCAAGACGTACAGGATCCATCCAACGCTGAAAGCCACCCAGAAAAAACCAATTGCAAGAAGCTCCGAGAACAGATACTCCGCTTGGAAGAAGACCGAACTTGAATCGAAGAGATTCTGCATCAGCCCCATGACTGTGAAGCAGAGCATGCAGAAAAAATTGATCATGATGCACACATTGAAGGAGGTCATCCGAAAAGGGCGTCGGATTAAAATCACCAGAAACAAGAGGCACACGACGATAACGAATACAACCATCTGCCACATGGGGTACCAGAGGAGGGAGGCATATGCCCCAAGAAGGATGAACTTAAAGAAGAACATGATGGGACGGTAGTAGCACCAGATAAGACGGAAGGAGGAGAAGAGATGATAGAGCTTGACAGCCCAGATGATGTCCAGGTCATGTGCATACTCCATCTCCTTGAGTTGCAAGAATCCCTCGTGCCGTTCTGATCGGTTGCTAAAGATCTGCGTCCTAGTCTTCATGATGAGCCAGATCGGCAGCATGATGAAGAGACCCACATAGACGGCTAACGGGGCGACGATGTAGGCAAGGTGTTCCCCACCTGCGCAAGGTGTCTCATTGTGTACATCCATGCTGTCGTCATTGTTGCAGTGGAAGAGCTTCGCCATCATCACACCAATCGGCATTGCCAGAATCTGACAAATGATGATATACGCCCTCTGTAGTTTAGCAATCTGCAAGAGGAGGTTGTACCTCTTCTGATAGTTCATGGCGATGAACAAGATGATGTAAATGGAAATCATCAGGAAGATGAATATACCCCAGGCGAGGGCATACCAGCGGTAGTCAAACCCAATCAGAGTACTGTCGATGAAACCTTTTCTTGCAGAGTTGTATACATTAGGGGTGTTCATCTTGAAAAATTCCCACAAGTCAAGGTTGAAGAGAAGAACAAATCGATTGGGATACAGCCAGTTGAACGGCCAGGGCCAACGCAACGATATGGCAATCAGTAATGCGTAGAACTGGAGGAAATCCAAGACCAGGAAAGTAGCGTCGTGGAGGACCAGCATTGTGCGGCGTTTCTGCTTCTGGGTGAAGTTCGTCATGAATTGATTTTCTAATTCGTCAGCGTCGTACCCGTGCTCCTCCATCATGAAATCTGCCTCTGTTACATTGGCGTTGACTTTGCGGGCACGTTGTTTTTGGCGTAGTGCCCCGAATGATTGTCTGGTATCGGAGGGCATGTTGAGAGGAAGCAGAGGCAAGGCGTCCTCCTCCATCTGCAACAGGTGATCTGTCGAAGCCATGGCTGCAGCTTAGTGAAGACTGTCTGTATTCACTTCACATAGTTAATCTAGGGTACGGTAGGGGATAAAAACAAACCCCAAACCACTATTCAATATTCAATATCCATTTAACATCAGAGCCTCTACATCAAACAGCAATCATTTGGCTTTTGTACATCAAAAGCCAAATGATAAAATTACATTTGCTCACTTTTTTTACACTCATGACTTAAATCATAATGGGTTACAGTTTTAATATTAACTTTATAAAGTTTTTAGTTTTTATTAATAAAAGTGAGCAACAATAAATGATTTACAACTTGATTGATCATTCAAATTCGTTTCGCATAAAATTGGACAAGATGTACAAGCCCAAAACGTACCTTTCCTTTACATCAACTCATTCTTTCCATAATATAGCACACTTTATCGTTGTTCATGTTGTTGTCAATCATTTTAATGGCGGATCCTATCAATTATGTAAATTTACACAGGTGGATTGTTCATTGTTGACCAATGAGCGTCACAAATTGCCATGGACACTGTGACTGGTCATGCATGTTACAATTACAAAATACAATGTAAATTAATAAAATACGATTAATTTACTAAATTAATGTTTTTATTTATATCATTGAATTAGAATATATATGTTTCAAATAATTATTTTATAAATACATCTAAAATATAAATGTTTAACTTTGTAATTTATACTTATTGCAAGAGGACATTGTACTTTGCAGACGGCTGATACATACAATTATTCTTGTTTTTTATTGTGCATAAAATAGTCGCAGGAAAAAAAAGTCATAACATTCAAGATGGCGGATTCACTGGGCGAGTCCATTCTACAACGTGTTGAAAAAGTTGGCCAGATTTCGACGGACGTATTGGCCAAGTTGTTGGAGAGAGATCACCAGCAGATTGTTGGGGCTGTCAAGAGTTTGCAGGCGTTAGGAAATGTAATTTGGATGAGTATTGATTTCAATAACATATGCGTTGTTGCCGGTATTACAAAAATCCCGGTTGCATGTTGAAGACTGATTGCATCATTTTCTGAAATATATTTATTTTGTTCAATAAATATGTCAATGTATTTTGGGAAAATATTTCTTTGAAAACTATAACAAGTTTTATTGGAAAAAAAATGCGAACTCAACCCAAATTTTCATTACTTTGATTTTGTTATTTAAGGCAGTGGTCTTCTTTATAAACTGATTATTTATAATTTTAAATATAAAACCGAATAACTTCAAAATTTGTCTGTGACAAATTGTTAGTCATGTTCCGCATATTAACATCGTTTTCTTATTGTGACTTCATATTCACGTGATGGAATTTTGACCATTATTTACAAAGTCAGACTTTATTATCTTTAATTATAAATAGGATCTTCCCGTTTAATATTGTTTACCTACTATAAAACTAAAGTTAGCTGATGCTGGTAAGATAGGTGCGATTAAACCCTCCATCCTCCTGACAGTTAGTTGCAGACTGTCGGGAGGATGGAGGGTTACGATTATCGCAACTAGTAAGATATCAACTGCCATTTGTTATGTTTGTTAAATATATCATGGAAGAAGGAAGAGAGGGACTTGGTATTTCCTAGTTGCGATAATCGTAACCCTCCTCTCCCGACGGGCTAGCCCGTCGGGAAAGGAGGGTTACGATTATCGCAACTAGGTATTTCCATGTTTTAATTCCTCTATAAAATTTAGTCCCTAAAAGTGTAAGATGCTAATTGTCGACGTTTAAATTAAACAAGAAAATTAAAGCAGACCTTCCATTGGCGGCTGGAACTCTTACACCTGATGCCCCCAAAAACAAAAATCAGATTCAGCAAGTAGCTCTGTCAAGACCACTGTAGACCATGTGGACCCAGGAATAGCATTAGGTGTACGTGCAATTTGTGCACGAACACCTCTTGATATTGTTCTGTTTTTGGTGTTCGTGCAATTCAGCACGAACACCTCTTGTTTTTGTTCAGATTTTTTTTTTTCTTCTCCATCTTCTTCTTACGTAGAACTCTTCTCGGCAACATAACTCAATATTGAAACTGAATTGAACCTTGAAACTCATCAGATAATTGAACCTCAATATGAAGACGGCACAGTTGTCATTACGTCATGATGATGTCATCAGGTGTCGAATTACAAGGTTTTTAAAGTTGAAAAATGACCATTTGCTTTTTGCTGTATCTCAATGAATATGAAAGCTATGATGTTCATAGTTGGGCAGATGATAGATCAAGACTGGGGCAACATTTGAAAAGTTAACGCCAAAATCATACGACCTTAACTTCCGGGTCGTTACCCTAGGTCGAAGTTCACCTTCGTTGTTTTTCCTTAATAAATCATTTTTCCTTAATAAATCATTTTTGAGCTTATCTACGGAATAACTCAAGATTGAGATTGAATTGAACATTGAAACTCATCAGATAGCTGGACCTTCATATCAAGATGACACACACTTGATGATGTCATGATGACGTTATCGGGTATCAAATTACATTAAATTAAATTTTAATACTTGAAAAAATCATAACTCATCAACCACTGAATGGATTTGTACAATCTACACATCATCAAATAGGAAGGTCGTTAAGAGTTTGACAAATGCTACACAGAACCTTTACAACATTTGAACTGACTTCCGGTTCAAACCGGAAGTTGAAACTTTCAAAATATCTTATCATATTCATATCATTTAAACTACTAATCATTTCAGCATAATTTTTGTATCAGGGTGTAGACCGTTAAGCCTGCTCAAACTTTTGCACAGACATAACAACATTTTTACCTTTACATCTGGTCGAAAAAGGACGAAAACACGCACCCATCAGTTGACCCGCATTGACGACGCACGATAGCGTATTATTGTGTAAAAAACCTTGCCCTGGCCACTCAAACTTTAAATTATGTTACTCAAGCGTATTCTCTTAGAAGTCGGAAGTTGCTTTTTAATGTTTTAAATATCATAAATCCTGAACCACTTATTAGATTTTTATTTTCTATACATCAACAGAAAGGACATCGGAGACTTCACCAGCGCAACCAAGCGTGACCTCTATTGATTCTGACATCCGGTTCATACCGGAAGTTAAAATTTATTATTTGAAAAAATCATAACTTCTGAACCACACATTGAATTTTTATCAATCTATACATCATCTAAAAGGTCTTCATAAAATAATCAACATGTGACCCTATTTGACCTCGACTTCCAGTCCAAACAGGAAGTTCATGTTTAATTTTTGAAAAGTTCATAACTCCTGAACCAGGAATTGGATTGATAAGGTATAATGACGTTACCTATTCATTCAATCACTCACCACGAACACCTTGTTTTTGTAGTAAACAAAAACTGAATTTTTTAGTTTTTTCTTCTCCATCTTCTTCTTACGTAGAACTCTTCTCGGCAACATAACTCAATATTGAAACTGAATTGAACCTTGAAACTCATCAGATAATTGAACCTCAATATGAAGACGGCACAGTTGTCATTACGTCATGATGACGTCATCAGGTGTCGAATTACAAGGTTTTTAAAGTTGAAAAATGACCATTTTCTTTTTGCTGTATCTCATTGAATATGAAAGCTAAGATGTTCATAGTTGGGCATCTGATAGACTGGGGCAACATTTGAAAAGTTAACGCCAAAATCGTACGACCTTAACTTCCGGGCGTTACCCTAGGTCAAAGTTCGCCTTCTTTTTTTTCCTTCAAAAAACAACTTTCGATCTTATCTACGCAATAACTCAAGATTGAGATAGAATTGAACCTTGAAACTCATCAGATAGCTGGACCTTGATATCAAGATGACACACACTTGATGATGTCATGATGACGTCATCGGGTATCAAATTACATTAAATTAAATTTTAATACTTGAAAAAATCATGAACCATAATTCGGATTTTGACAATCTACACATCATCGGATAGGTCTTCATAAACTAATCAATATGTGACCCTGTTTGACCTCGACTTACGGTCCAAACCGGAAGTTCATGTTTAATTTTTGAAAAGTTCATAACTCCTGAACCAGGAATTGGATTGATAAGGTATAATGACGTTACCTATTCATTCAATCACTCACCACGAACACCTTGTTTTTGTAGTAAACAAAAACTGAATCACTAGTTTGTTTTTCTTCTCCATTTCTTCTTCTTCTTCCACGCAACTCTTCTCTGGAACATAACTCAAGATTGAAACTGAATTGTACCTTAAAACTCATCAGATATTTGAACCTCAATATGAAGACGGCACAGTTGTCATTACGTCATGATGACGTCATCAGGTGTCGAATTACAAGGTTTTTAAAGTTGAAAAATGACCATATTGCTTTTTGCTGTATCTCAACGAATATGAAAGCTATGATGTTAATAGTTTGGCATCTGATAGACCAAGATTGGGGCAACATTTGAAAAGTTAACGCCAAAATCGTACGACCTTAACTTCCGGGTCGTTACCCTAGGTCGAAGTTCGCCATCGTTTTTTTTCTTAAAAAAACAACTTTGGAGCTTATCTACGGAATAACTCAAGATTGAGATTGAATTCAACATTGAAACTCATCAGATAGTTGAACCTCAGTATCAAGACAATACAAACCTAATGACGTTATGATGACGTCATCAGGTATCGAATTACAATAAATCAAAGTTTAATATTTGTAAAAATCATAACTCATGAACCATAATTCGGATTTTGACAATCTACACATCATCGGATAGGTCGTTAAGAGCTTGACAAACGCTACACAGAACCTTTACAACATTTGAACTGACTTCCGGTTCAAACCGGAAGTTGAAAATTTCTTTATATCTTATCTTATTCATATTTTTAAAACTACTGATCATTTCAGCATAATGTTTGTATCAGGTTGTAGAATGTTAAGCCTGCTCAAACCTTTGCACAGACATGAAAACATTTTGCCTTTTTCATCTGGTCGAAAAAGGACAATTAACGACACACTATAGCATATTAATGTGCAAGCGACCTTGCCCTGGCCACTCAAACTTTATATTATGTTTCTCAAGCGTATTTTCTTTGAATTCACGTTGCAAGTGTATTGCCCTGGCCCTGGCCCTGGCCATTCAAACTTTAAATTATGTTTCTCAAGCACATTTTCTTAGAAGTCAGATTGCAAGTGTGTATGTATTTGTGCTGCAGGGTTCTGCCCACGGTGGTCGGTGCCGGAAAACCCGACCGGCACTCATGATTCCCCGACCACCACTGGCAGAATTTTTTTGTTTTCCGACCACCACACATTTTCCCTTCCCCCCCCCCCCCCATTCCCATCAAAATATTTTGAATAACGTGTAAAACAAATTATTTACCAGTAAAGGTTTTATCCAAAGTTTCGAGTAGCCTACTTTTTTGGTTTGAGTCTATTTTAATGATCCAGGATCAAGCATCACTCCCGCCTGTACGATGTACATTATATCCAACGCACGACGAAATCCGCATTGATTTCGCAATGGTTTCCAGTTACGCTGATTATAGCTTTACGCTTGGAAAAACATGATACCAGTTTCATCACGGTGGTACCCTATTCTATAGCGTTTAATACAACGGAAATGAACTGCAGAGTAAGCACCATGCTATAGATGCTGTAAATTGTTTTCACATGGCGGTAAAGACGTGCGCGCACTGAGGGCCTACATTCAAGGCACAGCTGCAGGGCGCACGTGTGTAACCACAACGTGCGCAATTGAAAGGAAATTGACTTGACCAAACTAGGAAAAACTTTTTTCCCGGCACTAAACAAATCCTGGGCAGAACCCTGGTGCTGTATAGGTAGGTAGGCCTACATGAAGGAATACATTTCGCATCGATCAGTGTTACAACTTATATTGCACCCCAGAGGTAAAATGTTATCACCAATTCATTCAAACACTCACCACGAACACCTTGTTTTTGTAATTAACAAAAACTGAATCTCTAGTTCTTCATTATCTTGGTACATTGTACTAGTTTAATACATCAAAGTCCCTGTTCATCCTGTATTTTATGTTCTGTAAATCTTTGTGTGCGGATTAGCCTAAGTTGGACTCAGTGCAACAATGGACACTGACATCCTACCAGGGCTATGTGCAGACAAGAGTAAAATAAATTCCATTAAAGATCTTGTTGGGTGTCGAGGGGGGTGTCGGATATGGCATTTTTGCGTAGGTTTCAGTAAAACTTCCCTTTGAAAATGTTCACAAGTTTTGTTTATTCTCAGGTTATAGAAACAGAACAACAGACTAATAAAAATTTTGAGTTGACGCTGGAGGGTAAGGAAATGGTGAAAAGTGGAAGCTACGAGGCACTTGTCTACGAAGCAGTACCACCAGAGGGCGGTATACTCCAGGCTGAACTCATGGTGAGGATTTGCAAAGAAATTTTCAGTTTAAATTTTATTTGGGTCAATTTTATTAGTATTTCTTTTCTTTTCATAAAGTGGCAAATGATCTTTTAAAATGTAAAGATAAATTCTTTTACATGTATTTAAGCATTTTATTAAACATTCATAAATACCTTGGACAGTTTATCCATTCTGATTGGTGGAGAGCACGTCACGTGGGGGTGTTTAAACATGTGATATAAACACGGCTAGAAGTGTTTAAACACGGCTGGCTTCGCGTGTTGGGCGCGCAAGCTTGTTTACGCTAATTTACTTACGCGGAACGCAATATACAGCTATTAGTATACCCGCGCGTAATCTTGTCGACACGCGCGTGCACACCACCCAACGCGCTCAAAACATAATTTTACAAAAGTTTTTGAAAATGTACAAACTTCGAAAATTCGCTAAACAAACAGATTGTCTTTTTACCACCGATTTTCCTTATTCTTTCACTTCGGCTCGGGCCTTTATCGCACGACCACTACCCTGCCGGTTTTAAACGGCCGTTTAAGAACTCGTCACCACTCTTTTATTCCCTTATTCAATATACAATGGAAAATAATAAAAGGGATGATATTTCAAGGATTTTTTTGAATCGCGGTTTACTTAGGAATGTAGACAAGAAGCAGTAATTTTAGCTTTAAAATAAATTGTACTTGTTATTATGTTATACATGTAATTACCTTTGAATACCTAAGTTTGCTAAAATTGATATGATAGTTTAGTAAGTGGTGAAAATCTAGCAAATCTTGTCACTAGTCCTGACAAAAATGGCTGAAATTGCAAAAACGGGTCTGGAAATTCACTGAAGCCATAAGCTCTGTTGCCCCTGGTGTTGGCCTTGGTGCCCCTTCAAAAGTTTCAAATAGACTTTAGGATTTTCCAATGGAAGTGCCAGCAAAAATACACATATAATTGTGAGATCTGACTCAAGGGAGAAATGCAGAATTAAACAAGCGGTAACTTGAGGTAACTCAAGGTCAAACCCCGGATAACCCTGAAGAGCATTTTTTTTAAAACTTGAAGCTAACCTCAAGTTACCGCCTCTTTAATTTTGCGTATCCTATCTATGATCATATGAAGGCTCAAGGGTTACAATTATCGCAACTACAAAATTGACTGCTTTTATTGTTTGTCGTTCTACCTTTTTGCCAGTGGAAATAAAATGGCTTTGTTTAAAAAAATGTTGGACAATAAATGCGATCTATCTATCTATCTATTATACAACTGTGTCAATGTGTGGAATGGTAGCTCAATCAAGCTGTTTTAGTCAATGAAGTGAAGTCGCTTCTATTTCATTTCGTTGTAAAATTTTGTTTGTTTCTTTTTCAAACAGAAAAAGGTCCCCAATGCCAAGATTGGTTTCAGCAAAGCTATGTCGGCAGGATGGTTGGGAGTAAATAAAACTGCAGAAGGAGGTCCCAGAATCATGAGAAAGGTAAAAGAGAAATTATCATTGATAATCCTCTGTGAAGCGTCATGACTGTAATTAACCACAAGAGGGCGGTATACTCCATAAGCAAATGTTTAAATAACTTCCCTCATAAATGTTTAAAAAACAAAATCTTTTGTGACATCCACTGCCACACAATCTAGAAACACCATACTATGGCGTGTCATGGCCAAGCTGTTCCATTAAGAGCACCGGACTCAAGCTCTGGTGTTTCTGATCAGCGTGAGTGTGGGTTCGAGTCCCGGTCTTGGCTTTTGTGTCCTTGAGAAAGATACTTTACCGTGTCCTTTGGATGGGACATTGAGCGTAGGTCCTGTGCACAAGGGATGGTAGTTCACATTTAAGAACCTAATAATAATAATAATAATAATAATAATAACCAGTTCTTATATAGCGCATTTCACAATAACGTCTCAATGCACTTTACATTAGTGCCCTGGTCATTTGGCCAATAACATTCCTTTAATCTTTCTCAGCTCCCTGGGGAGTATACAGCCCGAGCTGCCCTGGTGGCGCTCAGAAGGCTTTTTCAAACACAATATCAACCTCTACCCTCGCAGGTACCCATTTATACTCTTGTAGAAGAGTAGAGGTTAACCCCTGTGTTTCTGATTCACATATCAAGTACTCTTGTTTAAAGGTTTCCTCCTGCTTGCAAGTAACAGTGATTAAGTTCACTTGTGAGGCATCCTTAGTTTCATTACCAGAAATATATTATTAATATTAACAATAATAGTACTAAAGTTCTCCTGCAGAAACAATTCACAGGCATACTACTACTAATCAACATTCATGGACAAATTCTGTAAAGAATATAACCTGATCTACTAAAATAATATATATATTTTTTTAAAGTGTACACGGTCACCCTATGGTTTTAACAATCTTCTAGAGAACTTAGACAAATGTCATTACAAATTTTCAGGTTTCTAGCATTGTGGATAAGGTCAAAGAGCAACTCAAGAAAGTTTTTAAAGGTGACATTGGGTCGCTGACCGACAAAGAGAGGGCAGAACTGAAGAAAAGGAAACTCATTCTGGAAGTGTAAGTAAATACTTTTGTAGTGTACTCAGAATCGTCTAGTAAAACTGCAGAGTTGTCTCACACCCATACAATAGAAACCCATCCCCGAAGGGCATGGGTTTGCAGTTCAGTGGCTCGCCTTGCTTCCAATCACTGGTCCAACATTGTCCAAAGTCACATATATGGTAGCCTCAATGCTTCCAAGTTTCACTTACTAGTCTTCCCCTGCTGAGTTTAAGTGTGTCAAATCCCCAAAGGGATATCTCCAGAGCCAATTGCTCCAACGATAAAACAATCAAGTCTGACTTGCAGAGAGAAGAAGACCACAGTGGCGATCGTAGATCATACAGGTAGCAAGTGAGTTGGATAAAAGACGCCTTTCCTAGCCTTCCAGACTCATTCACACTTCACTACACACTCGGACAAAAGGCCACACCCAATTCCAGACATTCTTACTCTCTGGGTTAATGTATTCGCATGGTGCCATTGGTATACTGCTCCCAACGAGTCGTTGTTTTTGCTTTATATTACACCTATTAACTACAACGTGTATTAGCGTTTTCTAATGTATTCGCATGATCCAAAAACGGATGAATATTCATACTCCTATTTACATGATTATTCACACAAACCAAAACTGGAGGAGGATAAACATGGCTATGTACACAATATACAACTTGAATCTGACACTAAAGAAAGGGGTTTGCCCAGTTGTGTATTTTTTACATTATTATTTATTTATGCAATTATTTTTGTACAGGACTGCCAACACTTTCCTTGTGATGAAGGGGAGTGAGTTCAGCACGTCTGTCAGCAAACTGGAAACAGACCTCACCCCGGAGATGCTTGCGAGGTGGGTGCCATGTTTCACTTGTATCTGTTATCCCTTAGGTTAATGTGTCTAAAGAAGGTTGGAGTGATTTTCTCATCATTTGTTTACGTCAATGGTTGGTATTGGCAATACCAGCTCCGAGTCATGGCCTGGGTTCAATTTTATGGCTCTGATTGTCAAGGGCTTCTGCGCTAACTGTTGGCATTCTCAGCTTACAGTGTTTAGTACCATCAAATGTCTGCACTAGCTAGCAGTGTAAATGAAGAATGCTTAGTTAAGCAAAGTACACACATTCACAAATGAAATTCTTGCTAACCTGTGAAATATGCTTATGTTAAGCGTGGAATTCTCTGTCATCATAAGCACAAATTGTTCTCTTATGGAAGCAAAGCCATGAAATTGGACCGACCGGGAGAGCAAGGTGTATTTGCCACAATCAATTAATCAATTTTAACCTTTCTATTTTTCTGTCTTTTTTTCCGTAGTGGTACGTGGAAAGACCGCAAGTTTAAAGACTACAACTTTGATGCCCTTGGTGTTATGCCAGCCAGCGGTCATCTGCATCCACTGCTCAAAGTCCGAGCTCAGTTCAGACAGATCTTCTTAGAAATGGGGTGAGCTTAACCTCTACCCAAATCTACCCCAGTGTAGCCCTGATATACACAGATCTACCCCAGATTAGCACCAACTACCCCAGATCTACCCCCAGATTAGCCCTGGGGCCAATTTCACAAAGAGCTATGATTGATCTGAGCTGCAAATCAATCGTAGTTGCTAAGCAAAGTGTGATGTCACAATGCAAATCACTATACCTAGCAGAAGGTCAGTCAGCTAAATAGAGTACACTGGTTTGGATATTCGTTCACCTTGTGATTATGAATTCTGATTGAAGGTTTAGAAAACATTGAGAATTTTTTTCTGATTGAAGGTTTAGAGGACATTGAGAATTTTTTTCAAGAATTTTGCCATCTTGGTAGCGGCTCCTTTTACAAAAGGAGTTTTACAAAATTGTGGAAATGTGTTTCATAAATACGTTGAATTTATTACGCCTTTTTTTCTATGTTCATATTGAACAAAATCATGTGGTTATAAGTTTTAAAACAATTTAATGCAATCTTTTTTTTATTGAAAAAATTCTGTGCATATCTTGATAGCTTCACGGAAATGCCAACCAATAACTACATTGAGAGTTCCTTCTGGAATTTCGATGCTCTGTTCCAGCCCCAGCAGCACCCTGCCAGGGACATCCAAGATACCTTCTTCATCAAAGGTAACCTTTGCCACTAAAATTTTTACATTTCAAGGGATCCATTTCAAGAGATCCCCCCCCCAAAAAAAAAATATATTATAATTAATAAATAAATAAAAATTACTGTCTGTGTCCATCCCATTTGAAATCTGGACTTTTGAGATTGAAAATTACCCAAATAAAAAGTAACTTTTTATGAACTTTTATGTTGTAATTTGTTTAACTATTCTATTTACATGCAGGAAATTTATTCGTTTTTACCTCCGCAGCAGAAGTCACAAAAATATAGTTAAAAGGATAACAAGAGTGTTGAAAAGGGGCTTGTTTAAGAATGAAAAATCAAACGGTAACTACAGTTTGAATTGGCCAGAATTACCACCCTAAAAAAAATGGTGCACCACCTTGTGCTCCCTAAAATTTTACCCTAGTTTCAGCGCTGGTCTTGTATGAAGAGAATAGTGATTTTGTTAAACATTGATGCATAATGCATCTTTAAAAAGTTTACTTCAATATCTGTCTACAACTCGTTGTGTTTTGATTTAATTTCAGATCCTGAGTTTGCTCATGAATTTCCCATGGATTACTTAGAAAGAGTCAAGAATGTTCATTCAGTTGGTGGCTACGGATCACAGGGGTAAAATAATTCCCAAATTCAACAGCTAAATAAATCTGTGACAGTTAATCTGAATTCATTATCCAAACTGAGAAAACAGGGCATCTGGCGTTAGTTTGAAGTTGATCATTAACCATAACCCTTCGAACACCTCAAAAGTCATCTTCAGAAAGATATTAGATTGTTGAGGACTGAGGGTTGTAGGCTCAAATAAAAATTGCTTATCACTGGGTGAGGCATTCCAATCTTATCCAAGTCCAAACATGTTGGTGTGGAGTGACATAGGAGTGGAGGATAGTGGAGGATTGAGGGCTGTAGGTCTAAATAACAATTGCTCATCACTGGGTCAGGCATTCCAATCTTATCCAAGTCCAGGCATGTTGGTGTGAAGTGACATAGGAGAGGAGGATAGTGGAGGATTGAGGGCTGTAGGTCTAAATAACAATTGATAATCACTGGGCCAGGCATACCAATCTTGTCTTCCAACTCTTCGAGAAAACCTCTTCAAAAAGTTGTGTTGATTTTGGAGTATTCTGGACTGCAGGCCAAAATACTATAATTTGGTTTTTACCCTTACACCGATGTGTGTTAAGCACTGCATACTCAGGATGAATTGCCTGTGGATTTTTTCACAGAGCTCGGGAAAGTACTGAGTATACAGTGCTTAACACACATCGGTGTATGGGTAAAAACCAAATGATATTCATTATCCCCGATGCAAAATTAACATCTGCCAAAATACAATGAGTTGGTCAATGGATGGTCGATTTATCTGGTCATTGTGTACGTGTTCTGAAAGTTTTACGAGTGGAAAATGTTCTTTTTTTAATCCAAATCTTAAGCTGTTTATGGACATTTAAGTTAAAAAGTAGTGAAGCAGAAGCCCTAAAGGACAAACTATGGCAAACAGAGATCACAATTTTTTGAACATTAGACCTCAAAATGTGTAGGAAAAAATGGGGCCCAGCCAAAATACCATGTTGTCCTACTCTTAGGTAACATTTTCCATAGAGTTGACTGACCATTTGAAACTTTTCAACTGCATGAGTTGTGTATGGTGGCACAACTGTGCACAGAAATAAACTGTGTACATGTAGATGCATTCACCACATGATAAAATGTAGCAAGCTGGCATCATTCTTAGTATTCTAAACCATAGTGAATAATATTGAATGCTCAGGCAGTAGCTAGATAAATGTAACAACCTCCATTTGCAAAGTGTGCTGAGTTTTTTTCTGCTTGAAATGTTAACAGGCACAAAGTTGAGTGGAAAATTGAGGAGGCAAAGAAGAACATCTTAAGAACACACACGACGGCCGTCAGTGCAAGAATGCTCTACAAGCTAGCCCAGCAGGTAAGAAATCTACAACCCCCACCTTCATCCCACCCTCACCCCTCCCTGCTCAACCCCAGGTGCCCTGTCCTCGTATTGCTGAGTATAAGGTCAAATTATGTAGACTACGAACAAACAAACACTTTGAAACAATTTTTTCCCAACAGGAAAAATTCACACCGGTGAAATATTTCTCCATTGATCGAGTGTTCCGTAATGAGACGCTTGACGCCACTCACCTGGCAGAGTTTCACCAGATAGAGGGCCTCGTAGCAGACTACAATCTGACCCTTGCCGACCTGATTGGAATCCTTCATGCTTTCTTCAAAAAGCTCGGTGAGTTGACCTCTAAAAAATTGTTGAAAAAATGTGTTGGCGGGGGTGTTTTTTTTATAATGCATTGGTTTACAAAACACGACATGACTTTCATGACCTTTTTGAAAGTGTAAGTTGTGACCAAATAAAGTTTGGGAAGTCAGCTTTGAATTGTGTATGTTTTGACTGTAGCCATTGTTTCATTAATGTGAATGCTGCAGCCGGAGATGCAGTCGGTACCCAGTCACCTCGGATGGATTCGACGTGAAAATACTGTGACAGTTTTTGCTGTTTTCTCAAAAAGTAGACCCTGTATTTAGCTGAAACTTTCACGTGTGACTTTTATTGCATCTTTCTTGATAATTTTTCCAATAAAACACATTTTGTTGACAAAACCAATCTCTGACCCAACCTTTAAGTCTATAGTCTTTTATCTAATCCCAAAAGGTATTGAGAAACTGCGCTTCAAGCCAGCTTACAACCCCTACACAGAGCCCAGTATGGAGGTGTTCAGCTACCACGAAGGGCTTAAGAAGTGGGTAGAAATTGGCAACTCTGGGGTTTTCCGCCCAGAAATGCTTTTACCGATGGGTCTACCAGAGGATGTTGTTGTCATAGCGTGGGGTCTCTCACTAGAAAGGTGAGTTAAGGTGGTTTGATGGGGATAGGTTGGGGGTCATGAATTGGGTACAATAGGTAATTCTGGGGTCTTCCACCTTGAAATGCTTCTACTGATGGGTCCACTAGAAGATGTTGTTGTCATAGCTTGGAGAAAGGCGAGTTAAAAAGGTGGATTATTAGGGGTAGGTTGGGGGTCATGAATTGGGTAAGGGGGGATGAATTGGGTAGGGGGGGGTCAAAGAGTGGGTAGAGAAATTAAGTATTCTAACGTCTTGATGCGCTTCTGCTGTATGGTTTATCAGTAAGCGAAAAATATTTAACCTAAAAGTAAATCTTTTTGTTTTCATTGAACAGGCCAACGATGATCAAATACGGCATTGACAACATTCGTGAACTCTTCGGTCCCCGAGTCAACCTTCAGATGGTCTACGACAATCCTATATGCCGACTAGATAAATGAACATCACGTTGCAATTATTCCAGTCAACATTTTAATGATCAGGGTGTATATCTAGACCTTTATCATAGTACATTCATCTTGTACTACTCCCCCAAAAATCAGTTTGATCAAAGTGAGGCTGGAAGGGCAAACAGTCTGGTCCATTTTTAGTATAGATCTGAAACAGTATAATGCACATGGGGGACTTGAAAAAGATGGCGTAAGCATGATAAAGGCCTAGTTTTCGGGGGTGAGTTTACAAAGCTGTTCAGCAGAAATTGTTGTTTAACATATTTATTGGCCCTGGGGATAGTTTTTATGCTGTAAGCCGACTCGGATATTTTCTGGATTGCAGAGCTTAGTGGTGGGCAAAACTGGTAGGCAGATATTGGTATCACTTTCATATAGAGCTTGTTCTATTCACTTGGTATAATTCATGGTTTCAATGTGACATTATAATTCTCAACAACAAAAAGATTCAAAAAATTCCAAAAAGTAATCCCATGGGTGAGCATGGAAAAGTTTTGGAATTCCTGGCAGGAGGTGGTTAAATGGTTAATTAAACTGTAAAGGGCTCGAGTGCTCCTTTCAGGTCACAATCGACATCAATGTAATAAATCACAAGATTTGTAAATTGTTAGAGACTACAGGAATAACTCATAATCAAATGGATTAACTATCACTGTAATTTACACCCTCTCACTTTTTTTAAAGCATTTTTCCTGAATATTTTGACAAGGGGGAAAACTGCTTACTTAATTAGTAAGGTCTTTGAGCATGGCAATGGCTCATACAAAAACCATGAGAAATGGTTGGCGTGTCATGATCTAGTGCACCGGCCCCAAGTTCTGGTGGTAAAGTCATCGGGGTGTGGGTTCAAATCCTTGTCGAGCAATATGCTGTACTATAACTGCTTCTCTTCACCCAGGGGTATAAATGGGTACCTTTGAGGGTTGTTTACTTACTGGAGTTCAGAAAGATTACAGGAATGTTATTGGCCCAATGACCAGGGCACTAAATGTAAAGCACATTAATATGTTTCTGTAAAATGTGCTGTATAAGAACTAATTATTACCGGGTACTATAAATCAACAGCCAGAACCCCATTACAATTTCTCCATTTTGGGGGGAAATCTTTTTAGAGTCGTCATGGATGAATGCACCCTGCTGACCTTAGTAATTCTAATTATGTATTTGAAGTAATTTTAAAGATCTATTTTCAATCAAACAAAGTGAACAGATTGAGTTGTTATTACATGTATGTACAATGCAAGAGAAATATACAAGAAATTTCATGTTGAGGCTGTATCGGACCTTTAAAATGCTTCCACCATCTTTGTCTTGTTGCCCATGTTCAATAAACACTAAGGAATAGTTCTCATTACAAACAAGAAGGGACCTGACTAATGTGTGATCACATCGAGTCAAATAGAAGATTTTTGTTTATTATAAATATGCTGCATAGTGTTTCGCTACTATGGGCAGCGTGCTGTATTGTTACCTTTCGTCACTAACACCTGGTAGGAATGTACTGAAAAACAACACTGAGTGGCTCTTAAAAATGACTACTTTGCACGCACACTTGTTAAAATTTGTGAGCGCTTGTAGGACGCTAAGTTCACAGGTGTCAAAACATTTTGATGCAATTCAAAAAAATGAATCATGTTTTTACACTGTCCCCCTACACTGCATACAGTTGGACATGTCACAAGATCAAAGAATGAGAGGGGACCAGTTGTTCTATGACTTGATGCCTCTTTTGCGGGCTACCATACTTGAGCGTGCATGTAGAGTGGTTGAGGACTGCACTATTATTTGAAAGAACGGGATAACAATGCCTGGTGAATAGTACCAAAATGCATGGTTTATGATGTAGGCAATGTTATGGACCTACAATCTGCCAATCAAATGACAAGAATACAAACCGGCTCTTTGCAGAGCAATCAAGTGTCCTCAAAAGAATTCAATAACTGCAGTGAGTTATGTTATTGCAAGGTTTCTTTGATGTGTTTCCTGTGCTTATCAAGTACAAAGGCCAAGGTACAGCCTACAGTAAAAACTTGTTGTTTCCCAATACGGGCGATTCACAATATAGTGCACACTCTACAGTTTGCCAAGGACATTCCATTTGCGCAGTGCATCATGGGAAAAGGTCAACAAAGTTTTGGTACTGGTCGCCTGCTTTATGACCAAGATTATTTACTGAGTTTGTTGTGGCATGGTTTAAAAGCAGCAAGGTTGTATGTATTGTGAGGATGGTGGGTGTTTGGTCCTAGTCATGTCAGCCGTTTACAGGTCCCAATCTGTCTGTGTCGGTGAGTTGCAAGAGTGATTGTTTGTAGTTGACCTCGTCATGGGGAAAATGGCCTCTACGAGACAAACTGTAGAGGGCGCACTGTTTTTATGGATCACCCGTTTTCAACAAATCGTGCTTTAGCAAAAAGGGTTTACATGAGATTTAAAATCACCCATCACCGACATAGCCATAAGGAACAGTATAGTCCTTATGAAAAATTCACAAGATGCATATTTAATATGCAGAAAATATTTTAAAATGTAGCCTCTCTAACATTGAAAAAACGAGAAAATAGAATTAGCTGTTGCAAACTGCTTACCAACCAAAAGGACCTGTGGTATAAATGCAAAAAATAAGTTAGTGGCCTGACGTTTCGACCCTAGCAGAGTCTTTCTCGAAGGCTAAATGACAACACACAACACACAACACACATACAAGCAGACAAGAAAAAGAAAAAAAACATAACATCAATATTAAATGTTGTAAGAAAGTTGACGCTTCAAATGAAAATAATGGCAATTTTCAGGATTAGTCTAAAGCTATCAAAAACCATATTTAGAAAATGGTTTAAAAGAGAAATAAATTGGAAGACTGAAACAGAAAACTTTAAAATACTTTTCAAAGTGTCAAATTACTTAATGTAACTTAAAAAGCCCTTTTTGAAACCACATTTGGTATGGTACTTCAAACGGGCAGACCATGTCCGAGCTGAAGCTGTTGTTTTAAAAAGAGCCAATAATCAATCGGAGATGCAAGTCATTGCTGACAAAAAAGTTTGAAGCTTGGATCAACATTTTAAAAGGTATATGTTGAAATGATGGTATTTTCAGCAAATTGCCCCTGTATTTCTGCCAGTAGCAGCAAACTGCCCCAGTATTTCTGCCAGTGGTAGCAAATTGCCCCTGTATTTCTGCCAGTGGCAGCAAACTGCCCCTGTATTTCTGCCAGTTGCAGCAAACTCCCCCAGTATTTATGGCAGTGGTAGCAAATTGCCCCTGTATGTCTGCCAGTGGCAGCAAACTGCCCCAGTATTTCTGGCAGTGGCAGCAAATTGCCCCAGTATTTCTGCCAGTGGCAGAAAACTCCCCCAGTATTTCTGGCAGTGGTAGAAAACTGCCCCATTGTTTCTGTCAGTGGAAAAATCACAGTGCCCTCCGTCACAAAAGCCCTCACTTACGTGTAACGATAAATACAGTTTCTTAAAATGTGAAACCATTGAGTAAGGACACTGTATAAATACCAAGATTTTATATAAACCTTTTGCAGGTTAAATAATTTGACTTCATTTGTGTACTTGTGTATACTTCTGGTTTGTTTTTTTTCAACTTGAAAATTGATTCACCTTTGACTATATTATTGTATATAAGCATAAGAGACTCAAAAATCACATCCACAAGGACAGCCACAGAGCCTGGACTTCCCCCAGGCTCAAAATGTGCACATCTCAATTGGATATTTTGTGAAAATGGCAGTGTACAATTTTTTACAGTGCTTGGTCTTGTATATGGAGATGGTACATACTTATAATTATGTAAAATAAACCAAATAAACAATATAGTGTCTTGCCCATCAAGAAGTAACTGGAATTCTTAATAAGGCGACATGATATATATGTGACATGGTGCTCGATTTTAGGGGAAAATCTGCAAGAACACAAGTCTTGTGGCTCAGAATGTTTACTGGACCACAATGTCCAGAATTGAAACGAGAAAAAACCTACTGGTACACAGTTAGATTAAAACTATTATAATTTGAAGAAGCACCAAGAGAAGATTGATCTCACTTGTTTTATGGGTGAGTATACTTCAATACTCAACAGAATTTAAAGTTATTATCAGACTAAAAGTAAAAGTCAACATTTGCAAAAAATAGCAGAAAACCGCCGAACAATTGTCCAGTCATGAGTTCTGCGGCGGCGGTCCAGTGTAAATTTCAGCCCTGTCACATTAAAAAAGCAATATTTTAAAAATTTGCATTTTAAGCTCTCAGTGGATCTACAGGACTTCCTCATACTATGAAAATCTTTGGTGTGAAACAACCGTGAATTCTCAGTGAAGTGCAGGTTTTGGCTGAAATTCAAGGAATTATTTTTCTTTCACCTAGCTTTGAGGGAACTTCAATTCTGAAAAGAAGGGGACCATGGAGTGGGGGAAGAGGGAAATGACATTCCAGAGAATTATTCACCAATTAAGGAGGTCTGGGCTTGGATGGAGCGCACTTCCTGAAATCAGGCTGAAATTCAAGGTCTACTCCAAATGTAAACATTGGTATATCCACAATGAGCTGACCTGAAACAACTTAAGGTTGACAAAAGGCTGACTAAAACCATGTATCAGGTTGACTTCCCCTCATTAGACAGTCTATCCAGCTGGGTTCATATGGAGGACACCTTACAATTTGGTGAATACTCCTTGAATTAAACCACCCTACACACAGACACCCAAGACAGCCTTGGCTGTTTTCAGCAGTACCGCACCCGCAGTGAACACAACGTCAAACACGCTCTAGCTATTATGTGTTTATTGGCCATGTTCTATTCAGAACTGAACATGTACTCGGTACGTATACTATTACCTCAAATATGAGCCAAAACTGATGATCGGATATTGAAAATTTGAGATGTGTCGGATATTGAAATGTGATCATACAAGGCCTAATAATGACAGTGGCATCAGTAGAGCACTGCATCAATATAGAGCCTAAAATTGAAACTTAAAAAATCGCAAAAATTTGATTAAAATGCTGGACTTTCAATTTTGGCCTGTTTTTCAAATCAATATCTTCCAAAGTAAAGCATCCTGGGTGGATCAAGCTACGTAAAAAGGCATCGGTACACAGCTAATTTATACTGCAATCGTTTTAGAGCTTCAAATCGCAACTTTAAAATGTCCAAAAATTTGATAAAAATGCTGGCCTTAGGCCTATAGGGCAGCCCGTAAGTTGGAATGCGCTACCATTGCATTTACGTATAGCGAACAGAAACTTTTTACCTCTTTTAAATAGATAAAAACCCATCTTTTTAGTGTGTTTTATGGTTTTGTTCTTTTTTGTCTTCTTCTATGGTCGCCTTGCCAGTTAGTTTAGATTTTTCGCATAAAGGGCTAGAGGCGCCTGTCTCTTGAAAAAGGTCAAAATATTACCGATGCCAGCAGGGATAGGCCTATAATAAGTAACTATTAGTTCTCTGTTGGTAGGACAGACGTATCCACTGGCATACTTTTGTTTGGGCACTGGCCTGGTGACCAGCCTTTTTTCTTTGTCTTTTTCTTCCATTCTGTGCTTTTTAACATGTGTTCTGCGCCTTTGATTATTTTGTATTTAAGGGGCGCAATATAAATGTTAAATATTATAATTATTATTATACCCCAAAAGAAGTTTCAAATTGTTTGCCTAGTGTCTTCAATTATCAATATTTCCCCAAATAAAGCCTGCATTCTAAGCTATGTAAGCTTCACCCTATACAAGCATGTGCAGTTGTTGTGATCACCAGTTTAGTTTTCATATCACATCGACATTATCCCCGGTTAAAAAAGAAAACACACAATATTTGGGAAGATAACGTTTTTCAAAGAAGGGGACAGGAAACGATTGTATGTTTTCCCTTTCCTTCCTTCATTGTACACATTGTGTTATTTCTAAAGCCTTGTGTATTTCATTAGTTGAATAAAAAATATGCGAAAACAGCTAATTGTCCCCTGTTATTTAGGTTCGTAGTATTTAATTTAGTTTAAAATAGGCCTAATCATCAATTATACGTCCTATGTTTGCAATGGACTAATCTTCTTATTTTCAGTGAGAAAAGAGGAATGTCCCTAGTAGTTTGAGGTGAGTTAATAATTATTATTAGGCTAAATTGTTTTAATACAAAATGTTGATCAGGCGACCTTCGGACTACGACCTATAATTTCACAATGATACAAATTTCCTTACTCTGTGAACCCCGCCCCAACTATAGCTTCTCCCCCTCCCCCCCCTGCCCCCGCATATCTGCCCACCCCCCCCCCCCGCATATCTGCCCCCCCCCCCCGCATATCTGCCCACCCCCCCCCCCCCCCCCGCATATCTGCCCACCCCCCCCCCCCCCCCCCCACCCCCGCATTTGGAAAAATCCCTCCACCAGCAAGGAGGGATTATTTTGAATAATTTTGATATAGGCCCTAAACAATCAAAACAGGCAACAATTTCCGATTAGATAATGCAAAATGTTTTCAATTACAAATATTATATTATTAAATAATAATAATAATAACACAGCAAAATCGAGGAACTTAATGATAAATAGACTTGGTTCCCGAGTCTGTGATCGTGGTTTTTAGTCTACCTGACAGTCAATACATAGACTGAAATAGCGCCCTTAGATAGTGTGATAGCCTATCTGTGGTGAATTTTGCGTGGCTGATGCAGAGAAATAACCGCGATCTCAGACTTGAATTCAAGTCTAAGTGATAAACGGCGTACGACTCCTGATACCCATGGTGCATTGCGGTCATAAAATGGCGCCTATTTTTCAACACACGTACGTCCGTGGGGAGGGGAACATTCTCAAGTTTCAGACAACGGGAAAATGTTCAAGACTGCTTTTAGTGAACAACATGGACACGTTAGGTTATTCTGCAAGAACTCAGGGTCTTTTTGGTAAGCTTATTATTATTGTGTTTTCATTTTTAGTAATGTTTATGAAGAAATAATAATTTTTCTGGGCAACAATTTTGAAACCGCCTCAACCTCGTACACAAACTTAAGACGGGGGCGATAATTTTCACGCCATCATGGCCATGATGTTAACAGGTAGGCCTAGCCTTAATTAAAAGGTTTTACTAAATACTAAGATTTATTTCCTTAGTCCAGATTGAGAAGCGGGAATTTAATTTCCAGTATATATTAAAAGTTGACATGCCTATTTTTATTGAAATTTGACACTTGTTGAAATTAATATTTTTACTTTTTAAAGTTTAAGATCACATAGACCCTAGCCCACCTTGTTGGAATACAGGTCAACTCGTACGCGCGCACGCAATCTCGTACGCACCAACTCGTATGACACAAACTCGTACGCACACAAACTCGTATGCACACCAACTCGTACACCCACCAACTCGTACGCAAGTGTAATTCACTAGGTCTACTTCGGGTCTTTCTGAGTGATATTTCTATGTTTTATGCAAATTCTCCTCAGTTAAAATGTAATTTGTTTGAAAAAATGGCTGTTATGATATTTAATAGATGTTGAAATCGGACAGCAGTTAGGACCTTAGTTTTAATAGTAAATAAATTTATAAATCTGAAAGATTTTGGGTAGTTTTTCCCGTTAAGAAATGCTTAGCCTACTCTATATGTTAAAATGTAACAAAAACTGTGATTTTTCCTGAAGTGAATTTGAAGTTGCTCCCAGAAAACAAACTGATTGAACAATGATTTGGTTGACAGTTTGGGCCACTCGTCATCTCTATTGAGAAGGCATCTTCAAAAGGAAGCTACTTTCTAATTTTATTCTTGATCTCAAATAAAGCGCACGGATTCTTTTCCATTTAATTAATTTTACTTTATATATTACTTTAAATTACATTTTCACTCTTTCATTTTATAAGGCCTGGCTTCCTTTGAAACAACTTTTTAATAATTATTACGAATTAATAATTCCCGCTGTCTGTTCGTATATAAACTTGTAGAAATACACCTGCGTACGAGTTTGTGTGTGTACGAGTTTGTGTGTGTACGAGTTCGTGTGCGTACGAGCTGGTGGGCGCACGAGTTGACCAATTGGCGTACGGGTCACGAGTTTGCATGCATACGAGTTGACCTGTTTCCCTTTGGCTCTCTTTTACATAGGTCTCATAACACTCACCATTAGCCCACCATCCATACATGTCTAAAACGCTAAGTTTTAAAAGTATGAGCAAGTTGTACCTCTTTGATTGCAAATTTCTCCCACTTATAAACATCCCATACTACTCCGATCTACTTAACTCACTTTGTTCCTTACATCTGGCGAATTTTTATGATACATTCCAGGGCTCACCAAATGACGCCTTTGTCCAGATATGATGATTTGGAAATGGTTAAAAAAAATCGTGTACAAAAATAACATTGAAGTTTGTCGTGCCTGGGGGCCGCCATTTTACTTATGATTCTCTGCCTGTTAATTGTGAGAAAGTCAGGGCGCCAGGCTGATCTGCAAGCTGAATCCTTGGCCACACGTCCCGCCTATTTTTCAATTTGATGTATAATTTTTATAATTATTTGAAGAATTTGTTGGTATACTCTAATTAAGCTACGATAATCCACTGGGGCGCTAGTACAACCACAGATGTTAAAATTTCGAAAAAAGCGAGTACAGCGCCTCAGTTACTGGGTCTATTATGCCCACTTTTGTGGCCAAGCTGAATCCTATGGCCACACATCCCGACCATTTCTTTTTATAAGCTAAGCGATAACCATTTCAAAGTGCGATAACCATTTCAAAGTGCAATAACCATTTCTAAGCAGTCGGCGGTTTAAACCAGCTAATAATGTGTTCACCTAGCTCCCTCTTAGCTTGCCTTGTGTGTTTTGGATGTTCAAACAAAAAACTGTTAAAAAGATTTTTCAAACAATAATTGTGCATTTTACTCCGAATAACTTACTGGGCGCCGCCATTTTTGAATGATCCCAATCTTGCCAATCAAAATGCGACGTCATCAGCCGGCCGGGCTGTGGACGGAGCGAGGTTGCGAACATTTCAATGGTCCGCCCACAGCCCGGCCTACCGCTGATGACATAATATTTTGATTGGCATGATAAGGGTCATTCCAAAATGGCAGATCATTCCAAAATGGCGGCACCCGGTTCACATCAAGGAAAGTAATTCGGAGTAAGTCGCCGGTTATCTTTTTAAAAGGTTATTTGTTTGAACATCCAAAACACACAAGGCAAGCTAAGAGCTAGGTGAACATATTTAGCTGTTTTAAACTGCCGTCTGGCCCGTAGGGAATGCACTTTTAAGTGGTTATCGCTTAGCTTTTAAAAATAAATGCCCCAGTGGATTATCATAGCTTTAGAGTATAAAAAAAATATTCAAATAGATACTTCAAATTGAAGTGATTCCTGAAGTGAGCCAGAATTTGGTTAGTTGGGCAGCTAGTACCAGTGTTGGGTTTCAGTGAGGTCACTTGATTTTTGGCAGTTGCGAACAGCTGTTCTAGTTTCCATTGAGTATGTCCAGTTAAGCTAATGTGCTAAGCTTCTGCTTTGAAGTTTCTATTAGTGAGCTGACAAGTTCTGGTCAGGATCAGTGTGGACAGCTTTTTTAATTTAAGTCCCTCTAACTTTGTTACATACTTTTCGAAACAAGTCCTGCAATGTTGGATCATTTCAGTAAATCAATTTTAAATGTGACTTTGAGTTGAATGCCAAGGGTAGGTTGTAGACTGAGCGTATCAACAAGTTTCACGTTAATATCATTGACAGTTGTGATGTCATGTCACCTAGGGTGCACCATTTTTTCTAGGGGGGGGAGGGGTGGGCTTCTGGTAATTGTAGTTTGCATATTGCCCTTTTTAAATCAAGTTCTCAATCTAGGTAATGACTTGTTCCAGATAACCCATCAATTAGACCGAAAGGGAAATTTATATGCAAATGATGTTTATATGCCCTTTTTCAGTGCTTTTGTTTTGCCGTTTACTGTTGATATAAGATAACCTGACAAGAAATAAAATACTTTCCATGAGATAAAGACACGATTGTAAATAAAAACATTTTTATTTAACAAGAATCTAAAAAAGATTTCCGAAGAACTTGAAAACACCAAGCCACCTCCGGATGAAGATCACTCCACTTGAAGTTAAGGAAAACTTACTAGCAATGAAAGTTAAAACAACTGAATTTCTACAGTTGTTATGCTTACAAGTGTGTAAATCTGGACACAAATGCTTCCAAATCATCTGTGGGGATGAATGACCAGAAATAATACTGAATACAGCTTTGCATCAGACATAGACTTCTGAATGTAGTTCTTTATCTGATGCATCAATTAAAATCAAAATCTGTGTTCAGAAAACGCTGAAGTGGTAAAGGGGGGTGGGGTGGACTGGTGCAATGTTGATGAGTTAACATATTTTACATATATGTCAGGGAAGGCGTCTATGAAATGGCTCAAAAATTCTGCTAGTTGCTCCATATTTGTGATGGAATTCCTTCTGCTGTTTTAGACTGTAGTAAGTCTCTTTGCTTGGCGCATTTCTATGTTCAGGATTGATATATTGCTAGAATATGTCTCTCATAGGTTTGAATTGCTCTAAATCCAAGAACTTGGAGTGACATGGATGAAAGGGCTACAGTTGATCTCATGAGCTGTTTATTTGTATCACTGAAGCGAAAGTTTAGATCAGACAGCAAATAATCCATCACAGCATAGAAAATCTTGTGCAGTAGTCTCACTGCCTTTTGACTGTTGTCTCTTCTACTAGGAAATCAGTTTAGATGTGACGGATGCCAATTTCTCTGTTGCACTTTGCAGTACTCCAAAAGAACCTAGTGTAATTCTGCAAAATACACCCCTCCGGAAAAGAATGCGTGCAGTGGCACGATGCTTCAATAAAATTTATTGGAATTATTCATAAAGGTTGAGATAATTTTAGTATACAAATCCAAGATAGAGGAAGTATTCACTGGATAGATTTCATTTTCTATCAGGAACCTTAGTCACTCAGTTGTGGTTGTGTGGAGTAAGAATTTGGCATTCCTTGGTGATTGAGATGACCTTACAACTTTTGAAGGTTGCCTTTCTGAACTGATCCAGCCATATATTCTGTCTAATTTATTGCCCCCTTGTACTTGGTTCATGTGTCCTTTCCCCTGCGTCTATTCCATATCACTTCTTTGAGTCAATGAGTTGTTTTGCCTGCATCCTGGTCTATAATTTTGGCTTTTTCACAACTGATGATGTGATACCGACGTTTTTCTCTGTCATCTGGTGAAAATTCTGCCACTTGTTTTTATGTCAGTGTAATGTTTTCTGAAAGTCTACTTTTGAACATGGCCTATATTTCTGCTGTATAGGTCTTAAGGCAGCTTTTACATGGATTCAACTGTTTGGAGGGTGTCTTACTTGTCTTTAGGTTGATCTAGCATTTTGTGAAGTGTAGATGAGTGGTCTCATGGCAGTTGAAAAGCCGTGCCTGGACATCCTCTCAGATAAATTTTCAACATATGGTATGGCAGCTATAGCCTTGCCCTTGTTTTTATTAGCTTCAGAAGTCTTCACCTCTGTTGCATATCTTGTCCTTGACTTCATCCATGGTCCATCCACATGGAGAGAGAGAGAGAGAGAGAAGAGAGAAGAGCTTCCAACTCTATCCTTTTCTTTTGTTTCAGTGGTTGGAAATAAACCAAGGAGAGTCAGAACTAACCAAGTTTTTGTGTAGGCAGTCAGGTTGGTGTAGTGGTATGTTGCCTCACCTTCCAACTCTGGGACCCCGGTTCGATCCTACCATGTGGATTGGGTTTTCAGTTCCTGCCTGATTGCGTGGGTTTTTCCCTGGAATAATTCTCTGGGGTTTCCTCCCACAACTAAAACGCAAACTTCCTTCATTGAATTCTCTCCACGGGGTTCTTGGCTATTATAGTTATTAAGTTTGCTTTTTTGAAAGTCCTTGGCTTCACAACCACACCTAACCTAATAAATGAAATAGAGGGTGGTGGGTTTGAAAGTGCAAATACTGCTTTGTTTGTGTGGCTCTCCTGTAGATTTACAAGTGTTGTGATGCTATATCTTTAAGCCTGTAATTTGGGTGTCCAAGAATTCTGCACTTATGGCCCATAGAATTGTATGCTTTACAGGGCACTGCAAGTGCAGAATTTCACTGCAAGCAGAGCCATGAAATTGGACCCAGGTCTTTCCATTAAGTGGTCAACTGCTAACAGGCTAAGTGGGCTGGCTGCCCATCGCTACATCCTTTAATATCTGATAGAATCTGGTAGATAATGCTACTAATAAGGCCTATATTTATTCAAATGATGTAGTTGTAAAAAAACAGCAGTACAATTTGATATCATTTCATTCAAATTATTTAGATGTTAAGAAACACTGCAATTTACAACTGTTTGGTTTCATAAGGTTGCCCCAACATGACCTTGAAATCTCCCATTGAGGCTGGAGACTGTTCTAAGTAGTCCATCTCTCTTTAACACTTTGCCTGATAGAGTCAGACAGGCACAACTCATCAAGTCATCACAGTAGTGAATGAACAAATGAATGAATGATTGGTTTCATTATATGCACATGTTAAAGCCAAAACTATTCACACTTCTATCATTTCCATTTTGTCAATGTTGTATAAAGTGAAATCGAAAGAAATCTGTGCTCATACATATTTAAGAGACAACAGCTTTTTACTCACATTGTTGGGGTTGGAGTTGGGTTCGATGCATACAGATTCTTTGATGCTTGTGCCTTGCAAGGCAAGTTAAGAAGAATGGATTCAAACATAATGTTTTAGAAGCATCACTACATTCCAAACAGATTTTAGAATTAATACAAATTTCACCAGTCTATTGTTCCTGACGAATATCATTAGAATTTGACCATTATGTACAAGCAATCAAATGTTGGCTTTACAAATTAACTGATACAAGAATGATTTTTGTGTGTGTAATCAACAGACAATTGCAACTGAAACTACAGTTCCAACCTACAGCATAAATGTCATCCCTACAACAAGAAGGGACTGAAACACTCATCTCAAGATAGTGAAACAACTGCATGCAAGACAAGGTAACTGTGGTTCTTTTAAAAGACCTGGATTGGATAGTTATTATCAACTGTAATGTATTTTTATGATATACAAGGCCTTAATTACCATAAGGGGTTGTCCATGTATACAATAATTTCCTGCGCATAAGGCGCAGTAGGCTACCTCAAATTACCAAATAAGATTCAAGGGTTTACAGATAGGGCGCACCGCCGTATAAGGCGCAACATATCTTTCACATTATACACGCTCGCTGGGTCCAATACTGCTTGTACATCAACACATACAGGGGTCATTGTGGTTCATTACTATTTTTTCCATGTTCGTTTTAAAGATTTTTTCTAAAACCCTAGCTTTACAGATTTTCGTTTTACACAATGAGCGCGCACAGATACACGTTTTCCCAACGTTTCCCAATGAATTTGGATGCTAGTCTTTGCTATCTTGCTTTTTTTAATACTACAATACATGCAAGAACCAACAAACGCTAGAGGGCACTTTCTTAATGCTTTCACATTAGAAATATACACCCTCTGTTGGCGAAATTCACGATAACATACAAAACAACTTGTTTAATAAAGACTATACCTGTCATGTGATATAGCAGTGTTTGCAGCATTGATCGTCGCTCATTCGCGACGATATTGTTACATATTGTGGGCAGCAGCATAACCAGTGACTTTGTTCTTTGGTAAGTTTCGTCAAAAATGTTAACGGTGTAGGTCAATTGTAAGAAAAATGTGACATGTAGAATTACCATGAACGAAATAAAGGAACTATTTTGCAGTATAAATGTAAGATTTCACATTGTATTCATCACAATGAACTCAATCAAAATCAGATAAGGCGCATCGTAAAGATAAGACGCAGTGACTTTTTTTACCATTGAAAGTCAGATAAGACACGTTTTTATCCGCAGGAAATTACGGTACATATAAATGTGGGTTGTCTTGGCAAAGGGGTCTAGGGCGGTGGACTCAAGTTTTGTAATTTACGGATGTGGGTTCGAATCCTGGTCCTGTCATTCACAACACTTGTGTCCATAACTGATCTCACCAGTTGGGTACCTTCGATGGAGTGGCATGCCGGCCAGGTGAATAGAAGTATTCTCAGTCATTTAATGCCAATGAAGCACCGGCCTCATGAACCATATTGACTCAGGACAGACTTTACTTTACATGTAAATACTTCACTATTTTAAATCATTAAAGTCACCTGGAAATAGATTTTTTTTTTTAATAGAAGAGTATATGTATATTAACAATAAAACAATTTTTTGAGTAATTGTTTGTCAGGATTTATATGTAAAAAAAAAAGATAAAGTTGTTTGGGGGTGACTCCGCCCATCCCTTTTTGTGACGTCAATCGAGGAAGACTTCGCCGCGATCGAACATCGACCCCCCTCGAACTTGCCTGCATTTACGTTGTATATACATGTACACGTGCAAGTAGTGAGATTGTACGTTTCGTTTGGTTATCCAAAAGGGGATTTTTCTTGCATTTTTCCGGCAATGCCGACCAGGTGTATTGCTGCTGGATGCAGCAAAATGACTAAAGATGGGGTCAGCCAGCATTTTTTTCCTGCAGATCCCAAATATTGGCAGTTATGGGCATCGTAAGTCAGGCTTACGAGGGCAAAGTGGTCCGGTCCTACGTCGTTTTCAGCGCTATGCAGCGAACACTTCGAGCCGTCGTGCTTCGATACCGGGGATATTTTTCGTTGGTAGTAGTGTGCAAGGGAAGTTGCTGTGAAGCGTAGGTTACCAGCGAAATGTTTCTGGTGTTCGGATCGACTTGAGCTGTATGCCACGCCGCGGCACGCCAATCCGATAAATAGTTTGGCAAAGCAGGAAAAACAATACCTCGTATTATCCGTATTCTCGTTATGACAATGCTCGTATCTTCCGTGTTTTTTAAGACATAGAAACGCGCATAGGACAGTTCGGGACCAATGAAAAACCTCGTATAAACCGGCGTCTCGTATTAGTCGACTGTACACTGTCCTAGGATTGCATTGGGTGGTGACGTCCGAATACGAAAACGCATCATACTGATCAGGTACCCAGACGTAATGTACAGGGCCAGACTACACATTTTCTCCTGCCTCGATTGACGTCATGAAAAGCGCCATGAAAAGGGGGGCCTAATTTTTAATTTGTAATTAAAATTAAAATTAAATTTGTTAACCTTAGTTAATTGTTTATTCACATTCCACTCATAAAAATGTATATATTTTGACAAAATACCACTGCCAGGTGCCTTTAAACAAACAAAATTGTAATGGGTGATTCATTCTTGGGAAACAAAATCCAAAAACCTAAACATTTTTAATGAATGCTTTTGAAATTAAAAGTGTCTGAAGAACTTGAGTTGACTTAAAAGCTGGAAGTTGAATCAGGTTTTAACCTTAGCTTTCAGTGTATGATTGTTTGCCTACCTTCATGAACTTGAAACACTATCTTTTTGACAAAGTTGGGGAAAAATTAATGATATTAGATATGTTTGAGATGTTAAGGTTAAAAACAGTTCAAAATACACTTTTACTAGATGTCTGTGCCAAAGTTTATGATATTCCTTTTAAAATTGGAATACATTCATGCAGACAAAATATATGTAGAGTCGTAGATTGTCACGTGGTATTGCCCAATTGCCTTAAAGGTGCACTTTTTGAAGCCGTGTATCTATCCTGATTGTATGTCTGTTTATCATGGATATTGTATTTAATTAATCACTAATGTTGCAAAAAATATTCCCTTTTGTTTGTGTTGCAGAAGACATCTCCAAAGACATCTACCTGTCAACAAGTAGATGTCCAAGAGAGGAGATGCACTCTCCAGTAAAAAGGTAAGTTCCTCAATAATGAAAGAACGAAAGTTAGCTTTTTGTTATTTAAATGTTGCATGCACTTTGCTAGATTGGTTTGATTCTGAGGACCCACTGATAAGCAAGTTCATACCACCACCAATCTTCAAGAGAACTGTCTCAGCCATTTGTCAACAATTGATTGTAACATCAAAATAATCCTGATATGCAAAAGTTCCTTTAATTGTTTTTTGTTGCTTTTGCTATTATCAATGTTGGTTTTTGTATTTATTTTTTCAGTGAAAGTTTATACAAAATCCCCAGCAAAAACAAAGTATTTTTTTTTCAAAGTGTACATTTTGTTTGTGTTGCATGGGTGCTTAAAATTAGAGATCTACCTGTCAACAGGTAAAAGCCAAGAGCTGCAGTCTCCAGTGAAAGGTAAATTAAAAAAATTAAAAAAGCCTTTTAGCTTTTGTTATTAAAATAGTGTGTGCCACTTGTAGATTAGTTTGATTCTGAGGACTCACTGCTAATACAGTTCATACCAACACCAATCCTCAGGACTGTTTTAGGCATTTGACATTCCTCTCAAATCACTGTTGCTTACTTTGATTGTAGCAATCAAAATAATCCTCAGTATGTGGACTGGTCTTCGGTTCCCCAAGAAGCCTAATATGCCTTTGGACCATAGGCCAAATGTCAATGTCACTATGACTAAAACAAAAGACACTCAACAAAAAATATCAACTCCAATTTAGTGTGTGGAATGGTCTTCATATTCCCTGTAAGCCTTTGTTTTTGGACTTCTAGATAAAATGTTGAGGTCATTACAACTATAACTCATGAAGGACTTGGCATATTATCTCAAAATTTTGTGTGTGGATTGGTCTTGGGGTCCCCCGAAAACAATCATTTTTCGTGTAGTTAGACGCTTATTGCAAAACACACGGGACCTACAGCTTTACATCCCATCCGAAGAAAGAAACAATAATAGCTTGACTCTCACTCAAGGACACAAGTGTCAAGACCAGAACTCTGAACCCATACTCTGCTGATCAGAAACACCACAGCTTGAGTAAGGTGCGCTTAATCGCTCAGTCATGACACATCGTGTTTTTAAACTAATAGTTTTCAATTGTGGGATGGGAGTATACAAAACTGCTGAGGTAATTTGTCTGAATCAACTTTTTTAACTATGGACAATGTTTTTAAAATAAATTGTTGTAAATTGTGCTTTATGTTTGTATGCAGAAAGGCTTACCATCTTCAAAGTGATATAACCGTCAACAAGTTAAGATGTCCAAGATCGGCTTACATAATAAAGGAGCTGCTCTCTCCAGTAAAAGGTAAATTCCTTAAGAGTAAAATAATGGTTTTTTTAATGCAATTCGTTCATAGCATTTTGAATTAAAATTGTCTGATCAGTATTCAAACAATCAACAGTTTGGGCCCCTAAAATTTGAATTGAAAAGCCAGGGTTAAAGTCCAACTGTGGTGTTTTTGGTAAATAAAATTGTTTACAATATATTACAGCAAGTAGATATAGACTGTGAATATCAACAATGGGTTGTTGTTAAATTCACAAACGACTGTTGGAATTGACAGCAATCTTCAGAACCCATGTTTAAAGTAGTTTTAAGCTAAACAAAACTTCCGATTCAGGTTACAAATTAATTGATAATTTTTTAGGGATTTTACCTAATATGCACACCTCATTTAGGTTAATTTGTGTTCTAATTTGTACTTTCTCAACCATCTTTTAAAGGTAACACTTTAAAGTTAATGTGTTATATTCAGTTATTTTCAGTTAAAAACTGGTTTTATATCTAGTCTTAAATATTTTGTTTTTAATTGTTTGCATCTAGAAAGGCATGCCATGCTCTGATGGTCACCTCCCATCAACAAAGCAAATGTTGTGAGGTCTCTTCGCACTGTGTATCTGCCAAACATCTTCTTGTAGCGCATGGATGTTCATGACTGAGACAAAGGTATGTAAATCTTGGGGTTTTTGTTATCCTAAAGTGTAAAGTGGGCTATTTTTGCAGCACTTTGCATTTAATGTGTGTGATTTAACAGTAAGGAAATCAAAGAGTGTTGAGAGGTTTTAAAGGCACTGAACACGTTTTGTAATTGTCAAAGACCAGTATTCTCACTTGGTGTATCCCAACATATGCATAAAATAACAAGCCTGTGAAAATTTGGGCTCAATTGGTCGTTGAAGTTGCAAGAAAAATGATGAAAGAGAAAACACTCTTGTTGTACAAATTAGTGTGCTTTCAGATAGGAATAAAAGGCTTCTGGCCAGAAGTCTTTTATTATTTGAGTGAGAAATTACCTCTTTCTCAAAAACTACGTAACAGAAGGAGTCGTTTCTCACAATGTTTTATACTATCAACAGCTCTCCGTTGCTCATTACCAAGTAAGTTTTTATGCTAATATATAATTTGAGTAATTACCAAACGTGTACAGTGCCTTTAAGACAGTGGTTTAAACTCGCTAAGGGCTATAGTTCTTGATAATTTTACCAAGACGAAGTTGAGGTGAAATTATCAAGAACCATGCCTCAGCATACGTGTAAACCACTTCTTTTTATAACCAATTCAACACATTGATTCCCATTTAAAAATCCCTTCAATTTAAAACATTCAGAACCCTGTAGAAGTTGAGAACAAAAGTGGCAGTTTAGCATAAGCTCACCTCGACTCTGCGTTGAATTTCTATGCATGTGTTGAGCGATGAGTACCTTGTTGTGCGCAAATGATTTCCAACCGGCGTAAGCCAAATATGTGACATATAGACTTAAACTGGGCTGTGACATTTGGGCACTGTGCGCAATCATCTGAGTGTGCCCTTGGCTTAATTCAGTCAGGTCATGTTTAATCATTCGTACCTGTGTTCATATCACACATTTAAACATTTTCACATGGTCTCCTCTCACCCAATCAGGATGAATAAACTGTACAGGTATTTTTGAATCACACACCACATACCACAAAAGATGTTTAAAAAACCAATGTTGCTCATTTGAAAATGTTGATCATAATGCAAGCCAATTGGCAATTAGGCCTCATGTCTAAGGTAAGAAGTAATACAATTATTTCTCTTCCATAGATATTTTGTTTTTCATCTAATTTCCATTTTTTCCCTTTTAGAAAGTCTAGTTCTTCAATGAGATCTACCCATCCGAAATGTAGATGAGTGTTATCTGCAAATTGCGTATCATCAGCTGAATGTCTTCCCATACGTAGATGTAGCTGTTCAAGACTAAGGCATATAGTATGTAAATTCTGGTGTAAGTTTTTGTAATCGAGTAATAAACCACTAGGTTTTTCTTATCGTCTTGTAGTGGGCTGTTTATGCAGCACTATACAAGTAACATTGTAAATAACTGCACCATTGCAAGCAAGTGCATATATGCGTATTTTGAAATGAGAAACTGGAGATCTTGGCAATTATGCTTTGACTAAAAAAGTTTAAGCATTTGGTGGTGCGTCGTTTCGAATTGTTTGGAATCGAATGGTGGTAAAATCACGGGAAATTCCAAACTTAATTGCGAAAAGGGACCTGGACACATGCACGTGGCATGTGGGGTCCTACTCCTGGCCAGGGTAACAGTTGGTGGTTGATCTTAAAGATGCATCAGCTCCTCAGCGGCGAGGATGCTCTGGTGTTTTCACAAATGGTCGGCCAACAGGAGTAGTTCCTAGTCTACGCCGTGGGGCTAGGGACCGCGTTTTAAGGGAGTAGGGGGCGTACCCTGCATAAGGGTACGTGGACCGGACGCTCTGAAAGGAACAGAGTATGAAGGCCCCGATGATCTTCCAAAGCGTGTTGGTGGTGCGTCACTTCGAATGGTTTGGAATCGAAAGGTGGTAAAATCACGGGAAATTCCAAACTTAATTGCGAAAAGGGACCTGGACACATGCACGTGGCATGTGGGGTCCTACTCCTGGCCAGGGTGACAGTTGGTGGTTGACCTTAAAAGAGCATCAGGCTCCTTCAGCGGGCAAGGATGGTACTGGTGTTTCCACAAATGGTCGGCCAACAGGAGTAGTCCCTAGTCTACGCCGTGGGGCTAGGGCCCGCGTTAGTAGGAGTTAGAGGGCGTGCCCCGCATACGGGTGCGAGGACCGGGCGCTCTGAAAGGAGTATGAAGGCCTTGACTGACCTCGGAAAGCGTGTTGGGGCTGGTATCCTGGGACCTGCACGTGGTGGCCCTGCTTTAAACTAAGCTTACCAGGATGATATTGGCAAAAATCAGAAGCAAATTAATTAAAATGCTTGCAATGGTGCACTTATACATTACACTTTACTTTCATGAATTTTACAATGTAATAATATACAGGCATGCTACTTTTCATGTCATCAGCTGATTTCCACATATTTGGTTTTTCAGGTGTACTGCCATTGAAAATTAAAAACTTAGCACAAAGTATATTGCTGTGCCTGGTACTTTCCTCTTTTTGGGCAAGATTTGGTTGAATGCATGCCCGAGTATACAAGAATTAAAAATTGTTCATTTATAATAATACAGGCATGCAACTGGTTTCAGCAAAAATTTCTCATATTTGATTCCTAACTATACTATACCGCTTGAAATTTAAAACTGCAAAGACATACTCTGCCTGGCATTTTCTCTTTCAAAACTAAACAAGAAAAGAAAATTGCTGTTGCATGCAAAGTTATTAAATTATTTATTGGCAATATACAGGCAGGAAACACATTTCACATCCATATTGAAAATTGAAAAACACAGTGCAAAGTCTTGCTGTGATGCAATTTACTCTTTTATTGACAAGCTGGGATCTGCTAGCTGTTGCATGCCTGAATATCTAGCATTGTGTATATTTATTTTTAAGGTTATGCGAATATTCATTCGAGAAATGCACGTGGCAGTGACACTTCTCTATAGTGCTTGTTATTGTTTTCTGAAAAAGCAACTGTATTTTGCAAAATAATACAACTATTTCAATAGTCGACAGCAAAGAAAAAATCTAAGGTTCACCTTTTTGGCTTTATTCTCTTGAATCAAAAATAGAAAGAAAAATGCAATTGAAAGAATTCACATGTCAAATTTAGTGAGCTTTAAAAACACAATAAATGCATTATTATACAAAGCACTAGGATCATGTTTCTGTGTCATGGGCCATCGATATGAATGAGAATTAGCATAGTTTTGATTTGCGCAATACATTTATATGGAGTCTGTGTTTCATATCTTAGAGTAAACTCTTTTATTTGAGACTTAAAATCTTTGGTAAAATGTTATTCCTTTATTGAATTCAATGCCATTTTGTAAAAGATGATATTTTCTAAGTAAACTCCAATGCAATAAGGTACAACACAAATATTTGACAATTTTGAGAATATGCTTACTAATTTAAAGTTTTGAATTCAGGCATAACATTAGTACATGTATTTTTGGTAAAACTACAGCCATGAATACTCCAATTGCTGTTCCAAATCTTTAAATCAAAATAAGATGCTTCACCCTTTCACATATTCCTCCATCTTTTCTCCTCCATCACAATCTTGCTCCCCTCCTTCCCAAATTACCACTTCCCTCCTTGCATTTGTTTATAACCTCCCACCTTGCTGTTATTTATCACTTCCATCCTTGCTTTTTTTACTTCCCTCCTTAAAGTCGTTTATCACTACCATTCTTGCGTTTATATATCACTGCCCTTTTTGCATTTGTTTACCTTCTCCCTCCTTGTTTACCCACTTCCCTCGCATTTATTTATCACTTCCCTCCTTGTTTTTTAAACTTTTCTCCTTGCATTTGTTTATACTTACCCCTTGCTTATATTATCACTTACATCGCATTTATTTTCCTCCTTGCACTTGTTTATCCCTTCCATCCTTGCGTTTAATTATCACTTACCACATTGTGTTTATTTACAACTTCCATCCTTGCGATTCAACGTTTTTTTAAACAGTGAAACAATTTAAGTTAATTTTTATGTTAAAATTAAACTTATTTGAATGTTAAACTTGTATCTAAACAATTAGAAGTATGAGTTAAAAAAATGATTATTTTAATGTTAATCATGTATCTTAAACCGCTAGAAGTTTGCGTTAAAACTGATTATTTGAATTTTAAACTTGTATTTAAACAGTTAAATTAACTTGTTCTCTATGTAGTAATAAAGTACATATTGTTCTGTTATGTTTGCTTAATAAGAGTCAAAGAAATAAAGAAATAGAAATAATGAACCAGTGGTAAAGAAATGTCATTCTTTGAGTCAAAATTTAGTAGAATAAGATAACCATAAATTTGATTTAGTCGATTGCTTTAGTCGATTGCTCTTTTGGTTTAGTCGATTGCTCTTTTGGTTTAGTCGATTGCTCTTTTGGTTTAGTCGATTGCTCTTTTGGTTTAGTCGATTGCTCATTTGGTTTAGTCGATTGCTCATTTGGTTTAGTCGATTGCTCATTTGGTTTAGTCGATTGCTCATTTGGTTTAGTCGATTGCTCATTTTTAGTCGATTGCTCTTTTGGTTTAGTCGATTGCCCTTTTGGTTTAGTCGATTGACCTTTGGACCCCTGACCTTTTACCCTTAAAAACGTTTATCTTACGTTTTACACAGTTTGCATAGGGTTATCTTCTACTAAATTTTGACTCAAAGAATGACATTTCTTTACCACTGGTTTATTATTTCTATTTCTTTATTTCTTTGACTCTTATTAAGCAAACATAACAGAACAATATGTACTTTATTACTACATAGAGAACAAGTTAATTTAGCTGTTTACATTAACAAAAATGTTATTTGATGCAAACTTCTAACTGTTTAAATACAAGTTTAACATTCAAATAAGTTAAATAAGTTATAAATAAGTTTGGAATTTCCCGTGATTTTACCACCATTCGATTCCAAACAATTCGAAACGACGCACCACCAAATGCTCAAACTTTTTTAGTCAAAGCATAATTGCCAAGATCTCCAGTTTCTCATTTCAAAATACGCATATATGCACTTGCTTGCAATGGTGCAGTTATTTACAATGTTGCTTGTATAGTGCTGCATAAACAAGCCCACTACACGACGATAAGAAAAACCTAGTGGTTTATTACTTGATTACAAAAACTTACACCAGAATTTACATACTATGTCTTAGTCTTGAACAGCTACATCTACGTATGGGAAGCCATTCAGCTGATGATACGCAATTTGCAGATAACACTCATCTACATTTCGGATGGGTAGATCTCATTGAAGAACTAGACTTTCTAAAAGGGAAAAAATGGAAATTAGATGAAAAACAAAATATCACCATTCGATTCCAAACAATTCGAAACGACGCACCACCAAATGCTCAAACTTTTTTAGTCAAAGCATAATTGCCAAGATCTCCAGTTTCTCATTTCAAAATACGCATATATGCACTTGCTTGCAATGGTGCAGTTATTTACAATGTTACTTGTATAGTGCTGCATAAACAAGCCCACTACACGACGATAAGAAAAACCTAGTGGTTTATTACTTGATTACAAAAACTTACACCAGAATTTACATACTATGTCTTAGTCTTGAACAGCTACATCTACGTATGGGAAGCCATTCAGCTGATGATACGCAATTTGCAGATAACACTCATCTACATTTCGGATGGGTAGATCTCATTGGAGAACTAGACTTTCTAAAAGGGAAAAAATGGAAATTAGAAGAAAAACAAAATAATCTATGGAAGAGAAATAATTGTATTACTTCTTACCTTAAGACATGAGGCCTAATTGCCAATTGGCTTGCATTATGATCAACATTTTCAAATGAGCAACATTCGTTTTTTAAACATCTTTTGTGGTATGTGGTGTGTGATTCAAAAATACCTGGACAGTTTATTCATCCTGATTGGGTGACAGGAGACCATGTGAAAATGTTTAAATGTGCGATAAGAACACAGGTAGGAATGATTAAACATGACCTGACTGAATTAAGCCAAGGGCACACTCAGATGATTGCGCACAGTGCCCAAATGTCACAGCCCAGTTTAAGTCTATATGTCACATATTTTGCTTACGCCGGTTGGAAATAATTTGCGCACAACAAGGTACTCATCGCTCAACACATGCATAGAAATTCAACGCAGAGTCGAGGTGAGCTTATGCTAAACTGCCACTTTTGTTCTCAACTTCTACAGGGTTCTGAATGTTTTAAATTGAAGGGATTTTTAAATGGGAATCAATGTGTTGAAATGGTTATAAAGAAGTGGTTTACACGTATGCTGAGGCATGGTTCTTGATAATTTTACCTCAACTTCGTCTTGGTAAAATTATCAAGAACTATAGCCCTTAGCGAGTTTAAACCACTGTCTTAAAACCTCTCAACACTCTTTGATTTCCTTACTGTTAAATCACACACATTAAATGCAAAGTGCTGCAAAAACAGCCCACTTTACACTTTAGGATAACAAAAAAACCAAGATTTACATACCTTTGTCTCAGCCATGAATATCCATGCGCTACAAGAAGATGTTTGGCAGATACACAGTGCGAAGAGACCTCACAACATTTGCTTTGTTGATGGGAGGTGACCATCAGAGCATGGCATGCCTTTCTAGATGCAAACAATTTTTAAAAAATATTTAAGACTAGATATAAAACCAGTTTTTAACTGAAAATAACTTAATATAACACATTAACTTTAAAGTGTTACCTTTAAAAGATGGTTGAGAAAGTACAAATTAGAACACAAATTAACCTAAAAATTATCAACTAATTTGTAACCTGAATCGGAAGTTTTGTTTAGCTTAAAACTACTTTAAACATGGGTTCTGAAGATTGCTGTCAATTCCAACAGTCGTTTGTGAATTTAACAACAACCCATTGTTGAGATTCACAGTCTATATCTACTTGCTGTAATATATTGGAAACAATTTTATTTACCAAAAACACCACAGTTGGACTTCAACCCTGGCTTTTCAATTCAAATTTTAGGGGCCCAAACTGTTGATTGTTTGAATACTGATCAGACAATTTTAATTCAAAATGCTATGAACGAATTGCATTAAAAAACCCATTATTTTACTCTTAAGGAATTTACCTTTTACTGGAGAGAGCAGCTCCTTTATTATGTAAGCCGATCTTGGACATCTTAACTTGTTGACGGTTATATCACTTTGAAGATGGTAAGCCTTTCTGCACACAAACATAAAGCACAATTTGCAACAATTTATTTTAAAAACGTTGTCCACAGTTAAAAAAGTTGATTCAGACAAATTACCTCAGCAGTTTTGTATACTCCCATCCCACAATTGAAAACTATTAGTTTCAAAACACGATGTGTCATGACTGAGCGATTAAGCGCACCTTACTCAAGCTGTGGTGTTTCTGATCAGCAGAGTATGGGTTCAGAGTTCTGGTCTTGACATTTGTGTCCTTGACCGAGAGACAAGCTATTATTAATTCTTTCTTTGGATGGAATGTAAAGCTGTAGGTCCCGTGTACACGAAAAATGATTGTTTTCGGGGGACCCGAAGATCAATCCGAACACAAAGTTTGGAGATAATATGCCAAGTCCTTCATGAGTTATAGTTGTAATGACCTCAACATTTTACCTAGAAGTCCAAAAACAAAGGCTTGCAGGGAATATGAAGATCATTCCACACACTAAATTTGGAGTTGATATTTTTTGTAGAGTCTCTTTTGTTTAAGTCATAGTGACATTGACATTTGGCCTCAGGTCCAAAGGCATATTAGGCTTCTTGGGGAACTGAAGACCAGTAAACATACTGAGGATTATTTTGATTGTTACAATCAAAGTAAGCAACAGTGATTTGACGGGTACGTCAAGTGGCTGAGAAAGTTCTCTTGAAGATTGGTGTTGGTATGAACTGTATTAGCAGTGAGTCCCCAGAATCAAACTAATCTACCAAGTGGCACACAATATTTTAATAACCAAAAGCTGAATTTTTTTAAATTTTTTTAAGTTCACCTTTCACTGGAGAGTGCAGCTCTTGGCGTTTACTTGTTGACGGGTAGATCTCTTTGGACATTTTGAGAACTCCCCTGCAACACAAACAAAATGTACACTTTGCAACATGAGTGATTAAACACATAACACATAATTAAAAATATATATACTTTGCTTTTGCTGGGGATTTTGTATAAACTTTCACTGAAAAAATTTCACTGAAAAAATAAATACAAACAAAATGTACACTTTGCAACATGAGTGATTAAACACATAACACATCTTTTAAAAAAAAATACTTTGTTTTTGCTGGGGATTTTGTATAAACTTTCACTGAAAAAATAAACACAAAAACTAACATTGATAATAGCAACAACAAAAAACAATTAAAGGAACTTTTGCATATCAGGACTATTTTGATTGTTACAATCAAAATGAGAAACGGTGAATTGACAGGTACGTCAAATGGCTGAGACAGTTCTCTTGAAGATTGGTGGTGGTATGAACTTGATTATCAGTGGGTCCTCAGAATCAAACTAGTCTAGCAAAGTGCATGCAACATTTAAATAACAAAAAGCTAACATTTGTTCTTTCATTATTGGGGAACTTACCTTTTTACTGGAGAGTGCATCTCCTCTCTTGGACATCTACTTGTTGACAGGTAGATGTCTTTGGAGATAGTAAGCCTACTGCAACACAAACAAAAGGAATATTTTGCAACATTAGTGATTAATTAAATACAATATCCATGATAAACAGACATACAATCAGGATAGATACACGGCTTCAAAAGCTGCACCTTTAAGGCAATTGGGCAATACCACGTGACAATCTACGACTCTACATATATTTTGTCTGCATGAATGTATTCCAATTTTAAAAGGAATATCATAAACTTTGGCACAGACATCTAGTAAAAGTGTATTTTGAACTGTTTTTAACCTTAACATCTCAAACATATCAAATATCATTAATTTTTCCCCAACTTTGTCAAAAAGATAGTGTTTCAAGTTCATGAAGGTAGGCAAACAATCATACACTGAAAGCTAAGATTAAAACCTGATTCAACTTCCAGCTTTAAGTCAACTCAAGTTCTTCAGACACTTTTAATTTCAAAAGTATTCATTATAAATTGTTTCCAAAGAATGAATCACCCATTACAATTTTGTTTGTTTAATCATTTAAACTAGTGCATGTAAAGTAAAGTCTGTCCTGAGTCAATATGGTTCATGAGGCCGGTGTCTATATACCCAGTTTCATTGGCATTAAATGACTGAGAATACTTCTATTCACCTGGCCAGCATGCTACTCCATCGAAGGTACCCAAATGTACCCCTGGGTGGTGAGATCAGTTATGGACACAAGTGTTGTGAATGACAGGACCAGGATTCGAACCCACATTCTGTAAATTACAAAACTTGAGTCCACTGCCCTAGACCCCTTTGCCAAGACAACCCACATTTATATGTACCGTAATTTCCTGCGGATAAAAACGTGTCTTATCTGACTTTCAATGGTAAAAAAAGTCACTGCGTCTTATCTTCCGATGCGCCTTATCTGATTTCGATTGAGTTCATTGTGATGAATACAATGTGAAATCTTACATTTATACTGCAAAATAGTTCCTTTATTTCGTCCAGGGTAATTCTACATGTCACATTTTTCTTAAAATTGACCTACACCGTTAACATTTTTGACGAAACTTACCAAAGAACGAAGTCACTGGTTATGCTGCTGCCCACAATATGTAACAATATCGTCGCGAATGAGCGACAATCAATGCTGCAAACACAGTACACTGCTATATCACATGACAGGTATAGTCTTTATTAAACAAGTCGTTTTGTATGTTATCGTGATTTTCGCCAACAGAGGGTGTACGTTTCTAATGTGAACGCATTAAGAAAGCGCCCTCTAGCGTTTGTTGGTTCTTGCATGTATTGTAATATTCAAAAAAGCGAGATAGCAAAGACTAGCATCCAAATGCATTGGGAAACGTTGGGAAAACGTGTATCTGCGCGCGCTCGTTGTGTAAATCGAAAATCTGTAAAGCTAGGGTTTTAGAAAAAATCTTTAAAACGAACATGGAAAAAATAGTAATGAACCACAATGACCCCTGTATGTGTTGATGTACAAGCAGTATTGGACCCAGCGAGCGTGTATAATGTGAAAGATATGTTGCGCCTTATACGGCGGTGCGCCCTATCTGTTAACCCTTGAATCTTATTTAGTAATTTGAGGCACTGCGCCTTATGCGCCGAGCGACTTATCCGCAGGAAATTACGATATACATGGACATACCCCTTATGGTAAGGCCTTATAATAAAATACATCACAGTTGATAATAACTATCCAATCCAGGTCTTTTAAAAGAACTACAGTTACATGTACCTTGTCTTGCATGCAGTTGTTTCACTATCTTGAGTTGAGTGTTTCAGTCCCTTCTTGTTGTAGGGATGACATTTATGCTGTAGGTTGGAACTGTAGTTTCAGTTGTAATTGTCTGTTGATTACACACACAAAAATCATTCTTGTATCAGTTAATTTGTAAAGCCAACATTTGATTGCTTGTACATAATGGTCAAATTCTAATGATATTCAGGAACAATAGACCGGTGAAATTTGTATTAATTCTAAAATCTGTTTGGAATGTAGTGATGCTTCTAAAACATTACATGTATGTTTGAATCCATTCTTCTTAACTTGCCTTGCAAGGCACAAGAGAATCAAAGAATCTGTATGCATCGAACCCAACTCCAACCCCAACAATGTGAGTAATAAGCTGTTGTCTCTTATATATGTATGAGCACAGATTTCTTTTGATTTCACTTTATACAACATTGACAAAATGGAAATGATAGAAGTGTGAATAGTTTTGGCTTTAACATGTGCATATAATGAAACCAATCATTCATTCATTTGTTCATTCACTACTGTGATGACTTGATGAGTTGTGCCTGTCTGACTCTATCAGGCAAAGTGTTAAGGAGAGATGGACTACTTAGAACAGTCTCCAGCCTCAATGGGAGATTTCAAGGTCATGTTGGGGCAACCTTATGAAACCAAACAGTTGTAAATTGCAGTGTTTCTTAACATCTAAATAATTTGAATGAAATGATATCAAATTGTACTGCTGTTTTTTACAACTACATCATTTGAATAAATATAGGCCTTATTAGTACACTTATTAGTAGCATTATCTACCAGATTCTATCAGATATTAAAGGATGTAGCGATGGGCAGCCAGCCCACTTAGCCTGATAGCAGTTGACCACTACTTAATGGAAAGACCTGGGTCCAATTTCATGGCTCTGCTTGCAGTGAAATTCTGCACTTGCAGTGCCCTGTAAAGCATACAATTCTATGGGCCATAAGCGCAGAATTCTTGGATACCCAAATTACAGGCTTAAAGATATAGCATCACAAACTTGTAAATCTACAGAAGAGCCACACAAACAAAGCAGTATTTGCACTTTCAAACCCACCACCCTCTATTTCATTTATTAAGTCTGGTTGTGAAGCCAAGGACTTTCAAAAAAGCAAACTTAGTTACTATACTAGCCAAGAACCCCGTGGAGAGAATTCAATGAAGGAAGTTTGCGTTTTAGTTGTGGGAGGAAACCCCAGAGAATTATTCCAGGGAAAAACCCACGCAATCAGACAGGAACTGAAAACCCAATCCACATGGTAGGATTCGAACCGGGGTCCCAGAGTTGGAAGGCGAGGCAACATACTACTACACCAACCTGACTGCCTACACAAAAACTTGGGTAGTTCTGATGACTCTCCTTGGTTTATTTCCAAGTAGCCACTGAAACAAAAGAAAAGGATATTGTTGGAAGAAAACACCATCTGTGAAGCTCTTCTCTCTCTCTCTCTCCATGTGGATGGACCATGGATAAGTCAAGGACAAGATATGCATCAGAGGTGAAGACTTCTGAAGCTAATAAAAACAAGGGCAAGGGTCTAGCTGCCATACCATATGTTGAAAATTTATCTGAGAGGATGTCCAGGCGCGGCTTTTCAACTGCCATGAGACCACACATCTACACTTCACAAAATGCTAGATCACCCTAAAGACAAGTAAGACACCCTCCAAACAGTTGAATCCATGTAAAAGCTGCCTTAAGACCTATACAGGAGAAATATAGGCCATGTTCAAAAGTAGACTTTCAGAAAACATTACACTGACAGAAAAACAAGTGGCAGAATTTTCACCAGATGACAGAGAAAAACGTCAGTATCACATCATCAGTTGTGACAAAGCCAAAATTATAGACCAGGATGCAGGCAAAACAACTCATTGACTCAAAGAAGTGATATGGAATAGACGCAGGGGAAAGGACACATGAACCAAGTACAAGGGGGCAATAAACTAGACAGAATATATGGCTGGATCAGTTCAGAAAGGCAACCTTCAAAAGTTGTAAGGTCGTCTCAATCACCAAGGAATGCCAAATTCAGTCTTACTCCACACAACCACAACTGAGTGACTAAGGTTCCTGATAGAAAATGAAATCTATCCAGTGAATACTTCCTCTATCTTGGATTTGTAAACTAAAATTATCTCAACCTTTATGAATAATTCCAATAAATTTTATTGAAGCATCGTGCCACTGCATTCATTCTTTTCTGGAGGGGTGTATTCTGCAGAATTACACTGGGTTGCTTTTGGAGTACTGCAAAGAGCAACAGAGAAATCGTGCATCCGTCACATCTAAACTGATTTCCTAGTAGAAGAGACAACAGGCAAAAGGCAGCGAGACTACTGCACAAGAGTTTTCTATGCTGTGATGGATTATTTGCTGTCTGATCTAAACTTTCGCTTCAGCGATACAAATAAACAGCTCATGAGATCAACTGTAGCCCTTTCATCCATGTCACTCCAAGTTCTTGGATTTAGAGGAATTCAAACCTATGTGAGACATATTCTAGCAATATATCAATCCTGAACATAGAAATGCGCCAAGCAATAAGGCTTACTACAGTCTAAAACAGCAGAAGGAATTCCATCACAAATATGGAGCAACTAGCAGAATTATTGAGCCATTTCATAATACGCCTTCCCTGACATATGTAAAATATGTTAACTCATCAACATTGCACCAGTCCACCCCCACCCCCCTTTACCACTTCAGCATTTTCTGAACACAGATTTTGATTTTAATTGATGCATCAGATAAAGAACTACATTCAGAAGTCTATGTCTGATGCAAAGCTGTATTCAGTATTATTTCTGGTCATTCATCCCCACAGATGATTTGGAAGCATTTGTGTCCAGATTTGCACACTTGTAAGCATAACAACTGTAGAAACTCAGTTTCAACTTTCATTGCTAGTAAGTTTTCCTTAAACTTCAAGTGGAGTGATCTTCATCCGGAGGTGGCTTGGTGTTTTCAAGTTCTTCGGAAATCTTTTTTAGATTCTTGTTAAATAAAAATGTTTTTATTTACAATCGTGTCTTTATCTCATGGAAAGTATTTTATTTCTTGTCAGGTTATCTTATATCAACAGTAAACGGCAAAACAAAAGCACTGAAAAAGGGCATATAAACATCATTTGCATATAAATTTCCCTTTCGTTCTAATTGATGGGTTATCTGGAACAAGTCATTACCTAGATTGAGAACTTGATTTAAAAAGGGCAATATGCAAACTACAATTACCAGAAGCCCACCCCTCCCCCCCCCCCCTAGAAAAAATGGTGCACCCTAGGTGACATGACATCACAACTGTCAATGATATTAACGTGAAACTTGTTGATACGCTCAGTCTACAACCTACCCTTGGCATTCAACTCAAAGTCACATTTAAAATTGATTTACTGAAATGATCCAACATTGCAGGACTTGTTTGGAAAAGTATCTAACGAAGTTAGAGGGACTTAAATTAAAAAAGCTGTCTACACTGATCCTGACCAGAACTTGTAAGCTCACTAATAGAAACTTCAAAGCAGAAGCTTAGCTCATTAGCTTAACTGGACATACTCAATGGAAACTAGAACAGCTGTTCGCAACTGCCAAAAATCAAGTGACCTCACTGAAACCCAACACTGGTACTAGCTGCCCAACAAACCAAATTCTGGCTCACTTCAGGAATCACTTCAATTTGAAGTATAATTTGTATCTATTTGAATATTTTTTTTATACTCTAATTAAGCTACGATAATCCACTGGGGCCCTTTATTTTTATAAAAGCTAAGCGATAACCATTTAAAAGTGCATTCTCTACGGGCCAGACGGCAGTTTAAAACAGCTAAATATGTTCACCTAGCTCTTTAGTCTTAGCTTGCCTTGTGTGTTTTGGATTTTCAAACAAATAACTTTTAAAAAAGATAATTGTGCAACTTACTCCGAATTACTTTCCACGATGTGAACCAGGTGCCGCCATTTTGGAAGGATCTGCCATTTTGGAATGATCCTAATCATGCCAATCAAAATATGATGTCATCAGTCATCAGCGGTAGGTCAGGCTGTGGGCGGACCATTGAAATGTTCGCAACCTCGCTCCGCCCACAGCCCGGCCCACATCTGCGGTTGTACTAGCTAGGTGAACACAAAAATGGCGACGCCCAGTAAGTTATTCGGAGTAAAACGCACAATTATTGATTGAAATATATTTTTTAAAGTTTGTTTGAACATCCAAAACACACAAGGCAAGCTAAGAGGGAGCTAGGTGAACACATTATTAGCTGTTTTAAACCACCGACTGGCCTGTAGCGAATGCACTTTGAAATGGTTATCGCACTTTGAAATGGGGCGTTGTACTCGCTTTTTTCGAAATTTTGACATCTGCGGTTGTACTAGCGCCCCAGTCGATTATTGTAGCTTAATTATATAAAAAAATTATATACCAAAAAATTCTTCAAATAATTATAAAATTATACATCAAATTGAAAAATGGGCGGGACGTGTGGCCAAGGTTTCAGCTTGCAGATCAGCCTGGCGCCCTGACTTTCTCCCGATTAACAGGCAGAGAATCATAAGTAAAATGGCGGCCCCCAGGCACGACAAACTTCAATGTAATTTTTGTACACGATTTCTTTTGTCATTCCCAAATCATCTGGACAAAGGCATCATTTGGTGAGCCCTGGAATGAATTCGCCAGATGTAAGGAACAAAGTGAGTGAGTGAAGTAGGTCGGAGTAGTAGGGGATGTGGGAGAAATTTGCAATCAAAGAGGTACAACTTGCTCATACTTTTTAAACTTAGCGTTTTAGACATGTATGGATGGTGGGCTGTATGGTGAGTGTTATGAGACCTATGTAAAAGAGAGCCAAAGGGAAACAGGTCAACTGGTACGCATGCAAACTCGTACACCTGCTGACCCGTACGCCAATTGGTCAACTCGTGCGCCCACCGTCTCGTACGCACACGAACTCGTACACACACAAACTCGTACACACACAAACTCGTACGCAGGTGTATTTCTACGAGTTTATATACGAACAGACGGCGGGAATTATTAATTCGTAATAATTATTAAAAAGTTGTTTCCATGGAAGCTAGGCCTTATAAAATGAAAATGTAATTTAAAGTAATATATAAAGTAAAATTAATTAAATGGAAGAGAATCCGTGCGCTTTATTTGAGATCAAAAATAAAATTAGAAAGTGGCTTCCTTTTGAAGATGCCTTCTCAATAGAGATGACGAGTGGCCCAAACTGTCAACCAAATCATCGTTCAATCAGTTTGTTGTCTAGGAGCAGCTTCAAATTCACTTCAGGAAAAACCACAGTTTTTGTTACATTTTAACATTATAGAGTAGGCTAAGCATTTCTTAACGGGAAAAACTACCCAAAGTCTTTCAGATTTATAAATGTATTTACTATTAAAACTTGGGTCCGAACTGCCGTCCGATTTCAACATCTATTAAATATCATAACAGCCATTCTTTTCAAACAAATTTACATTTTAACTGAAAGGAATTTCCATAAAACATGGAAATATCACTCAGAAAGACCTGAAGTAGACCTAGTAAATTACACTTGCGTACGAGTGGGTGTACGAGGTGGTTTGCATACGAGTTTGTGTGTATACGAGTTGATAACTCATATCTAAAAATAATTGACAAAAAAATCAAAGAAAAGCAACAAGTGTGTCTGCAACAGTGCGTTACTATACGATAAGCGTGTGTGACAACGGCGATGTTTATCCCGAATTACCTTTGACCTTACCCAGAATGCATAGCGCGGACGAAATGCCGAACTCGCTTATTAAAATTTTGTTAATTTTACTAAATACTAAGATTTATTTCCTTAGTCCAGATTGAGAAGCGGGAATTTAATTTCCAGTATTAAAACTTGACATGCCTATTTTTATTTAAATTTGACACTTGTTGAAATTAATATTTTACTTTTTAAAGTTTAAGATCACAGACCCTAGCCCACCTTGTTGGAATATACAGGTCAACTCGTCGTACGCACTGCCACACGTCCCTACCATTTCTTTTTAAGCTAAGAAACATCCATTTTTATAAACAATTATAGCGCATTCCCTATGGGCCAGTCGGCGGAGGAAAGTAAGTCGCATAATTATTGTTTGAAATATCTTTAAAAAAAGTTATTGTTTGAACATCCAAAACACACAAGGCAAGCTAAGAGCTTAGTAGTTAGTGAACACATTTAGCTGGTTTAAACCGCCGACTGGCCCGTAGGAAATGCCCTATAATTGTTTATAAAAATGGCTGCCCTTAGCTTAAAAAGAAATGGTCGGGACGTGGGCCAAGGATTCAGCTAGCCTTGGCCACACAAGTGGGGCCATCACCAGACGGACCTGTAGACTCGCCATTCTGGCCTCGTCGTGGAGAACCTCCACCAGCTGATACATGTTCAGGTGCTCCTGCCACCTGCCCTTCGATTAAGTCTATTGTGCCAACCTAAAGCAACGAAGTATAAGTGTAGGATTGTAATGATAAATAAAAAGCATAATATAGAAGGGAGTTGGAACAAAACATAAAAATGAGACCGGTGTGTATTGAGGCAATCTTCGAATTCGGAAACGATTAGCCCTGGAAAGGTGGTTGTTTTTTTTCAAGTCAACTTCAAAGAGTTGGCATTAAAATTTCTTTCTTTTTTAAAGTCAAAAGATCATTAAAATTGTCCTTGAATTTACTTCTCCGTATTTTTACTTTTAGTGGTGTACGACAACGAACGGGGCCCAACCATGCCGCCGGGGGCCCCCGGCGGGGGCCCCCTGCCCTGCCTGGTGATGATCAACAAAGGAAGGGGTCCCGAATACTCGCTTTTCTCAGCTACATTCGAGCAAAAATTCGTTGTTTAATGCCTCAAAAAATAAAATTTAGTTTGGAAACCAATTTAGCATGTAAAGGAATTATATATAAATAACAACTTACTTATTTTACGTGAAAGCCTGCCATCTATCCAGGTACGCCATAAAAACAACGTGTGTGTGCACTGAAAACAAGTACACATGTGCTATCGTTTATCCCGAATGACCTCTGACCCAGTAAATATCTGACATGCGCAGTCGGAATGCCGAACTCGCTTATTAAGGCTACCTGTTAACATCATGGCCATGATGGCGTGAAAATTATCGCCCCCGTGTTAAGTTTGTGTACGGGGTTGACGCGGTTTCAAAATTGTTGCCCAGAAAAATTATTTCTTCATAAACATTACTAAAAATGAAAACACAATTAATAAACTTACCAAAAAGACCTTGAGTTCTTGCAGAATAACCTAACGTGTCACTCCATGTTGTTCAAAAAAGCAGTCTTGAACAGTTTCCCGTTGTCTGAAACTTGAGAATGTTCCCCTCCCCACATACGTGTGTTGAAAAACAGGCGCCATTTTATGACCGCAATGCACCATGGGTATCAGAAGTTGTACGCCGTTTATCATTTAGACTTGAATTCAAGTCTGAGATCGCGGTTATTTCTCTGCATCAGCCACGCAAAATTCCCCTTAGATAGGCTATCACACTATCTAAGGGCGCTATTTCAGTCTATGTATTGACTGACAGGTAGACTAAAAACCACGATCACAGACTCAGGAGTCTATCATTAAGTTCCTCGATTTTGTTGTGTTATTATTATTGTTTAATAATACTAATAGGCCGATAATATTTTTAATTGAAAACATTTTGCATTATCCAGGCCAGTGCCCAAACAAAAGTATGTGGATACGTCTGTCCCGCCAACAGAGAACTAATAGTTACTTATCATAGGCCTATCCCTGCTGGCATCGGTAATATTTTGACCTTTTCAAGAGACAGGCGCCTCTAGCCCTTTATGCGAAAAATCTAAACTAACTGGCAAGGCGACCATAGAAGAAGACAAACAAAAGACACAAAAGAACAAAACCATAAAACACACTAAAAAGATGGGTTTTTATCTTACATTTAAAGGCCCTGTACACTATTGGTAAGATCGAAAATCACAAATGTTCACAGATTCACACATAACTTACATGATTTAAAGTAAGTAATGGTGAAAAGGGTTCCTTAAAATATTTCTGCTTAAAATGCTATCGTTTCTGAGAAATGAGTAAAACAGTAGTTTTTATCACGCGTGATAATAAACTCGATGTTTGAAAAACAGAAAACACATAAGGTCTCTTTTCACCATTTTCTCGTGACCTCGATGACCAATTGAGCTCAAATTTTCACAGGTTTGTTATGTCATGTATGTGGTTGATTACATAAAACATGAACACTGTCTGTGATTATTTTGTCAGCTCTGCCAATCCTGTATAATACCTTTAAAAGAGGTAAAAAGTTTCTGTTCGCTATACATAAATGCAATGGTAGCGCATTCCAACTTACGGGCTGCCCTATAGGCCTAAGGCCAGCATTTGTATCAAATTTTTGGAAATTTTTAAGTTGCGATTTGAAGCTCTAAAACGATTGCAGTATAAATTAGCTGTGTACCGATGCCTTTTTACGTAGCTTGATCCACCCAGGATGCTTTATTTTGGAAGATATTGATATTTGAAAAACAGGCCAAAATTGAAAAAGTCCAGCATTTCAAATGTTATAACAACCATAAATGTAATAACAACCATAATGTTATAAAATCATCCATAAATGTAATAAACCCATCAACCATAAATGTAATAAAAATCAACCATAAATGTAATAACCCAATGGCCAATAAACACATAATAGCTAGAGCATAAGTGTTGTTCACTGTGCTGTACTGCTGAAAACAGCCAAGGCTGTCTTGGGTGTCTGTGTAGGGTGGTTTAATTCAAGGAGTATTCACCAAATTGTAAGGTGTCCTCCATATGAACCCAGCTGGATAGATACTGTCTAATGAGGGAAGTCAACCTGATACATGGTTTAATAGTCAGCCTTTTGGTGTCACCTTGTTTCAGGTCAGCTCACTGTGGATAGACCAATGTTTACATTTGGAGTAGAGCTTGATAACACGGCTAATAACCCCCATGGGACCATGGAGTGGGGGAAGAGGGAAATGACATTCCAGAGAATTATTCACCAATTAAGGAGGTCTGGGCTTGGATGGAGCGCACACCCTGAAATCAGGCTGAAATTCAAGGAGGCGCCAGTCAATAGTCTGGAGATTCTTTTTTCAGAATTGAAATTCCCTCAAAGCTAGGTGAAAGAAAAATAATTCATTGAATTTCAGCCAAAACCTGCACTTCACTGAGAATTCACGGTTGTTTCACACCAAAGATTTTCATAGTGTCAAGGGTTTAAACTATGAAGCGTTGTTGTTAACTTAGCCATCTCACCGTCATATTTATCGCGAACGAGGGGGTTACAGAAGGCGATCATTTTTGAAGTCGGGAGGGCTGATCAGGTGGTGGGTTGAATGACGTGAGAACTGTTTGTTGTCGGTAAGTGCGGCGGTAACTTGGTGGCAACCGTCGTTGTGACTGGTGGAGTAGGCTCGTGGAAAGCAAACTGAAAGAAGTACAACTGAAATAGAAAAAAAAGTATAAGTTTGACTAAAACAATCCTTGATTTTCAATTTGTCACAAATATGTTGCACGAGTGCACTTAGTACAGCCATAGACTCTATGGTACAGCAATGTTACACAAAAAAAGACACCCCCTTTGCCAAAAGCATTTGCAAAACAATATTTTTTCCCAAAATACTCCTTGTCCTGGGTGTACACCCCACCTACATATAAAAATGACGGTGTGGAAAAAAAAACATGTAATTCCACTGAAATTAATCGATTGACACAATAACTAACCCTTAATCCTACTCAAACAAGTATTTCTAAAATATCTTAATGTAATTAAATAACAATAATAATAATACTTGAAAGGCTAATCATCTTTACTTCCAGCTGAGAAGCTGCTTCCAGCTGAGAAGCTGAATTGCAAAGGATATGGCTACAACGTGTTCAAGACGCAGGTATGCAAGGGTACCTTTGGCAGCCAACCATATCAACAATAAATGACCACTGAGCACAGCCTGTTTGATTTTTTCGGAGGGAGGAAAACCAGAGGGCCCAGAAAACCCTCATGGCATAGGAGAGAACCGACGCACAACTCTACTCACATATGACCCTCACCTGGAATTAAACCAGGGCCACAGTGGTGAGAGGTGACTGCTTTACGCATTAGCCACCCAGACCACCAGTAGGTAAACAGGGTATCTGCACACTTTAGAAAGTGAAATTTAAGACTTTTTAAGACCTTTTTAATGCCATCCATAACAAAATTTAAGACCAAAAACAGTCCACGAAGTACAACATTTTTAGTGCAAGGCCACTTTGGCCTTGGAGCAAGCCAAATTTTGGAGGGCACCAAGGCCAGTAGATAGTGCACCAAGGCCCAAAATGTAATTTAAAAAAATGCACGAAGGCCATGTATAAACTATTAGCTGTAAATTAAAATAACACCACAATGCATTACTTACCCTGAAAGTTTTTTAAATTTTTTATTAAAAACTAAAAATTTGGCAGAGGTTCCCCTAAGGGTGGTTAACCCAATGAAACAATTTGCATGAACAAGATATTGATAAATCATATCTTATTCATAGACGTAAAACTATAAGTCAGCAGATGTCAACACACTTTCCAGGTTTAAAAGAACACAACACCCACTCCTAAGAGTCACAAAACCAGGTCACAAAAACACTGAGACACCGCGCACGCGGCTTGTCTTTCCAGTGAAGCAAGAGTATTAGTTATTATACAAAGTAAGACAATTGTATAACAAACTGTAGAGGATTAACCACAGAGACACCGCGCACGCGGCTTGTCTTTTGAGTGAAACAATTGTATAACAAACTGCAGAGGATTAAGATAAGAATAATTGGGTCTCAATAGAATTGTCAATCATTCTCCCAGGACATGTCTGGATAGTGTCTGGGGCTGACATTATAATAAAGAAAAGGATCTCCATTTGTCAGCTTCGTTCGAGTAGAAAAGTTTGTTTTTTCTTAATTGACAACTAGGTAAACACAAATCCGGTGTAATCGCGGCAGCTGGTGCTTCCAGACAACACTGAAAATGTGATAAACCATAGGGTTAAACTTATAATATTTAAAAAAGGCACGACGGCAAACGGGTATTAAGGGCACGGCAATTGATGGCCGCGAAGGATGTAATTTTAGGAGGGGCGCCACAGCCAGTTACAAGGGCATCGACGCAAAAAATATGTAGGCCCTAAAGTAGGCAGGGATGAGATAAAAAGTTGGAAATTTCTACATCACTCACCGAAATGTTTATGCATGCACACAATTTTTGAAACGTCGAGGAAAAAACCCCACCCAAAACACAGCGAAGTTCGCAAAAATTGCGTGTTTGGAAAAACTTAGTGCCTAATTTCTGCCTTAAATATTGGTAATTTCGTCAACACAAATGTCCATAGTAAGTGATTTGTTCTATACAGCTTCTTTTTCACTGACATCTTTGGCATTCAACAATCGGTATTCGACGACGCACATTGGGAAAACTCAATAAACTTTGCCACGCATTGATCGATGCATGGTGTGTGTGTATGGAAGATGACGACGGTCGACCGAACGTTAGACTTGATTTCAAGTCTGAGACTGCGGTTATTTCTCTGCATCAGCCCCGCAGATTTGCTATCACGCGCTCTAACTCGCAATCTCATAGGTTCAAGACAGAGGTTTATCCACAAGAGGGCGCTGTTTCAGCCAATAATGTATCGGCTATCTGGACAACTAAAAACCACGATCACAGACTTGGAACCAAGTCTAACCGAACGTTGCTGTGTGCACCATGTGCTCCATGATTTGACAGCCTGCCTGCCGTGGCATAAGCTTCAGAAAGGCGTGACTCCAAGCAAAATAGTGGGCGTAAACTGTCTTATTTCATTTCAAAATCTTCAAAATTTATAATATTTTGTTGTCATTTTAAACATAAAACAGTGAAAGGTAGGAACTTTAAAAGTCAACTTGCAAAAGTCAGTTTTTCAAAGTCCCCAAGTCGAAATTCCGCCGACCAAAAGTCGGAAGAGTTTTATCCCTTAGCCGGAGAAACAGCAATATTAATGAAATTCATGAACAAATATTACCCTTACTTGGATACAACAATAATTTACACCAGACAACTCTTTCAGTTTACGAGAATTTTAAACTTGCTTCAACCATAGAGAAAGGACCACGGTCAAACTTGTGATAACTCGCCCGACAGCTCACATTAGCCACGTGCAGTTCATGACAGGCGGTATGTACAAACACGTACAGTGTCACTGTCAGAAAACAACACATGGTTGTCAGCGTGGTGTTGCGTCAGCTCTATTTGCGGTGTAAATACCATGTGCGCTGTCTTCCACGCTCGTCGTGACCAATTTACAACTTTTTTATCCTCCACGCATTTCGGTTATAAAGTGATAGCAACATTGATTATTCACTTCATCAATTTTGTTAAGACCTCGGCGAACTGAATTTAAGACTTTTTAATGCTTTTTAAGGATCCGCGGACACCCTGGTAAATATCGTCGCATCAGTACAAAACATTGTATCTTGATTATGCTAAAACGTCGTATCTCGCAGGAAAATCGTCCATGCAAAAACTTTGTATTTCAGCACTTAAAGGCCCTGTACACTATTGGTAAGATCGAAAAACACAATAGTTCACAGATTCACACATAACTTACATGATTTAAAGTAAGTAATGGTAGAAAGGGTTCCTTAAAATATTTCTGCCTAAAATGCAATCGTTTCTGAGAAATGAGTAAAACAATAGTTTTTATCGCGCGCGATAATAAACTCGATGTTTGAAAAACAGAAAACACATAAGGTCTCTTTTCACTATTTTCTCGTGACCTCGATGACCAATTGAGCTCAAATTTTCACAGGTTTGTTATTTCACAGGTTTGTGATTACACAAAACATGAACACTGTCTGTGATTATTTTGTCAGCTCTGCCAATCCTGTATAATTGTTTTGTGTGTACATCTGGGCTTATTTAAGCGAGATACAACACTTTGAGATCAAACTCGTGCTTACCACGTTAAAGTGCTATTTTAGGAGATACAACATTTTTGCACTGACACTACGATATGTTACCATAAAAGCTATTTACCCATTAACAGATTTACAGTTTATCTCTGGTTATCTATAGATGCTTAACCCTCCTACAGTCTGACCACTCAATATCATCCACTGTGGTTTTGAATGATAGACAAACTATGCCAGCCTACAGTATATCAAGGGGTGAGTGCATCTATACAGCCCATAGATAGTTCTGTGCACAGCTGTTTTACCAAATAAAAAACCTGTGCAGTTAAATGGTTGGTCAACTTACTTGCAAGTGTTGAGGAAAGTTCGAGGGTTGAAATTGATTTACCTTAAAGCCCACAGCAAGGCCAGCATGAAGTAGGAACAGCACAATCATGACAGGGATGGAAGTCTTCATATCTTCACCTCTCATGGATGGCCAGAGGGACACCAGTAACACTGTACTAGAGAGGGCCAGGGCTAAGCCCACCAGCACCCATCGTAGCCAGTCATAGTTTATGGCCCACAACAGCTGTACAAGAAATAAGATACTAATATTAATCTGCAGTTCTTATATATCACTTTGAAACACCTGAGGGCGTCTCAAAGCAATCATGTTTTTTTTTTTAACAAGACATGCACATTTATGCATATATATGTCAATTTTGTTACAATAGTTCAGGACCCACAGTTACTGTTAAATTGTGCATTTAATGTGGGTAACTTGAGAATTTGAGTAGACAAACAGTGCTCCGGGGCTAGGTTGATCCAGCTGGACTAGCAAGTCGAACCCAGAGGCATTCCAGAGACATCTAGACTGACTATGGTCAAGTCAAGTCAACGCGAGTCACCCACCCGAACTTACTCTATATCAGGACTTTGGTATGCTAGGTGGCAGAAGACTTACCGGGCAACTTTCTATTGTCACATGATTCTCGTCATGCGATAATTTCCTACGATGATGATTTTACCAGATAACTCTACTGCCTCCTGGTGTCCGAATTAATTAAAACCCACAAGCAATTTGAACTCACCGAAATGGGGATGTAGATTGTAAAGGAGTAACCATAGAGACAAGCCAACTCCAGGAATGTGTATCCTGCCTGGTTCCCACGCCAGTGTAAGAATGCGTAGAAGCCAGTGGGTACCAGCCAAGCATACATGAAGATTGCAACACCCGCCACGGTAACTGCATTAACAAGAACGTAATATTTAGTTTGCAGCAGAAGTGAAAAGTTGTTTAAAAAAAGAAGATGAATGGCCTACTTTGGAACGTGCTAAGTAACTTCAAGTAAGAAAGTAGGGCCAAGTTTCATGGCACTGCTTACCACAGTATTCTGAGCTTACAGCGCCCTGTAAAGCACAGGATTCACTGGACTGTAAGCGCAGAGTTCTGTGGTAATCAGAGCTATGAAAGTGGGCCCAGCTTTTCTCAGAGTAGATTTTCACACTTACATTTACTTAAAAACAGTTTCTATGAATTTGATGATGATTTTCGGCCGATTTGACCCCAAAATTTAGATTTAAATTTTAAATAACTATTTTTATAGATTCATGAAAGTTATAAGCTTTCACTTTAAAGGTATTGCACAAAACAAATCGACAATTATAAGTGGTAGTTAATTAAAACTGAAAGTGAAGTGTTGTTGGGATCCCACGATATCTCACGTCCATCAGCCATTTGCAAACAGTTTTTTGCTTGTAACATGAATTGTGCAGTGTCCGAGGCATATTATGTGTTTTTCATTCTGAAACAAAGAGTCTTGACAGAAAGAGTTTCAATATCTTGCCCTAGTTCAGGCATGCTACTCTTCAGCCGAAAAAAAAGGAACATTTTTGTCAAGTCTTGTCCTTAATTGCGATCAACGATGTATTTCCTAGTGGACGCCATCGTTATTTTTCGAGCAAACACCTTACAACGTCTTACAACGTCTGGTTCCCGCCGCATCCTCTTATACAAAAAGCAATAAAAACACTACGGAGCCAGAATGTGCAAAAAATGCTGTACGAGGAGAACTTGTGTCTGTGTCTGGACTGTGTAATGCTTTTGTATGTGTAAACTTCTGCGGAGCCAGACTTTAAGAATCCTGAACCTTTATTTCTTTTCAATAAGCAATGTTTCTTTCAGAGGTATTTGTTTGTCCATCCAACGCAGATTTTTATTTTCATGCAGCGTGATTTTTTTTACGCAAACTTTTTTCGTAACGGCGGATTTCTATTTTATAAAACGCGGAAATCCGGGGATCCGCGGAAGAGTTGCATGCCTGCTAGTTAGAGTGGAGGATAGTAGAGGATTTAGGTTGCCTGTGGGTGACAGGACCAAGAGAGTAAGGGGTACAGGAAAAGTTAGACGTCGGAAACAGTTAGGAGTGACTGGACGCGCTGGAAGTCGAAAGACCGACTGTTGCAGTCATTCTGGTTTCAGACGTCGATCTTGTCATGAGCCGAACCTAGTGTAAATGTTATGTTAACTTCGCCTGTCTGAAACCAATATTTTGGGGGGGGGGGTCAACCTCCTAATCTATTTTGTTCGAAGAGCCTCTGGAGCGCCAGTCTGAACTGGGTGTAAGATACCTACCATTGTAAAAGTGAGCATGCCAGTGGTATTCCGATTCATTCCGATGTGAGATGTAGTCAGCCATATCTCCACTGATGGCAATGGTGAAGACCAGAGTAGCACACACCCAGAATGGACCTTATAAAAGGGATATGTAAAAACAATGTAACAGAAATGGTGGAATGGTGTTTTGGTCTTAAGTCAAAACCAACTGATTAAATTTTGGTAGACATGGGATAAATCATACCAGTATACATATAGGCCTTCTGACTGAAAATAGCACATTACTAAGTATTCTCTTTAAAAAAGAGGCAGCTAGCCTTTTTTAAAGAGCTATCATGAAGGCTTATCTAACCCCAGACATATTGCATAACAACAGGGAGGCTGAGAGTGCTATGAACAACAAAAAACGTTATGCCATGTACTGCTTTGCCTTAATTTTATTGTTGATGCAAAGACACAATCTACTATTCTAACGGTTAATACTGTTAACAACGCTAAAGGGAAACAGTGATTGGTGAAGTAACGATTTGGCAGTTTGAACTCATACTTCAAAAACCACTGATTAAAAATGGGACTTTGTAAACATGGGATAAAATTACTGTAACACAAAAAAAGCATATTAAGTACATACTCAAATAAATGTACACTGGATCAAAAGAGAAAGAGAAAGGGGCCTGCCCTTGATTGCTGGAGTGGCAGCAAGGCGTTATATAAATAGTGACTATTATTACTTACACTATTATAATCAAAGATAAATGTGAAATATTAAAACCCAAGCCTGAGTTTAACACAACAAAAAATCAGGCAAATATATAAACAACTGTTATTAACTAAGTAATTGCAGTTTCTAGTAGAAAAGGTTGTCTTTAATCAGTATTACAATAACTGTTACTGAGAGCCTGGTAACAATATTAAAATAGTAAAAGACAGAACAAACAAGAATAGCGATAAATCAAAACAATAATAATAATAATACGAGATATTTATATAGCGCATAATGCAGAAGCCTCTATGCAACACACAAAACATAAAACAATGAAATTAATATAAAAGCAAGTTACGCAAATAAAGATTCAAACAAATGAGTTTTTAAAAGTCCCTTGAAAATCTGAAGAGAGCCCGCTTGGCGAATATGAAGAGGTAAGTCATTCCATAATGAAGGTGCAATGAAGTTGAAGGCTTTTTGACCATAGAATTTAGTGGAAAAAGTAGTTTGCCGTCAGTAGGGATTGGCCAGAAGATCAAAGAGGAACAGAAAGTTAAATGTCAAAAGATAAAACTCAAATATGGTTTAAGAGAAAAGTAACAAATCGTAAAACACTAATAAGCAGGGGTAATAGTTAAAAAATACAGTGAAATCAAAAACACAACTTAACTATATATTCCTATACAAATCCACATTAAGAAGTATGCAAATGGAACAGGTATTAACAATCACAGTATTTGGCTTTTGGAAACAAGGCAGGAACATTTTATTGAGTGCAAGGGCTGACCTACATGTACACATGGTGTAGGGTTTAATAGACTTTCAGACTATTAAATCACAACTTTTCTGATATTTCCCATGGGCAAAAAACCCCGGAAATCAGACTAAAGTAGGAAGAATATAATGCCTGTATTAACCCTCCTACTGTTCGCAACATTTTCAAGTGAGTTGACCAACCATTTGAAACCATTCAACTGCCAAAGTTGTGTATGGTGGCACAACTGTGCACAGAACTAACTGTGTACTGTGTACATGCATTCCCTCATGGTATCATATTGCAAGGCTGGCATAGCTTATCTATCATTCAAAACCACAGTGAATGGTATTGAATGGTCAGACAGCAAGAGGGTTAAGGTAAATACAGGATACATACATTGTATACTATTTGTACGTACTAGAACTTTTAGTTAGAAGTAGGATGGCTGAGGGAGATCAGAACGAGGCTCCACCTGTAATAATGGGGCAAGGTCAGGAAGTTAACCCTCCTACTCTTGGTAACATCAAATGCATAGTGGTAAACTTGTGGGTACAACTATGTAGAAAACTTTTTTGGGGCAAGTGTTGGCTCCGGGAAGAATCGGTGTGGTCTCAGAGCCAACACTTCTCCCAAAAGAGTTTTATACATATGCTTGTATCTGCAAGTTACCACTTTAGTTTCTCTTTAGATCCACAATCATGCAAAGCTTCAAATATGACTTAAAGCACATCATGTGTAACATTGGTAATTGTCAAAGACCAGTATCCACACTTGATGTAACATCTATACCGTAATTTCCTGCGGATAAGACGCGTCGTATCTGAATTTTTACACCACAAAAACATCACTGCGCCTTATCTTCCAGTGCGCCTTATCTGGTGTCGCTTGAGATCAAAGTAACCGCGGCCACCGTGCAAATAATCTAGGCCCTATTTATTGCAGCCGCGGTTACGTTAAAATTGCGGTCGCCAACCATCAACTCAACAACTACTAGCAACTCACAACTACTAGCACCAGGGTTAAAGCCCCTGCTCCATATAGCGCCAATAGCAAAAGCCGCAGGACTCCTGCAACGATGACGAGTGGCACTCAAAGCCCCCCTGGGGAAGGTGCTTCTCCGACGAGGCCGAAAGCTACGGCGCACAAACATGATCTTCGCAAATCCTTCCGTATTGCAACATGGAACGTCCTTACCCTTAACGGGAATGGTTATCCAGCAGCAATTATCCGGCAAATGAAATCCTACAACATTCCGATATTAGGCGTCACCGAATCCAGACTCATCGACAGCGGTCTTCACCAGTTCGAAGAGGCTACACTAATACACTCTGGTGGCACTACAAAGACCAACGGTGTCGCTCTCTTTGTTCGTCCCCCTTTCAACAGAGTCATCACCAAATGGCAAGCAATCTCTGACCGTCTACTCTAAGATGTGAGACTACAACATCGCCACGGTCAACTCTCCATCATTGTGGCTTATGCTCCAACAAATGTATCAGACGACAGCACAAAGAATATAATATTCTACGACCAACTAACTGCTGTGGCTGAGAATGTATCCCCCCACGACGAGCTCATCGTCCTTGGCGACATGAACGCCTCCCCTCCCTGCTGTTCAAGGAACGGCTTCGAATCCATCCTAGGCCCCTTCAACTCCGGCCCCACCAACGACAACTCAGTGAGGCTCCTCTCCTTCTGCGCCTCTCAGAATATACCAATAACTGGTAGCTGGTTTCGCCGCCGCAACATCCACAGAGTCACCTGGATCTCAAATGACGGCCACACACGAAAAGAACTTTACCACATCCTCGTCAAGAACCGGAACACTGTAAAATCCTACAGGGGCTACAGAGGAGCTGAAGCCCCTGCAAACACAGATCACCGCCTGCTTATTGCATCCCTAGCAATCACTCCCCGCTTCCACTCCAAGAAGCCCCCACCCCCTTGTATGACGTGGAACAAGTCACCAATGACAAAACCTTGGTATTCAAATACTCTGTCACAATCCAAAACAAGTTCCAAGCCATCGGTGACCTGCCAGATGACGTGGAGTCCGCCTGGTCCTGCATCAGTTCAACCATCCGCGAATCAGCTGACAAAATCATTGGGAAAAAGAAACGCTTCAAACGTCGTCCTTGGCTCACTGAGGGAACTCTCCAAGTTCTGGATGAAAAATCAAAAGCCAGGCTGAACAACCAACACGCAGAGCGTAGACGCCTGCAGGGAGTTTTCCGAGCCAAGGCAAAGCAGGACAGGGAAGCTCACCTTGAGAGTCTCTCAAAGAGCATCGACAACAACTTCTCCCACCAAAACCTCAAATCCGCATACAGAGTCATCCAAGAACTCCGGCCAAAGTCCATCAGGAGCACAAGTTCCACCATCAACAAAATCAATGGTTCTCCCTGTTCCTCAGACGTGGAGACACTAGACAGATGGAAGGAACATTTCGAAGCTGCCCTCAACCACCCACCAGCTCCATCATGCCCAGATCTGGACATCCCTACAACTCCTCCAGACCAGGGAACCCTTGTGGACGCACCCACCTTGGAAGAGGTGATATCAGCCATCAAAAAGCTGAAGAATGGTAAAGCCGCCGGCCCAGACCACATCCCTCCTGAGCTTCTGAAGTGTGCTATTGATCCTATCAGCGCCGTCCTCCACAAGCTCTTTCTGCAGGTTTGGCAATCAGGAAAAGTCCCGGCAGAGTGGAAAGAGGGCATCATAGTCACACTCTATAAAGGGAAGGGCCCCTGCACTGAATGCAGTAGCCATCGTCCCATTACGCTTCTCTCTGTTCCGGGGAAAGTCTTCCGTTGATTAGCGTGATACTTTAAGGGTAACAAAATGACCCCTTTGTGGCGATGTACCGATACGGTCTGCTGTGTGAAGTCAAAGGCGCATATGAGACCATGGGCCTTATGCGGCAGTGTGCCTTATCTGTTGACGCTTTAATTTTGTTGTTGTAATTTCAGGGTCCTGCGCCTTTTGCGCCGTGCACCTTATCCGCAGGAAATTATGGTACATGAAAAAACAAACCTGTGAAAGTTTAAGCTCAATCGGTCATTGGAGTCACAAGAAAAAAGTGGGAAAAAACCTTTAAATGTTTTGACTGTTTTCAAACATTGAGTTTTGGACTTGCAAGATCAAAACGAATTATTTTGCTCATTTCTCAAAAAATATTTAAAAGGGAGTTGCCCACCATGACCATCTTTATACTTTGTAATTTGTCTGTGAACATTTATATTTTCACTCTTACGCTTTGCACACCCTTTAAGATAGAATGCCTAGAAAACTGACCAGCAGTACTCACCATAGAGGTCTGGGTTGGGTCGGATCTGAGTCTGTAGATAGTTGGTTGATGGCCTCGGCATGAATGAACCGGCCAATCTCCACAAGACTTGTGCTGTATCGACATCAAAGAACTGTTGGTAGTACTCAAAGGTCCAGAACGATGGTTGTTTCTTCTGGCCGGAAAGAAGCTACAAAACCAAGTATAATAAAGAAGATGACCCAATGTTGCAAGTCTGATCCTTGATTTTGGGTTGAACAAAGAAAAATTGACTAGAGCGGGATTTGAACCAACAACCTCCGGATTAACGTGCCGGCGCTCTACCAACTGAGCTATGTAGCCCTATGTTGGCGGTTTCCCTATTTTTGTCAATATCTTTGTTCGGGGGGTGCCAGTCAGAAGCCATTCAACCGCAAACTGCCGTGTAGCCAGGGATCACACCCAAGTATACGATACAACCTGGGAAGCGGCAGCCAGGGGATCACCTTAAGGGGATGCGACTTTTTATATCAGATATCAAATAATAAACCACAAGGGAAACTGACTGGGTAAATGTTTAAATGATTTTGGGTTGAACAAAGAAAAATTGACGAGAGCGGGATTTGAACCAACGACCTCCGGTTTAATGTGCCGGCGCTCTACCAACTGAGCTATCTAGCCCTATGTTGGCGGTCTCCCTATTTTGTCAATATCTTTGTTCGGGGGGTGCCAGTCAGAAGCCATTCAACCGCAAACTACCGTGTAGCCAGGGATCACACCCAAGTATACGATACAACCTGGAAAGCGGCAGCCAGGGGATCACCTTAAGGGGATGCGACTTTTTATATCAGATATCAAATAATAAACCACAAGGGAAACTGACTGGGTAAATGTTTAAATGATTTTGGGTTGAACAAAGAAAAATTGACTAGAGCGGGATTTGAACCAACGACCTCCGGTGTAACGTGCCGGCGCTCTACCAACTGAGCTATCTAGCCCTATGTTGGCGATTTCCCTATTTTTGTCAATATCTTTGTTCGGGGGGTGCCAGTCAGAAGCCATTCAACCGCAAACTGCCGTGTAGCCAGGGATCACACCCAAGTATACGATACAACCTGGGAAGCGGCAGCCAGGGGATCACCTTTAATAAGGGGATGCGACTTTTTATATCAGATATCAAATAATAAACCACAAGGGAAACTGACTGGGTAAATGTTTAAATGATTTTGGGTTGAACAAAGAAAAATTTACTAGAGCGGGATTTGAACCAACGACCTCCGGTTTAACGTGCCGGCGCTCTACCAACTGAGCTATCTAGCCCTATGTTGGCGGTCTCCCTATTTTGTCAATATGTTTGTTCGGGGGGTGCCAGTCAGAAGCCATTCAACCGCAAACTGCCGTGTAGCCAGGGACGTAAAGCCGTAGGTTCCGTGTACTAGTATAGGTAATGCAAGCAAACGATCTGTGCAATCCAAGATTGGTATCCTGCTTATTTTTGCTTTGCAGAAAATGTAAAGCAACATTTTCTGCATGAAATTGAGCCCAAGTTTGCTCAGACTTCTGAGTTACAGTGATTAAGCTCGCTTTTAAAGTATCCTTAAGAGAGGAAAGATTCATATGTACCACGGCTAGGCCAGGGAACTTTGTAAGATTTGGCAGGTGAAAGTGAAGGTAGTCCCTGTGTGGTGGTTGGAGCACTTGGCCCCATTCCAAAGGCACCAGAGAAGCATCTTGATCAGGGCCCAAAATTCAAGGCTCTGCTTACCATGGCATTCTGCACTTATGGTCAATAGATTCATGCACTTTACCAGGGGCCATAAGCGCAGAATTCTGTGGTAAGCAGTGCCATGAAATTAGGCTCAGATTGGAACAACTGTAAGGATAGCTATGCTGCACAAGGCGGCGCTTTTGGGAACAGCGAGGATCCTGTGAAAGACCCTTGAGATCTAAGGCTACGGAACGTAGTCCGACTCCAGGGGAGGTACCGGTACAAAGTAAAAATTGATCTTTCTTTTGCATGCTGTGATATGAAAATAATATAATCATAATAACATGTTAAGAAAATATTCAGTAAAGCCTGGTTCATATTTCACACGAAGAGAATGTGACGCAACCAATACCTAACGCCCTGTTTTCCAGTTGTGACACAATTTGGGCATTGTATGAACCGGGCTAAAGAGTGTTTTCTCATGTGAACTCTGACCTCTGTTTCATCCTCATCTTCGTCATTATCACTTGGGTGATTGGTGAATTTGATCGTTTGGCCGACATTGTTCCCATCCCTGTCATCGATCACATGTGCATCGGCATAATCTGTTCAGAGAAAAGGGGAAACATTGTAAAAATTTATCACATTACAATGTTAAAAAAAAAAATCAATGATCACTACAAAAAAGGGACTTTGAAAACTTGTCCTCAGAGCCAACAACTCAGAAACTTCCCAGCAGGCATAAAACCTTATATCTCTTCTTACTTACATTGACAAATTATGGAAATCAGAGGTACATTTGTTTGTAAATATCATGGAAAATAAAGAGCACAATCAATGCTAACACCATGTGGTAACACGATGTGTATAACTCTACTTTGCTGTGTAGATTTGCTCTTTGAGAACTTGTCTTGCTATTTATTCTACTGCAGTAGAGTAGAATTAAGAATACGGGAGACTACTTATTTCTGAAAAGAATTACTAAGATTAATTGTAAAGCGTTATGAAACACCCCCCTGGGGAGGTCGAAAATCGGCCAGGACTACCGTAATTTTCGGATTATAAACCGCGGTTTATACGTTGATTTTGACTTTTTTTTAAACTCCTGCGGTTTATTCTCCGGGCGGCTTATACGCCGACGTATAAATATGGAAGAGAAAAAACAGCATTTTTATAAAGAAAGATCGTTTGTAAAATGTTCTAAATAAAAACAATGTTCTTAAACGATAAAAAATCCTGCAAAACATGCCTGTGTGGTGACAAAATCCTGTTGAAAATGCCTGTTGAAAATCCCGCCTCATTTGTATTCCGTGTTGCCTTTATAAAACGTTTATCAACCGCCCTATTGTTAGAGTTCAGTCCCCCCTCAGAGATGAACAATCAGCGAAACTCGAGTTAGACTAGACTGGCCCCCTGTCTATTTATCCCAGCGATCTCCATATGCTGATATATCTCCGATGCTCCATGCGATCTCCATACGCTAAGCTTGGGCGATATACCACGATATTATCGAAAATCGCGATACAATTTTTTAAACGATTACGATATCGTGTCTGTTTTTTTAAATCGCAATATCGGCAAATCGCAGTTTTGATGAATGATCGCGATGCATTTCCTAATCGAGATGATATGAGCTGTTTAAAAACATAAAAATGCACCGACCGCAACCGCAAGATTCCCTACTATTGATCCCCGACTGGGATTCTTCGAAAAGACCGACATCAAACAGACGGTCTCATACAGACCAACATCAAACAAACGAAAACTGTGCGGTATTGCTCACGCACGTACATGTATAAAAACGGTCCTCCGACCACGAGGTGATTTCTCACAAAGGGAATTTCCCTTGCCTTTTCGGTCCCACAGCTACACGCCGCCATTCCTTCACCCCCTAACTATAAAGTTTACCACGTTAGGAGCATGCAAGCACATCTGCGGGATCGAGGTGATGAATACTATGGCAGTGCTGTGAGAAGCACTACGTCATAATTATTCACGCGATCGGCCAATCGGAAAGCTGTGAGAAGCACTACGTCATAATTATTCACGCGATCGGCCAATCGGAAAGCTGTGAGAAGCACTACGTCATAATTATTCACGCGATCGGCCAATCGGAAAGCTGTGAGAAGCACTACGTCATAATTATTCACGCGATCGGCCAATCGGAAAGCGGCCGGTCAGGAATCAGCCAATCAGCCTGTGCCAATTGCGCTCGTGGTGCTTCGGGTAACATGAAGAATAAAACCATTGCTAGAATGGAGAGCCTTACAGCCTTTATCAAATTTCCTTACATCAATAGCCAATTCGCGGCACTTCAGTTTTAACACTATTTTTAAATCTGAAGTGGGTTCCCTCATCAACTCACGTCACAAATTAACCGCGATATCATCGAATATCGCGATATATTTTTGACGATGTATCGTGAATGAAAAAAAGCAATATCGCCCAAGCTTACCATACGCAGTTAGTTTTGCGAACTTCACTTCCGTGTTTTGAGGTTAGTTTTTTAAACATTTTGGCCGCGGTTTATACGCCCGCGCGGTTTATACGCTGACACCTAAATATTTTTTCCATATTTTGGAGCATTGCGGTTTATACGCCGGGCGGTTTATAATCCGAAAATTACGGTACTTCTTTTGCTTAGTGGATCGAGGGGACTTCTCAGTTCTCATTATTAACTTCACTGCCGTTGAGTGAGTTCTGAATTGATCTCAACATTTCGATTGGCCTGCTCTAGTCTTAGTCAGGTCTCTAGTCTTCTGATGAAAATGGGAAAACAATTATGTGATAACCAGGTGAATCCTCATCTTTGCAAATTGTTAAATGATATAGCGCCCTCTAGAGAGATTGCCTAGGTTGGAACCATGGCGCTCAAGTAACGGAAACGAGTGAGAGTTGACAGGCAGAATAAATAAGTGTTCAAGTTCATGTTACACCATTTGTGGTCTTCCTAAATCTATGAGATCTATTACAAATTACAAGCTTCAACCTCATGTTAGAATGGTGTAAAATGTCACTGTGTTTGATACCCTCCACATGAAGTTTTTGTCAAATTCCAAAAACGTTTGATGACGTCAAATTTCAAATATATGGTCTGTACATTTGTCTACAGTTCGTTCCTGAATTTTGATGAGCATCTCAATCAGGAAAGTAGCATTGAATTTGACCTTTTGACTGGTGCAAAAATTCCTCTCTGCTATGTACAGACCTATTTCTTATTTTATTTTTTTGCTCTATCAAATCAAACAATATTTTACACTTTTTTAACTTGAGGTTAGAGACGTAGACTTGTAAAATTTTCTGCACTTTTATGAGGACTCTATCTATTGGAAAATGAGTGCATCTCAAAACTGAATTTGACCTTTAGAGCTCCTCTTTAATCATTAATGTTTTGTGCCATCATGATTCACAGAAAGAAAAAAAAACTAGACATGATAAGTAAAAATATTAAAAAAATCAAAACTAAAAATTCAAATTACCATGAAAAGCCAGATCATCTGCAGTTGATTCCTGGGCCTTCTGTAGTGTCAAGAGAAACAAAATAATAAGAATAACACTAACACAATGACAGATCTTATTGTGATGCAAATGTTTGGTCGCCTATCAGACTTGAAAGACACCTAAAGGTAGCGCAGTGTATCCAATATGCCTTAGCGTTGCGTCCTGCAGTTGAAGGCCACAATCTCAGATCAGAGGTCATAGGATTTAAAGGCAAAGCATACCTTTGGTTTTTGGAGGCATTCGATTGTTTTAATCTTATATAAACGTTGATATACAATAAAACTAACCTGTGAAAATTAACACTTTAACAGAACATCGTCATTGTCAAAACACACTCAAGTGAAAGCAAACAAAACGTACAGAGGTCAAGAAAGCACAACATACTGAGTCAGTGTTCTAACTGTTCTACTATCCGATATGAAAGGACACATCAATGAAATAAAATTACCCCCAAAATACTTATATCCTCCCCTGTCCGGTTTTCGATGTACTATGCCTTTTTCTTTGAATTGATGCCCTAATTACCTTCCTTTGTTTATAAGAAGTATGCAAACATATATTAAAACGTGATGGACATTGAAACTTTCACACCACGCACCGATCTTCGATGACTTCAATAGCGTCCCATTTGTTTTGAGTTTGACCTGTTTTCGATGCAAACAAGAAAGTATGGTGTCCGGGTGAAGCCATACGTGGAAGAAACATCTGCAGTGACTACAAGTGTTCTGTGAGACTTTGTGTATGACTCTATAGCCAGCAGTTGTCTTCATTTTATTCAACATATTTTTTATTAAATTTTAAAAATTACCATGGTAATTTGCAAAAACTAAACAAAAAAATATATAAATAAAAAAATGTAAATAATTCTTGGCTTTCAAATCTTATTTTTATTTAGTTTTGTGTCTTTTTATGTTTCTTAACATTTATACTAAAGCATATAAATAAACAGTGATAATCGAATCACAAAGCCGATGTTTAAATTTTAATATTAATAACAATAATGATATGAGTGTTACAAAAAAAAATCTCCAGACTATTAGAAAATGATATAAGGCACATGGCTTCTTTAAACCTTTGTATTTTTTTCCCCAGAATGCTCAGCAGAATGTTCAGTCACATGATTTGATCATCGTGAATTGTGAATTGAAAAAGTGTTTGATGAAACTTTTTCGGTGGGGAAATTTTTTTTTATGGCCCCGACAGTATGACATATTTTTGTACCTTGTAGAAATGCCTAAAATACCACAACTTTTTGCATTTACAAAGTGCAACTAACCAGTGGAGCCTTTCATGTTTCTAAGTTTTGGTCAAATGAGAGGAGACTCTTTGCTTGGCAAGTCAAACCACAAAAATTGTATCTAGGGACTGTTTACATCGCGCGCAGAGAGGTCAAAGGTTTGCCTCGATTTCAGGGACCCCCTGAATACAGGGCGTCCTACGATATGACTCCACACGGTGTTGACCAAATGAAAATCAAACCTTGTTTTCAATTTACAAAAATAGACTTAAACATGTCTTTTTGACAGCACGTCCCTACTACTAATCTATCTATAATCTAACTAGCACGATGTCGGCAAGGTGGTAAGCTATTTCTTTCTTTATTCCAAGTCTGAACAAATCACAAACGACCCCCCCCCCCCCCCCTCGTAACACATGTGACCTAAAGTTAAACCTTACAATCAAATGTTATTGTTTTTTAGTTAACATTTAATTTTCTGCATGTTGACACACAGTACACTAGCTATTTACACACAGTACACTGCGAAAGACATTATTATTAATATTAACAATCATTCAATGCAATCTTCTGTACTCTATCTACATATTATGCTCTAGTCTGTTTATGAATGAATGAGTGCGACTGCGACTTCGAGAGTAAAAATAAAAATCATAAAATAAAATGAACTTGTTTTTGTTGAAGTTGAACCAACCATACCTTTCGAACATTTTCCATGTCAAGAATGAGATTTTCGTCAGCCATGGCGGGACCCAAGGTGATGCAGAAATGAAGCAAAAGGATTGAATACACTTACTGGAATTACAGTGTTCCACGAAAAGATATTTGGGGAACTCTAGTAGATGGCAAAATAAATAGAAAACTGGAATCAGCAATACGTGACGTGTGATCGGTCGTCTAATCTGCAAACAATTCTTGGTGGCGCCCTTTCCTATCGGGCGAAAGCTTTACAAACAAAACTTGATTAAGTCCTCTGCTAGAATAATCTTTGATTTTGGGTTGAACAACTAGGAAAAATTGACTAGAGCGGGATTTGAACCAACGACTTCCGGATTGACGTGCCGGCGCTCTACCAACTGAGCTATCTAGCCCTATGATGGCGGTCTCCCTATTTTGTCAATATCCTTGTTCGGGATAGGGAGACCGCCATCATAGGGCTAGATATCAGTTGGTAGAGCGCTGGCACGTCAATCCGGAGGTCGTTGGTTCAAATCCCGCTCTAGTCAATTTTTCCTTGTTCAACACAAAATCATTTAAAATTTACCCAGTCAGTTTCCCTTGTGGTTTGTTATTTGATATCTGATATAAAATGTCGCATCCCCTTATGGTGATCCCCTGGCTGCCGCTTCCCAGGTTGTATCGTATACTTGGGTGTGATCCTTGGCTACACAGCAGTTTACGGTTGAATGGCTTCTGACTGGCACCCACCGAACAAGGATATTGACAAAATAGGGAGACCGTGCCATCATAGCGAGGGCTAGATAGCTCGATCAGTTGGTAGAGCGCCGGCACGTCAATCCGGAGGTCGTTGGTTCAAATCCCGCTCTAGTCAATTTTTCCTTGTTCAACCCAAAATCATTTAAAATTTACCCAGTCAGTTTCCCTTGTGGTTTGTTATTTGGTATAGAATAATCTTTGTTGAACAAAATAGTGTTCATGACGTAGCGCTGCGGCCTGCTAAACCCAGAAAAGACTTACACAAGTTGACTGTCTATTTTGGTCAGATCAGGCATAGAGCAAGGACCAGGGATCGGGCAACTTTGATTTTCTATAGTACGGCCTTTTGTTGATTTAAATCATGAAAATTAATACTATTTAGTCAGAAGGTCCATAAACAAATGTTGTCTTTATATTGAAGTTAATTTGTTAATGCTTAATTGGAGGGAATGGCAAAAAACTTCAAATAGAACAACGCGTTAGGGGACGGGAGTGTTTACCAGCTAGCTGCCTCGTGAATATTTAATTGATTGGTACCGCGATTGAAATTGAAGAAAAAACAGGTGGTGGGTTAATCGTATGCGGAAGTGATCAGCTTCCTTGGCAACGCTTGTCAGCGCGCGCCACCTTTCAGTCGATTAGTCCTGCACTATACAGTAGTCACACTTAAATTTGTAGCAAAGTATGATACTTTAAAGTGCACACAATGTGTTGTAACATTATTGCATGACATGACAACTTGTTGAATTTGAAAACAAGTGCCTATTGATTTAAAAACTGACTTTGACTTGTGTTATCGATTTCGAGTTCGACTAATAAAGTGCACCCCCGTATGGTCCCCCACCCACACAGGAAAAGGGTCTTGTTTGTAGTCATCATCATACTCATAGTGTTGTTGTCGTGCATTTTCCCGTTCACCACTGTGTGATTTACGTTGATAATTGAATGTGCATACCGTCCGGCGTCAGGCCTAGCATTTTAGCAAGGACCGGCTGGTAAATAGTTTTACACAAAAGCTGAAATCTCACTTTCGAAGGATGAGTGCTATTTGAACGATCAATGGATTAGATCATGGCTTTAACGCTCGTGAGTTTGAAGTGGATTGCAAATAAGGAATTTACCGGGCGTCCTCCATCACCGCGGTATGTACCACGAACAATTAAAATAATTATTAAACAAACATTATTATGAATGTTTATTATTTATGTACTATTAATTCTGCTAATTGCAACTTTTTCTTCTTCTTTGCTTTTATCTTAAATCTACATGTATCTGTAATTATTTTTAATAGAGATGCATAGGCCTATATGGAAATAATGTGTATCTGAATAATCTTATTCTGAATGAGTTTTTCCTCTTTTATTTTGATTATTTTTGAAATTTTTGAAATTTGTATAGATTGTATAGTTTTGTACCAGAATTTTAAAGTTTTTATGAAAAACTTGATTTTAAAAACACAATATAAAGTGAAATATTTTCACCTTCAAAGTTTACTTTTTGCAATCTAAATTTCATCTTTAGTGAAGATGAAGTTATTAATTATTGTGATTTTAAAATGATTCTATTAATTTTCCATACTTAATTTATTCCCGTAATTCAGAATATTTATGCAAAATTTAGAATTGAAAATTTTTGAAATTATTATTATGATTTTAAAAGTGATCTTCATCGCAAAGTTTTCATACTTTCATTTTTTTTTCTTTTTGTAAAATACCGAATGTCAAAGTTTTAAGGGGGCGCTCTTGCTCCGGACGTAAGCCCATGATCCTTTGCGGTTTGTATTAGCAATAAACCTTATGCAAAGTTTTAAAACAATCAATAGTTGTTGATTATTTCCAATGATATTTTCAAATTTTGAAGGCAAGGACATGCTGTTGTTGTTGTTGATAATGCAGCGTACATTTTTGGAGGAACTCGCTGCGTGGAGGAGCCTGAAAGGGTAAGCTAAAAAAGAAATTCTTTAAAATCTTTGAGACGTTAAAAGAAAGCACCCTTTTCAAGTGCATGATTTGAAAAAAAGAAATCTTTTGAATATTGTTTTTTGTTTTTATTTTAATTAAAACACTTTGGGGCTATTCAGAATAGTATGCATATTTATCAGATATAAATAATGATCAAATAGAACAATAATGAAGATCACTTGTGATGTCGGCAACCATTTGAAGGGGGCAGTTCTGCCCTCACAGGACTAGCAATCAAGCGCATCTGGACCATGTTTGACCAGAAAGAATAACCAATGTTTTCAAATTGTGGGTGGGCGAGTCGAAGGAAATAGCTGAAAATCAAAATTTAATTTCCGATTTTGTGTGTGCTGTTCCTTTGTCATCGGTTAAATTAGTCTCGATATCATCCTCGTTTCGATAGTCCACTTTGTTCCATCAATAGATTGAAAAACATTGTACAAAGTTTCGTGTGGGGTGGCTATTTCCTCTTTTTTGTAAGTAGCAACGTTGCATTTTTCACCCCTTGCAGACGCAGAATAAACAGCCCACAAAATGCGCATCTACAATTCCACAATTTTGAAGGTCAATTCGTTTGTGTACATTTTGAATCCCAAAGTAGGGGACAGAATAGGCGTGCGTATTATATAAGTGCGCTGTGCGTGAGCAAGGGGGTCAATAGTCCTTCAAAACTCAGCCGGAAGCCAGGAAAAGCAATTAAAATGTCCTGAGCTGGATGAGCAGTGATCTAAAAAATATCACAATTTTTTTTACATTTATTGTTTTGAAATGTCCCTAACTCTACATATTTATTTGTCTAATTAGTTTGTATTCTGACTTTTCTGTTTGTTTTAGGGTACATTTTACTTCAGAGATTTACACAAACTTTACCGTAAGTGGGTTTTTTTCTTTTCTGAAAAGAAAACATACTAAATTTAGATTAAATGCAACATGTCAATTTAATAGTTTTCTTTTAGGCAGTCACATACCTTTAAAAATAGTTCAATAGTTGAATTTGTTAAATATATTTGACTTTGAGATCATTAAATGTAAGTGAAAAAGGAGGTTGTGAGGATTAAGTTGTATGATGCTTAATTTTATTTACAAATTTACATTTTAAAAGAGAATACCAAATTTTGAAGAAGAACTTGAGGACAAAACTCAGTTAAGTGATATTACCTAAGTTTATTTCATTTCACAAACTTTTAATAATAACATTAACACTTCCAATGCCTGAAATCCACCTGAATTAGACATTAAAGGCACAGAGAAAAGAATAAAAAATAAAAAAGGAATGTGATGATAACAAAGTTAAGCCTTTATGATTTATGATTTGTTATTGATTTATTCTTTTACACATCTGCTGGAACAGTGGGGAAAGTCTTGAGATGGGAGAAGATCCGGTACACAGGAGAGGTGCCGATTGGTCGCTACGATCATGCTTTATGGCAAGTCAAATTCAATTAAACTTCAAAAAAGAAGAACTTGAAAAAGTATTATTAACTTTTAAAATACCTTCCGTCTCAAACTTTTTTTCCTTGATTGTCTTGCAGTGCCATCAATAAGAAACTGTACATCTTTGGAGGCAGAAACGAACTGAACGCTGATGAAAGTTTACCAGGATTGTATTCCTTCAATCCTAGTAAGTTTACACTCTATCAAAAATATTCATCCATTTTCGTAGCTCGGTTATTAATTTTCTTTTAAAAAAATCCACAAATTTATCTGGCAGTGTCTGTAACTGCAGGGTGCTGCACAAACTCCTCTGGTGGGCTATCCGACTGGCATGAAGCTGTCTGTAGGATGTTTATATTTTTATATATTTTTGTTTTGTTTGTATGAGAGATCGCCTAACATCACAAGGTAGGACGGCCACTTCAAGGTGAGGGCTACACTTAACCGATTTGAGCTATCAAACCAAATCAACTGCCACCAGGGGCACGTTGCCACTTACTCCTGGGGCTGAAACAGGGTTACCCCCCTTCACAGTCCAAACAGATGTAGGCATGGGTGTATCATCCACTAGGAGCCTGGCTGGTAAAGCAGGATGTGATACCTTCCCAACTTTTTATAAAGCAATTGTGGTTAAGTGCCTTGCTCAAGGGCACAAGTGTCATGACCGGGTATTGAACACACACTCTGCCGCCGACATCACCAGAGCTTGGGTCCGGTGATCTAATACTGCTCGGCCATGACATGCCACATGCAGCAGAATCTTGCTGTGGTCTAAACTTTTGTCTAATTTTTTAACTTGATGGGTTTTTTCTTTTGAAGACAACTGCATCTGGAAATATGTACAGACACATGGGGACGAGCCAAGGTCGTTGAACCCTGGTTGGGTCGTTGTCAACAATAAAATCTACGTGATTGGTGGAATTCACAAAGGAAAAGCGCATTGTGATGTTGATATGTTAGATACAGGTAGGTCAAAGTTGAGACGATGTGCCTCTTTTGAAGATATAATTTTTGCAAGGAATACTTTCGGATAATTTACAAGCAGATTGCTCTTTTTTGGTAACTTTTGAAATATTACAGAAACACCTTGATTTCATTGTTTGATTAAAAACTAAAATCTAAATTTGTTTTAAAAATAAAAATTGTGGTAAATTTGATTAACATTGTCAAAAAAATGGTTTGCAAAAGTAGTTAATGTCCAGAAGTTTTGACCCTGGCAGATCAGAGTCTTTCTCGAAGGCTAACAAAAAAAACATTTAAAAAATTGATTGTTACAAAAAACTTTTCCCTTTATAAAGGCTGAAGCTGGCATGGGTGTATGGCATGCACATGCCTTTTAATTGGATGTGTATTAGTTTGTAGAATTCTGTAGCAGGTCAAATATTGGAGGTTATAATCTTTTGAATATTCATGACGTGATAGATTAAAACGTGAGAAATTAATATCATTAGTTGCACTCATTCTGCACTACATGCCATGTCCTTCCACTTCATGACATTCATACTCACTGATCTCATTTACACAGACACTCTCACTTGGACTAAACTGTCGGTTACTGGTCCGTCACCTTCACCAAGGTATGATGTGTGGAGTTTAACGGGAAAGGAAGCTTCTTAATACTTTCAGAAAATCTTCAGTTCTCTTTGAATTTACTTCAAAATAACTACATAAACATTTGTGAATTGTATTGTTCAGAGACCGTGCAGTGATATTTGTTTTAACAAAATAATGTTTTCCAAGATCGACCCGAAGGAATTGAAAGACTTCCAAAGCATAAATGTTTCATTAAATTTAAGAAATTGTTTTTCAAGAAAGAAATAACAAATTGGGGTTGAGCTAAGAACAATTTACTAGAGCAGAATTCAAACATGCAACCTCCAGATTAACGTGCCGGTATTCCACCAACTGAGCTATCTATGTTGGTGGTCTCACTATTTTGTCAATATCTTTGTTCAGGGGTGCCAGTCAGAAGCCATTCAGCCGATAACTGCCATATAGCCCGGGATCACAACCAAGTTTATGATACAACCTGGGAAACAGCAGTACAGAAAAAAAATTGTTGTGGTTCATTAGTTTTAATTTATGTAGTTGTTCTGTCCTCTAACAAGAATTTAGTAATAAGATCATTCAAGCACTCAGTCATGCCTAGTACGTCCAACAACAACAAACCACCCCAATCTGTTATCCAGGGGAGTAGACTCTAACTTGTTGAGGGTTGTCTTCTTGTTTCTAGATGCGATCACAGACTTGTGTGTGTTGGAAACAAAATCTATCTCTTCGGTGGGTCGGGCGGCCAGGACAGATGGTTCAACGACCTACACATTCTGGACACAGGTTTGCATATTTACTACAAACTATCAAAACAATTCTTGATGGCAGATTCAAACCTACATGTAGCAATCTTTCTCAAAGAGATTACTACAAATAAAAACTTTCAGGAGAGCACACAACATTGGTAAGACTGAAAATATCAATTGTTCACAGATTTGCACATATCTTACACGGTATGAGATGGTCATGATGAAAACTTTCCTTGAAATATTGTGCTTGAAATGCTATACTTTTTTGAGAAACGAGTAAAACAATTAGTTTTGATCTCTTGAATCCAAACCCTGATATTTGAAAACAGGAGAAACAAAAAATTATTTAAAAAAATTCTCACACTTTTCTTGTGACTCCAATGACTGGTTGGCTTAAACTTGTTCAGGTTTGTTATTTCGTATAAAGTGCTGAGACTGGCTTTTGACAGATACCAATGGTTTGGTTTAAACCAGGAGAAGTTTCTAGTTACCTAGGAAGTAAGTTTTTTAGAAACTGATTACGTTTGAGAACCTGCAAAAGGCACTAGTGTATTGCGAATGCCTCTTTGTAAAAGTAATCATTTTGTTTTTTTGTAATTGAACAGATACACTGAAATGGTCCTCCCCGCCAACAAGGGGAGACTCTCCCCCTCCCAGGGGATGCCATAGTCTGACCCTTCATGCAGATAAGGTAAAGAACTAATTTGCTTGAAAATTTTTAATATTTTTCATTGTTTTGTCTTAATGTGGTTAGCTCAAACAAAGAGTAAGACTGGCACATTTCACTTTTGAAGAATTACAGCACCTCTGAACTGTAGATTTCTAACAAAATAGAATGCAAATTTAAAAGTAAACTCAACCTTTTTTAAAATATAAAATTATACAGGACAAGAGCTTTCCATTGATATCCAACACGATGGAATGTATTTTAAAAAAAGAATTAATAGTAAAACAAAAATCCAGAACTCGAGAAGGCTCGTCATTATAGGCCTTTGCAACACTGCACTCATTTACTGGGTCATGGTTGTGTGTCTAGTGGGAAGTTCTTTGTGTAACTCACACCCTTCAGCATTTTATCCTTAATAATCATCTGCCATTCTTAATATGCGCTTGAATAGCTGTTTACCATTATCTCCAGTTGACTGGATTAATCTGTCTAGTGTAGCAGACTGTCACAATCCCCTTCCCTAATCCTCTGTTTCTATTGAGCTGTGGTGTTTGGGTCTTGTAGTCTGGATTACATCTCTGAGTAGAAACCCATCATCTGGGACAAATTTTTCTAGTAAGGTTTCTTCCTTTTGTAACTTTAAGAAAAAGAAGCCTGTGAATTTGAGGGAATTCATTCTTAGAAGAATGATTTCCTGGAACGATTTTGGTAGTTATTTACCAGTCATCACAGAAATGTATTCACTATGCAACCCTGAATCATGCTTTTTAAGTGGATTTAGGGTTTGGTGGTTCCGTCGGATCTGTGATGCTAACCCTGCTCCACAATGAGAAACAGAACCATTGTTCACTTTAATAAGAGTAAGGTTCCTACAATCATTAGAATAATGTGATCAAGTCGCAATTTTAAGAGGAATATCAATTCCAACATTCAGTTCTCCTGAGTTACTTCCATCTTAAATGTTTTCTTCTTGTAGCCCTTGAAGGGGCCATTCAGAACAGTCAATGTTTGAATATATATCCTTTTTTCAAAATTGCGGGTGGTGGGTCAAAGGATATAACTGAAAATCAAAATTTGTATATTTTATCAAAAAGTTTTAAGCTCGCCAAGATCTTTAATTTCATTCCTGATTAAACAACAAAGTTGTTTGCTTAAGCCAGAAAAAGCCAATGAAAACTACTGATGTTTTGTAGCGTGTCATGGCCGAGTGGTTAAGAGCATCGGATTCAAGTTCTGGTGGTTTAGTCATCGGGGTGTGGGTTCGAGTCCCGGTCGTGACGCTTGTGTCCTTGAGCAAGACACTTTGCTATAATTGCTTCTCTTCACCCAGGGGTATAAATGGGTACCTGCAAGGGTAGAGGTTGAAATTGTGTTGGAAAAAGCCTTCGTAGTGCCACTGCAGCCCAGGGTTGTATACTCCCCAGGGAGCTGAGAAAGATTAAAGGAATGTTATTGGCCCAATGACCAGGGCACTAAGTAAAGCGCATTGAGACGTTATTGTGAAATGCGCTATATAAGAACTAGTTATTATTATTATGTTGGAGACCTTTGTTCTAAAATATCTGGTTCATTTGAGGCATTGCTTTGTTCTTCAGTGTATAGATTTTATTATGAAGCCATTCAATGTTTAACAAATTTGGATGGGTGGGTGAAAACAAGTGGGGAATTTTTTTTTGATTTTTTTTACATTGACTGTTCTGAATGGCCCCTTACCAAGAGCATGGATGTGATTTCTCTGTTTTTTTCCTGAAATCCAGGTTTTGTTTGCCCCCACCCCCCTCCAAATAAAAATGAAGAATAAAAATAAAAAAATATTTTAAAATGAAGATAAAACTATATATAACGCCCCAGATTGCAGAGTAGGGCTTTTACAACCAAAGATAAATGTTATTAGTGGGCGTCGTGCTTGCAATTTTTCGAGCTTGCAAGCCTTGGCGCTTTGCGCTCAGAGTTCAGTGTTTTTTTTCAACATCCCTGCAAGAGTGGCTTTCAGCCAATGTTTTGGGTGAACTTGAATAAACAAATTATATCAAATCATTCCTGGAACGTTTTTAACTGCCTTATGGGAGTATGCATGCATAGTGGTCACAGGAAAAGCTTAAGAACTTTAATAGTAAACATAAAACAACTTGTTTTTGAACTAGAGTTAAATAACCAATTCGAATAGAATCATTTAGAATATTGATTTGATAATTGTCTACAGGATATCTATATGTTTGGTGGCTCCAATGATTGTCTGAAAGGAAAGTCAACATTAGGGGATCTCCACAAGCTCAGTCTCGGTAAAAACATGATACTTCTGCTACGTTTTTCTCATTTGTTTGTAAAATAAAATAAAAATGAAATGTTTGAATGATTTTCTAGAACAACCTGCTAGGTTGAAATCGCAAGACCTTTCATTTGGTTTGACCTCAAACGTGATGGACTTAAAAACCTAACTTTGAGTAATAATAATTAAAATTTATACTGCACCTTACATAAAAATGACCAGAAGCGCATAACACATTTTAAAATGCACAGAATGAAACAAAAAAGATACTGAAAACAAGACTGGTCACCAGGCCAGTGCCCAAACACAGCATGGGGATATGTCTGTCCCGCCAACAGAGAACTAAAAGTTACTTGAGACATGACCTTCATGATATGTAACTTGATAAAGGCGTGACCTTGGGTACTTGATACTTAGCTTGGATTGGCTTCAAAGGAAAAATTTACTCAATGAATATACTTTATCTAAACCAAATTTCTTTTAACAACAAAATGATAACTTTTGCGATGGTGGTTGTTACAACAGATAAAAATAATTTTGATTTTTGATTTTTGGGGTTTTTTTTCAGCCAAGATGAAATGGAAGAGGCCGTTCTATTCAGGAAGCCCACCATCAAGACGGTTTGGTCATGTGGCTTGTACCTACCTCAATTATGTGAGTAAAAAGAAATCCGACCAACCAATTGTTATCGTCGCGTTTTTCTCAAGAAAAGTGAAGTAAAACTCAATAAGTTTTTCTTAAACCAAAGGAGGGTTGGGATGTTTAGCCGTTTAACAGTTTGACGATCAAAAAATGTCCTGTTTCCAAATTTAATAAATTTTAATGAAGGAAGTTGACAGTAAAAAATAAAAGTGAGACTTACCTTTTCTTTAAAATGTTAGATTGATTTGTCATCACACTGTTGGTGAATGTGTTTTATCTTTAATCCCCTACAATTTGTAACACATTATTTTCAATCCCCTACAATTTGTATTTAATTTGCTTTGTACACTAAAAACACTACAACAGCACAAAGGATGTGCGCTGCAATGTGGTTTTGTGACCATCAAGACAGGGTTTAGTGTTCCATTTTTATTCTTGGAAAGCATGTGTTTTCATCTGCTCCTTTTTATAGGTTCAAAACACATACAGAAAATAGAAAGGCACCAGCAATTGTGGGTATACCCTGCACCGTGCCGATTCTCAATTAGACATGGAATCAGAAGAAATGGTTTAAACAGAAGTCACAAGTTCCGTTTTTTCAGCATTTAAGAAAACAAACATAGATGCACAACCCTCAGTAAACCGAAGATGAAGTTCTATAACAATAACAAAGCATTGACCTTAAAGTAACAGAAATCTTCTTATGTAATTGATTGAAAACATGATTTGGGTTGAATGCCTTTGTTCAACCCCAAATTATTTAAAACTTACCCAGTCAGTTTTCCTTGTGGTTTATTATTTGATGATCGAAAACTTCTGAAATAACTTTAAAATTGTCAGCAACATTTTCATGTTCATATTTCCTGTAGCTGTATGTTTTTGGTGGTACAAATGAAGAAATGGATTACAACGATGTCAGGGTAGCCAAGTTAATCAATCCGTCCAATCGCAAACCATGTAAGTAGTTAATCCTTTTTAAAGAACGACTATTTAAAAAAACTAATCTATTAATCGGATCACTTACTGCCTATGATATCTAGCTTATTTATTTGCCAGTCAGCCAGGCAAAATTTCATAGAGCTGCTTAAAGGGAAGGTATACGTTTGGTAATCACTCTTAAAATGAATGGCAATAAAAACTTACTTTGTTAGAAGTACAGCAGCTTTCGATAGTTAAAAGCATTTTGAGAATAATTTCGCTTCAAGGTAATATGGTTATGGAAAAAGATATCAGTTTTTATCCCCAAAATTTGAATCTGAGAAACGTTACCGTCAGATAAGTTTCTCAGATTGTGTATTCCAACTACGGATTATCCTTCCTGCTTGGACATAACCGCTCCGCATTTTCGACGATATCCCAAAAGCGATATGGCCTTTTGAAATGAAATTTTTACATGTTAGTTTATTGTACATATCTACATTTAAATAGGGTTAAAATAATCGATTGGTTCCAAAAACCAAAGGTTTACGCTCCCTTTAAGCACTGCTAAAGAAAGGAGCTAAGAACAACAAAAAACATGCTTACCAGAATAAGGTTATCTACGGAAATACCATTTCACATGTACCATCTGTGACTGGTATGCTGCAATTTTTTGCTTAGCAAAAACTTGTTAAGCAGTTCTATGAAATTGGGCCCTGGTAATGTAAACAATCTTCCCAACTGCAAATCTTTGGTTACTCAATCCCTTGCTCTATGCTCAATCTACCTCACAAGCCATAAGTTAATCAAGCAATTACGCCCAATTGCAGACCATTGCAAGTTGAACCTTTAAGCAAGACACTTAACCACATGCTTCGTCCTTCGGATGGGACGTTAAGCCGTAGGTCCTGTGTGTTGTGTAATGCACGTAAAAGAACCCAGTGCACTTATCGTAAAGAGAAGGGGTTTGCCCCGGTGTTCCTGGTTTGATTGGCTGCATATTGCGCCACAGCACCTTGTAAACCATTACATGGTGCTATGCAAAGGAATAGGTCTCATACTGTTCAACACGTAACTCCACATACCTTGTAGGAAAAATACTGAGCGCTTTGAGACACCCATCGGGAGTATAAAGCGCTATATAAGAACTGCGTATTATTATTATTATTATTATTAACCTCTGTGCCAATCTCAAATGGGCTAAATAATGAGACTGTTAATTAAATTATTAATCCGTCCAAGTGCAAATCTGTAGATAGATAATAGGTTTCCTTTAGGCTTCCAACTGCAGTGATTGCTTTTCTAGTAAGACAGTAACCATTTTCTGCCTCAGAAATATCTGATGGCGCTAACTAAATTTCCTCATTTTTTTTTCTTTTCTGGGTGATCAGTAAAAGTGTCCCCAGAGTTGTTGCACACCGTACTGTATGGAAGCCCGGAAGACGATGATGAAGATACAGCTGCAACAATGTTGCCAAGCTCACCCACTGATGACACCCGAGATCAAGGTTAGTTGCCGTGCAGAGCAGTGCCTAGCAATTTCATAGAGCTGCTTAGGCATGAACAAATATTAATAATACTGGGTTCTTATATAGCGCACATTACCCTAGTAGCTAGATCAAGGCGCTTTACAACATTATTATTTAAATAAATCAGGTTTAAAATGTTGATGTAACCCTCCCCGGGGTTAAGGGACGTGTTCCAAGTTGGAATTAAAAAAAAAATAAAAATTAAAAAATAAAAATTAACCCTGTTCATCATGCATACTTTTAGACCATTCCGCAAAAATTTCTCAACTCCCTGGGGAGCATACAACTCGAAGCTACTTAAATTAGCGCTAAAAGGTTAATTCACTGACACAATACTGTCTCAGCCTTCTCTGTTTCCCATTTATACAAGGGGCCCAAGAGAAGCATTTATGGTTAAGTTCCTTGCTCAAGGATGCAAGTGTCATGACCAGGATTTAAATTTCTAAAATGTTACATTACTTTAGTTTCTAAAATACAGTACACTTTTAATCTATAAAGTTCCAAAACGAAACAGTATTTAAGTTAATGCTTTAGACTTGTTGATTTTGAACTGTGTGCCATTTTTCAAAAATAAATTTTCTGATTTGCTTGTTTTTTTCCCCCCATCTATTCAGGGAGTTCATCTGAAGCCACATCATCTTCTTCCAACTCATCGAGCAGTGATGAAGACTGATCCCCTAATATTGTTAATAAATACAAGAAAAACTCAAAAGAAAAACTAGAATGAAAGTCTTCAGCAAAGAATAATAAAATTTAAACAAAAAATTAATCAATGTTTGCCTTTTAAGTACAAAACCTGAAGATTGAAACAAAATTACTGTATCCAAATGAAGAAGGGTTACCCATTGAAGAAACCAAAGTTTTTCACTTTGAGAGAGAACCTGCCTGGCTCAAAATAATAAACCAATAACTATTTTTTTTTGGTCAATGCTTTTACTCATCAAAAACGCAGTTCTCTCAAAAACAGCAGTGTTCCTAACAGACTTATGTTTATACCTAAGAAAGTGTCACAAGCAGCTCATGTGTAATGTATAAGCAAATTAATCATTTTTATAAACACACACAGATCCTTTGATTGTGGAACACACATCACTAGTCACATCACATCATCTTGCAATGTATACTGCCACATTGCTCTTAAATTTAATATAGGAGTCCCATATGGATAAGTATTGGACACTTTGCAGTGTTGTTCCCAAAATAATCATTCACACTTGTTGTCAAAATGAGACAAGACCATCTCACGGCAGACAAGGTTGGTGTCTAATTTGAGTCATCCACATTGGGTTTTTTAATGAGAGATCGCCTATCATCACAAGGCCACAAACAGCCACTTCAAGGTGAGGTCTACTCTTAATAACTGATTTGGGCTATCGACCCAAAATCAACTGCCACAAGGGGTACGTTGCCACCTACTCCTGGGGCTGAAAAAGGGTTCCCCCTAACAGTCCTTAAGGATGTAGGCATGGGTATCATCCACTAGGAGCCTGTCTGGTAGAGCAGAATGCACTACCTTCCCAACTTTTTATGAAGCAATTATGGTTAAGTGCCTTGCTCAAGGGCACAAGTGTCATGACCGGGATTTGAATCCACACTTTGTTGCTGATAACACCAAAGCTTGGGTCCGGTGAACTAGACTGCTCAACCACGACATGCCACCTGTTTAGAAGGGTTTTTTTTTTTTTAGATTTTTTCAGAGTGTAGGGTGGACAAGTTTGTGTGTCTTTTTTGTGTTTATTGTGAACAAATTTCAAATGCTGACAAGGATATATGTGTGAGTTATAGCATTGAGGTAGAAATAGATAGATAACAAATATTGACTGCATTTCATTCAATGTAGTATATAATCACTCTGGCTTTTCCATTTCATGAGGCAAACTCGTGATTATGTTCTATGCACTCATATGCAACAAAGATTTGTACAATATGTGTAAATATTTTTGAATAGTAATAAGGTAATATGAAATGCATAATGTATGTATATATTTGGTAAAATATACACAAGAATCATTTAATATGATTTTCATGTTCGGCTGTAATTTCAATTTTGTTTTACGTAATGTCTGTCATTGGTTGATATTAGGGTTTATCATTAACATTAATGATAATTATTTGTTCTTATAGAGCGATTACCTCCGGCCATCTCAAAGCACTAATTGATATGCTTCAAAAACAGGTTTGCCAATTATTTGTTTAATTATGAGATCATTTTATAGAGTTTTACTAAATGCTGTGGCCAGTCTCCGGCCACCCATGCCAGACAACACCGGGGTGAATCCCTTCTCGTTCTTAACGATAAGATGTAATGGGTTCTTTTATGTGCATTTCACAACAAGTCCCATCTAAAGGATGAAGCAATAACAATTGTCTTGCTTGAGGACACAAGTGTGCTGAATCAGAAACAACCAGAGCTTGAGTCCGGTGCGCTTGACTGTTGGCCACAACCCGCCATGATCCGGAAGATTTTACAGCGCATGTGTACGGTTTCACAATGGACTTGCATTGTTGCATCACTTATCTAATAAACAATAACCGCCGGCAATTGGCCTTGCCTTGGTTAGGGTAAGCACTGACTATGTATAGAAACTGTGATGAGAGACCATAAGCAATAAGGGTCCAATTTCTACGCTAACTGTACAAGCGCTGAATTTCTGCGCTAGCTGTGTAAGCAAAAAAATGTCTATATAGCATGGAGTATGCACACACACAAGCCAACATTCCTTGGTAACCTGTAAAATACACTTGGCGTAAGCGCGGAATTCCCTGCTTCCATGAGCGCCGATTCTTTGCTAACGGTAAACAGAGCCATGAAATTGGGCCCGGGTCTTTTTCAGTGGTTGGTGGTTTGTATTGTCTGAATTTAATTGTATTTGTACAGACTATGGTTTGTATCTGTTTTTGACTAGAGCCCATTTTCATAGAGCTGGTTGAGCAAACTATTAAGCACTATACTATAAAATAATGCTGACAAGAATAAGGTTACCAGCCAAAATACCATTCCATGTACCAATTGCGACTGGTATCCTGCTTATTTTTGCTAAGCAGAGAATTATTAAGCAATTTATGAAATTGGGCCCTTGTGGTGTTGAGGTATGTTTAACAAATTTTACAATAATATGTTTGTGGAAAAATTGTGTACATGGTTTTCAGTGTCAGTTTCATGTGGAAGTCCAAATAAATGAATGACTAATCACATGAATCAAGTAGTATTTCTCTTCACTGAATAATTTATTTATTTCCTCTCCATCACCAAATAAACATGTAGGGTTGTCTAAAAATATTACACAAACAAATATTACCAGTTTTGATAATGTTTGTTACTGGTATGCATATTATATGAATCAAGATAAGGTACAACAGTTGGTAATAATTGCAACTGGTATTCTTACTCTCTTTGAATCAAGATAAGGTAAGCAGTTGGAAATGCCAAACTTCCGCCACGACTTCTAACTCTTTGAATCAAGATAAAGTACAGTAATTCGTAATATGAGTCTTGAAACTGCAGCCACATGTATTCTAACTCTCTTTAAATCAAGATAAGTTACATCTTTAGAATTGTTTGTAAACTGCCCGGGCTGGATTTTGCAAAGAGCTACGAAATAGCTAGTGTATCTAATCTTAACTGCTGCGCAAAGTGGGATGTCACAATGCAAATCACTAAGGCAATATTGACAACTCAATCTTGTAAGATCTATCTTGGAATTTGTGAAACTGAGTCCAAGCTAATCACAATGAACCAAAATATCTGTATTATTTGTAATTTTCTAATGAATATGCATATTTAACTTTGCATAAAATTGCCATCATTTAAAAACAAATATAGATACACCCACAATTGCAATGAAAAGGGGAAAATACGCTGTTGTAGAAAAAACAAAAACACATAAGGCCATGTAAAAAGCTGCAATTTGGTCACAAAATGAACACAGTTGGGAATGTATATGATATAAGGCACTCATAAACCATCAACAGTTTCTTGACAAATCCACCAATTCATCAATTCTTGCAATTCAATGTTTGTAAACTTATAAATTACAAACGTAAATTATAGTATATAAGCCATACAATTTTAACGTTATGTAACTGCACTAATTTATAAGTTTAATTTATGTCTGTTTATCAAAGATTGTATAGCACCCCAGGCGTGAGATGGGCAACTCAGGTTGAAATGTGAAGTAACCACAGGTCGCCATTTCAGTGGGCAACTCTTATGATGCAATAATAGATCAGTGCAGACAATGATTATCGCTTCTCGGCCTTTTGGCTAAGATCTTGAAAGTTCTTAGCTCGGTTCATATATAAAAGGCGAGTTTACCCGGTCCAACAACTTGAGGAGTATAATATGCTTAAGGCTTGCCTCATAACTCAAGTAAGGACAGTGGTTGAGATCCCGCTATGACGATGCCGAGAGAATATAGTGTGGAGCTGTAGCTTGACAACAAAGAACAAGTTCGGGTGTTAACCTTTAGTCAGTTTGCCGTTTAAATCACGCATGCGTGGTTTGTGTTTCACTCGAACGTGTTTAGTCGATTGATTTGGCAAATATGGCAACCAACATGGCGACGACGTATTGGTCCAAAACGCCATCTTGATTAAGGGACGTAACTTCGTTAGTCGACAAGAGAAACAGCTCCAGAGCTAGGTTGATCTAGTTGGACTAGCTGGTTCAACCATGCAGCATTCGAGTGATATCTAGATCGACTCTAGTCAGCCAACTGAACTTGCTCAAAGCAAATTACACCAAAGTATGCAACCTGGAGGAGACAACACTGGCAGATGATGTTCAATGTGTACAGCAGGTGGCAGATAAGAAGTGGATTATCACCACCAAAACTGCAGACGGCAGACAAAAGTAGATGACTACTCTTCTGAAGGTCGGAGAAGACAAAGCGGCACAAGCTACACCTGAGGGGTAACAGCTGACCTATGTCACGGTCCTGTATGCCCCTTTCGAACTAGATGATGCAAAAATTACCAGAGATCTTTGGTTAATTTCACTTAAGCTTGAGTTGATTTGAGTTGATTTGAGATGATTTGCTTTTTGTTTTGTTTTGACAAAATAATGGTTCGGTAGATCACCGGTGGTGGTAAGACAAATAGTGGTGGTTTGATTTAAATGTTTGTTATTTACATGAAAGTCTGTTTGTGATGCTCAAGTTACAACTGAGCAAGTTTTATTTGTGTATGTGTATAGCCCAAATGGCTTTATTGAACAATAAACCATTTTAAAAACCGACAATGACCATTGCTATCAATGCTATAACAACACATTTGCTTACTGAAATGGCGCCATGCCTTACTTCACGTTCCAACAATAGGCAGAGCTTCATTAGCCCATCTTGCGCTTTGTGGCGCTATACGATCTTTGCACAATTTTAATCCCTCGCACTAATATCATCTCGCAGTTCAGGACGTAGCACCCTCAAGTTCAGCAAAGGCGGAAGTTGCTTCATTCTGACACAACCTAAGATGCTAAGCTTGCCCCTAACCATGTAACAACAACAGAAGATGATTTTGTTTCACTTTGTGAAAACAGTGGCAGTCATATTCGAAATGTTCACAGCCAAAACAAAATTAAGTTTACTGTGTTTGTGGTTGGTTCCCTGCTTAAATCTGCGCTCAGAAAATAATTTGTTTAACCATCCTACTCCTGGTAACGTTTTCCAGTGCATTGACGAACTATTTGAAACCATTCAACAGCACGGGTTGTGCATGGTGGCAAAAACTGAGCACAGAACTGTCTGCAAACAGGTGGACATGTCATGTGTGAACTGTGTAGATGCATTCTCAACATGATATGAATTTGTTGGCTGACAAAGCTAATCTATCACTACAAGCCAAGTTGGATGACAATGACTGGTCCGACAGTAGGAGGGTTAAGCAATGATTTCTTTCATTCAGCTGTATGGAAATGAAGCCAAGTTTTGCACCAACTAAACAGAACTGTCTAAATTCTTCTGTATTTAATTGTACTTAAGGCATCTGGTAAAAAAATGTCTAGGTAAACCTAATTAATTGCAATTAATGCAAATTTTACCTACTCTAAAATATTTTGACTTGAATAAATATAAGAAAAGGTTTCAGACCAAAATAAACCTATACTATGTAACATAATCTGGGCAATATCCGACAAGTAAACAAGAAAAAAGACAAATTAATTTGAAAACAAAATATATAACTATAAAAAAGCTATAAAGTCTCAATTTGTTCTGTCTGTAAAAGTGATGCAACACCCACTACACTCAAGCTGGCTCCAACGATTACCAGAAGCCCATAGTAAGTACATTGAGCTAGGATTAGAAAGTCTATTTATTTATTTACTTTTTCAGAGAGAGAAAAAGTGGATGTTGATTCCGTTTCACTCCTTAGTTAGGAGCTTCATCAGACTAGCAACCATGTCCAATGCTCAACTACGTTTTACACCCTTTCTTGGTGGTCATGGAGGGTGTTGTTTGGACTAGTTGGTCATAGATGTTCTTGAGCTTGTGAGCACTGTCATCTTTGTTGAGAGTGTTCTCCCCCCTGCGTCTGATCCGTCTTATCAAAGATGAGATCAGACGCAGCTATTTCAAACCACACCCACAACGCCCTCTACGAGCAGCATTGGCCATTGTTGCCAGTCAGAAGCTCCCAGCTTAGGCGCTAACCATCTATAAATAGAGCACGTATAATACCGTCTACAGAGTTCAATTGTAGTCCGTGTCTGCTGCGCACGCCCTCTATGTCAGCTGTGAACGCCCTCTATGTCAGCTGTGAACGCCCTCTATGTCAGCTGTGAACAAACCAATACCGTGTGACATGCCTGTATGGCAACAACAACCAGATCAACCAATGGGAAAACTGAAATTTGCCATACAGCTAAAAAATTGCATCGCGCATGAATTGTCTCAAAGCCGATAGGCACAGATAACTGCTTCAAACACTTCAGACTGTTTGGGGTTGCGTCAGTTCTTTAGGTTTAGGCGGTTCATAACCATATAAGAATGTTGCTCCTATAACCAGTGATGCTCCGATGAAAAAATAACTGGAAAAATTAGAAAAACAGAAAACATACAGCAGATGTTTATTTCTGAAAGGTTCTACTGCTAGAGTGTCTGAAAATTAAAAATCTGAGACAAAGTCTGTTTTTGTTGAGAGGAAATAAAGGGAAACATTTTGTTTTAAAGATTGTTGAACGATACTGACTTTTGAAGTTTGATAAATCTGTTTGCATGAGCTGTTGGAATGTGACACAAATTTGTATTGTATTGGACTAGCACAACAAAAACACTTTATATAGATATTGTTTTTTATTAAATTTTACAAAATTAATTTGCGTTTCAAAAATCTGTAAAAATGTGTATCATTTTATTAAAATTACAACAAATTTTAATTAATTCTAGGTTGAACAAAGAAAAGTTGACTAGACTAGGATTTGAACCTGTGACCTCCGGATTAATGTGCCAGCACTCAAATCAACTGAGCCATCAAGCCCTAATATTGATTCAGGTTGAATGGCTTCTGACTGGCTCCCTTGAACAAAATATTGACAAAATAGGGAGACCGCCAACACGAGGGCTAGATGGCTCAGTTGGTAGAGCCCCGGCATCTTAACCCAGAGGTCACAGGTTCAAATCCTTCTGTTGTCAATTTTTCTTGATTCAACCCCAAATTAAATGAAAACGTCTTACCTTGTTGGGATGAAGTCATTGAGTAAGTAATAAGACACAATGGTGGATAAAATGATGGACAGTGACGTCGCAAAACCTTTTAAGATGTTGTCTGCGTACTTGATGACAATGGCAACGAGTAAGCCACTACATGCCTGTCAGGGGAAAGAAAGGGGAGGTTGTTGAACCAATAAGACAGTAGCGAGTTGATTTAAATCATGTCCGGTACAATGACCTGCTTACAAAGCGTCTTAAAAGTCGGGTACGTTCTAGGCACAACAGAAAATTCCTATAGGAACACGGGATTGGACTACCAGAACGTTCCACTAGACCGCATCATTGTGCCGAAAATCGGGAGCAATATCCTACACGAGTGTACACATGCATTAGTATTTTAAACGTTCCAATGGAAATTTCTGGCGGTCCAACAGAACGGTCCATGTGCATGTGCTGGAAAACTTATCCAATCCAATTAGTGCAATGTTATTTTGTTAATTCATTCCGTTTCCTTTATTTCTTATCATCATTTTGATTGCCGTTTTGTATGTAAATCTTATGTATACATTTTTTGCATACTTCTTTTTATTGTGGTGTTACATGTTGCCCTCATTGGAATTTTTTAAACTGCTTTTATTATGGAGCTGGCCAATCTTTTGTATTTGCCTAATCTAGGATAAATAAATATTTTTAAATTGAATTGAATTCCTGAGCAACTTCTGAAACGCTCCTTTGTAAAAAGATATCAGTTTTTATGACCCCAAATTTGGATCTGAGAAACGTTCCTGTCAGAAACGTTTCTCAGATTGTGTATTCCTATTACAGATTATTCTTCCTGCATGGACATATTCGCTCCGGATTTTTAGTGATATCTCAAAAGAATGACCACCTTTTGAAGTGAAATTTTCACAGGTTAGTTTTATTGAAAGGTTTAAAACAATTAAACAATTAAACGGTTCAAAAACCAAATGTGGTAATACCTCTGGAACTCTCTTCCTTTACATATCCGAGCTACAAAGTCTCTGGACATTTTCAAAACATTGCTAAAAACTCACCTGTTCAATATTTATTATGATTGACTATCTGTTTGTTATTTTTTCCACTTGTTTTTGCCGACACATTTATGTAAATCTGTTTTATTCAATGTGCTCTTATTTCTTTCTAAGCTACGTAATTTGTAATCTTTTTGGTTACTCTTTCTGTTTTTTGTTTTTGTTTGGTTTTTATGCGCCTCGGAATAAGTTTAGTCTTAGATAGATGGCGCTTTACAAGTTTTAATTATTATTATTATTAATACACCGATCCAGTAGGCCACGCCCACCATAGCAACTGCCTAGCAACGACCGAACGTGACGCGTGTGTGGCACAGCGTTGTGGATTTGTACACAGCCAGACAAGTATTCGGCCCACCGCACGCACACTAACCCAGCGGATACTACTTTACTCTGTCTTACCTCGGCCTCGGAAATGGCCAAAAATATACATTCCCTCTCTTGTCAGGGTTTCGGGAGTAGAAACTTCAATTAGGATATGAACACCGCTTGACCATGGTTAAGGATAAAAATCAAGTTTATAAAAGAATAGCCTTGAACAAATGACACAAAAGTAAATTCAACGAAATGTGTGTAGTAAACAATACAAACAAATCAGAATTTTGTCGGACAAAATGGCGGCAATTTGTCGGACCTTAAATCACGCGTTGTGATTGGTCAATTTGTCAAGGGGCATGGCCTACTGGATCGGTGTATTGTCAAAGACCAGTATTCACACTTGATGTAACCCAACATTAAATAACACACCTTTGAAAGTTTAAGCTCAATCGGTCATTGGAGTCACGAGAAAAAAGTGGAAAAAATCCTTAAATGTTTTCACTTTTTTCAAACATTGAGTTTTGGACTTGCAAGATCAAAACTAACAGTTTTACTCATTTCTCAAAAACGATATTTCAGAGGAAGTTTCCCACCATGACCAACTTTATACCATGTACATTGTGTGCAAATCTGTGAAGATTTATATTTTTACTCTTATCATTGTCACTTATGCACACCCTTTAAAAACTGAACAGTTTGCCGTGCCTCATGCCAAGCACCACAGAGACTGTGCAACTACATTCATTTGGGGGGACATGAAGTTGTAAAATTTAAGCCAAAAAAAGTAATATATATATTTTTTTAACCCACCTGGAAAAACACCACAAGCCATGTGATTGTATTGTAACCCTGGAAAAACCCATTTTCTTGCACTTCCTTGCCATCGTTCATTATAACTCCACCCAAGCCAAATAATATACCGAAAGAAGCTGCAAAAAACAACAAGCAAAATTATCAGTCATCTTTTTCAGGGATGAGATAGGACAAATGTGAAATTTCCTGAGAAATTAAATTACGGGTTTGGATCCCCCTTATTCTAGACCCACAACCTCTCATCGATGTCACAATTCAGGAGCTTTACTGAGTTCAGGACCTTTACAGAAATCAGGACCTTTACAGAAATCAGGACCTTTACAGAATTCAGGACCTTTACAGAATTCAGGACCTTTACAGAATTCAGGACCTTTACAGAATTCAGGACCTTTACAGAATTCAGGAGCTTTACAGAATTCAGGAGCTTTACAGAATTCTGGAGCTTTACAGAATTCTGGAGCTTTACAGAATTCAGGAGCTTTACAGAATTCAGGAGCTTTACAGAAATCAGGACCTTTACAGAATTCAGGACCTTTACAGAATTCAGGACCTTTACAGAATTCAGGACCTTTACAGAATTCAGGAGCTTTACAGAATTCAGGAGCTTTACAGAATTCAGGAGCTTTACAGAATTCTGGAGCTTTACAGAATTCAGGAGCTTTACAGAATTCAGGAGCTTTACAGAATTCAGGAGCTTTACAGAATTCAGGAGCTTTACAGAATTCAGGAGCTTTACAGAATTCAGGAGCTTTACAGAATTCAGGACCTTTACAGAAATCAGGACCTTTACAGAATTCAGGAGCTTTACAGAATTCAGGAGCTTTACAGAATTCAGGACCTTTACAGAATTCAGGAGCTTTACAGAATTCAGGAGCTTTACAGAATTCAGGACCTTTAGAGAATTCAGGACCTTTACAGAATTCAGGAGCTTTACAGAATTTAGGAGCTTTACAGAATTCAGGAGCTTTACAGAATTCAGGAGCTTTACAGACTCTGTGCATCACCTGAAATACAAAACTACAGGATTGGACACAATGTGGACCATTTCTTTCTCCGTTTGGTGACTGCTTTTCTTCTTTCTAAAAAATATCAAAGCTCAAGAAGATTTTCTGGAAAAAAATCTTGAGAAATCACACGCCTGTTTTTGACATTTTACGGTGTAATTTCAATTTCCTATTAATATTCAAACTTATCTCAACGCTGTCATTGACAATATTCATAACAAAAAAGAATTGCATTTATAGACAGTTTTGATGATAATGCAGATGAAAGATAATAATAATAATATTAATAATCATAATAATATTACTTAATATAGCGCCTTACTGTTTATCTAAAGCGTAAACCCCAAAAGAGCCAAAGAAGGAAAGAAGACAAGGAAATATCAATAAATAAAACAAATTAAAAATGTCACTCAAAACATTAGCACTGCACCAAAATAAGCACTCTATGAAAAAATATGAAATTAAATGATATAAATAGCAAATACAGAAAGTATGACAATAGTTCAAACTTTTATAAAGGGAAGCAAGTCACAATGGGCAGCAGAGTGATTCATTTGAACATGCAAAACGCCACTGCACATATTCGCTCGTGTAGGAACGTTCCTGTAGTTCGTCATGACATCGCCGTCCAGCGGACTGTTCTGGCAGTTCACTGGATTGCAGACATACCTACGTTTCTTCGCGCCTCGAAAGTGCTGCCCGACCCTAACGGTGAAGACATCTGCTATAGAATGTAGCAGTCAAGGGTTCGAATCCATCCTGAGCAGCTAGTGTTTCATTTATTTTTGTTTTTATTGCGTAGCACTCGAAATTACCAAGTACACAGTGCCTATCTCAAACCAGTGTTAGGGAAAAAAACAGAATAACATTCTCACTCACCTAGCTGTATATTTCGCAGCCATAAAGACTGCTTGGTACCCTTAAGGATCTTTTCAAAATAAACACCAGCAAACCCACTGAAGAAGCAGGCAGAGAGAACAGCTACCAGACCTATCAGCTGGTTCTTTGGTGGTAGAGGTTCCTTTATCTCCTCTACGCCCTTTGAACTCTCTGGTGTGCTTGACGGCATCTGTCCACATGTAAAGAACCAGACACAGCCAAATAAGACGCTTAGCACAGAAGAATCTGCTTAGCACAGAAGAATCCGCTAAGCACAAACAAATCTTGCTTAACAGTGCTAGGTTACCAACCAAAATACAATGTTATGTATATTATTTGTGCTTAGAAGAAATTTTTTACTAAGCACCCTTTTCTGCTGACAATTAACAGCTTTGTGAAATTTGGCCCTATCGACCCAATGTTAAATTTGGCCCTATCGACCCAATGTGAAATTGGGCCCTATCGACCCAATGTGAAATTGGGCCCTATCGACCCAATGTGAAATTGGGCCGTATCGACCCAATGTGAAATTGGGCCGTATCGACCCAATTCACCTGGGCCCAATTTCATGGCTCTGCTTACTGTAAGAAAAGAACTGGTGCTTACAAAAGCAGAATGAATATGACAGTATCTGTGAATCTAAATCAATTCAATAAAAAAATACCATTACTCAATAACACTACAATGAGAAAAAAAAATTAAGCTCAAACATGACTATAAAGGCTCTTTAAAAAGACTTTAATAATATGGATTTATATCGCACTTTATCACACCCAAGGGCGTCTCAAAGCGCTTCGAACATTATTACCCCTGGTCACTGGGCCATTTATTTCATTCCTTAAACCATCTCAGCTCCCTGGGGAGTATACAGCCTGTGCTGCAATAATATATGCGCTACTAGGCTAAATCAATCACAAGAACCATCTCTGCCCTCACAGGTACCCATTTTACCCCTGGGTGGAGAGAAGCAATTATAGTTAAGTGTCTTGCTCAGGGACACAAGTGTCACGACCGGGACTCGAACCCACACTCTGCTGAACAGAAACACCAGAGCTTGAGTTCGGTGCTCTTAACCGCTCGGCCACGACACGCCATTTAGAAGTAAACAAACAAAGATAATAGCAGTTAAAAGACAAAAGTATAGCAAAAGGAGTAGTTGATCAAACAAACAAAATTAACAGCACATTAAGAACAGCAAATTGGAAAAGGTAAACAAAAATTGCAAAAATCATCCCCCAAAAAGGACAAAAATAGATATTAAACTAATGATACATTGATATAAATTCTCCAAAAATGGTGGACAGGATAGGCGCGTGTAAGTGCGCTGCGCATCATGCAAAGGGGTCAATAAAAAAATCTTCAATTTGCTAAAAAAGTTAACCAGCTGCCTGAAGGGAACCAACCGAGACATACCTGTACTAATACAACCCCAGCCATGAGGAGAACCAGTGATATCCATTTGATGGCGCTCAGCTGCCTATTCAGCATCAACACTGAAAATAAAGCCGTCGTCAAAATCTTCAACTGGTATGTGACCTACAAATGGGAGAGATATAACATGGAAACCATATTTCAAATTGAACGAAGAAAGACAGATCTGTTAATTGGGAATTAAATAATCCTCATTACCTAGGCCTCTGTACCAGCAGGTGACCTCAATCCTCCACTATCCTCCTCTCCTATGTCACTTCACACCAACATGCTTGGACTTGGATAAGATTGGAATGCCTGACCCAGTGATGAGCAATTGTTATTTAGACCTACAGCCCTCAATCCCACTATCCTCCTCTCCTATGTCACTTCACACCAACATGCCTGGACTTGGATAAGATTGGAATGCCTGACCCAGTGATAAGCAAATGTTATTTGGGCCTACAGCCCTCAATCCTCCACTCATCTGTCACTCTACACCAACATGCCTGGCCCAGTGATAAGCCCTCAGTCCTTCTAAATCCTTCATTTCAGCAAAGAGGATATAGCTGGACTTTGGAGGGTTAGGGTTTCAAAACGAGTGTAGCCCAACGTCCACTCACCTGATACGTTGCTGCATCTAAGTTTGACAAAGCTACAAAGAGGAGGTTGTTCTGTAAAGTGTAGAGGCCTGATGGTATGGCTAGCTTCAGAGTATCCCCTGGCTTGTTGATGATCTGATCTTTGATTATCTTCAAGAGATTAGACAGTGACGATCCACCTAGCATTGGTGACACAGACGATAAGCTTGTAAGTAATTTATATCTCCCTCACACAGATGAAATGGAATAATATTAGTTATCACACAAAAGCGTGATTGGAATACGGCAAATTATAGCACTTCTGCGTCCCTTCACACCCTTGGGCCTAATTGTTGGATATGGGACGCATACGCGCTATATTTTCTGTATTCCACAAGTGCGCATGTGATATCGGATTTATCTTCAAACAAACTTGACGCGCAGAACAGCTATACTTAGCTTAAAATAGCGCAATACGCAGACTCAGAACAACGATGTATGCAGGGTTTGATAAGGGCCATGTGATGTAGGTTTATACCACACCCCTTGTTGCTATGGGCCGACCAATCAGAATCGAGGATTCAACTTAGCTTGAAGGTAATATTCATAAAAATAAGCGGGATGGGGATTTGAAGGGATTCTTACATTTTTATGCAATCAGATTTGATAAAATATTTTAGTTAAGTTTTTAATTCTGTTGCTGAAGCAGTGAATGCCATCATTCTTGAAACTTTTCAGAATATTGATAACATTTTTGTCAAACTTTCTGGATTGACTTTTTCACACTTGAATTACTAACCACGGCAAACTCCTGGGAAAAGGCCCCTGCCCTGCTTGGGAGAGGGCCAAGTGAGATAACCCTTGTTTAAGCGAACTGAGAGCTCATTTTCCCCAGGAAAGTTGCATCAAGTGTGAAAGGAACATGGGTTGGTGGTGGGGTTAAAATACCCAAGGAATATTCTGGGGGTTTATTCCCTGGGAATTTTTCTGTAGTTTTTTTTTTCACATCCTAGCAGAATGTTTTCTGCTTGTTCTCACCCATACACTCTTGCTTTGCCGAGATGTAGAACAAAGAGCCATTTCAACAGCTCTTATTCCATGTACTGCATCTCTTTGAAACTCCTTTTTAATACTGACTGGTGCATGTTTCACTCATCCTACAGTCCAGACTGTTTTAAGAGGAATCAAATTCTACCTTCAGATCCCCCGAGTTATTTTCATCTTAAATGTTTTCTTGTTATAGCCCCTTACCAAGAGTGGCTTTTAACCTTGTTTGGTGTGAACTTGCATTAAAATAAAATTAAAATAAAGTGTGAGAAGGAATCTTATTGCCCTACCTTCCCCGCCAAACACCAGTAAAATACACGTCATCATCTTGACGGACTCAGCCATGACGATGGCCGTTGTACTGAGGTACTTTGGTCCATCCCCCTGGACCTTCCGTGAGTACCTCAGGGTCAGGACTAGCGTGGTCGTCTGCACGATCAGAATCACCAGAGAGACATACTTGATGTTTAGTTTGATGGCGTTCATCTAAAAAAAAATAATAATAATAATAATAATAATATCATAATTGGGCAGAACATACTATTTAAACACCATTGCTGGGACACTGGCAGTGCAAGATTTTGTACACAAAGAAATTAAAAATTCATTGTCGTTTTCACTTTTTATGCAAATTCGGTGTCTTCCTCAATAATTTACACTAAATTGTGTTAATAATTGAGCAAGACACCTAATTCACATAAAAACAAAAGTAAAACTTTTCCTCCCCCATGTCTTTGAGTTCAAAACCTTGGGCTGCCAGAATCTCAGCAATGGCGGCGCAGTGTGCTACACTTGCACCATGGATCGGTCTATAGACAAAAGAGCAGTGGTACTTCACTTAGTCAAAAAAAGAATGATAAGTTTCAATATAAAAGGTCAGGGGTTGTATAATAAATACCCAAACCAATTTCCTCAAGGGAAATACATTCCATATGAATTACTGTTAAAAGTCAAGGAAATAGCAATTAGACAACCTCCAAAATCACCACTGCTTAGTTAGGTTGCAGCAATCAAAACAAGCACATTATTGTATGGAGAATGTGCTCAGCATACCTGATTAGAGAAACAGTGTTCATTAGAGCACAGATAGTTAACCCTCCAACTCTTGCTGCGAGTTTCCAATGAGTTTGATGAAGCATTTGCACAAACTGTGCACAGAATGAACTGTATACATACAATGTGTGTACTGTGTAGATCACTACATGATATCAAATAGGGGCCTAATGACAGACTGGTGGTATAGTATGTAGTTTAACTATTATCCTAAACCACAGTGGATGATATAAACTGGTCAGACAGTAGCAGGGTTACTGTGTACATGTACTGTATCTAGACCATGCAACTCTTGTTTGCAAAAAGAAGTGACCTTGTACAGTCCAGGTCATTTCCTGGCAGGCGAGATACCACACTGGCCATAATTGTACATTTTGTGTCATAACATAGAGCAAGGAATAATAATAATAATAATAACTAGTTCTTATATAGCGCATTTCACAATAACGTCTCAATGCGCTTTACATTAGTGCCCTGGTCATTGGGCCAATAACATTCCTTTCAATCTTTCTCAGCTCCCTGGGGAGTATACAGCCCGGGCTGCCGTGATGGCGCTCCGAAGGCTTTTTCAAACACAATTTCAACCTCTACCCTTGCAGGTACCCATTTATACCCCTGGGTGAAGAGAAGCAATTATAGCAAAGTGTCTTGCTCAAGGACACAAGCGTCATGACCGGGACTCGAACCCACACCCCGATGACTAAACCACCAGAACTTGAATCCGATGCTCTTAACCACTCGGCCATGACACGCTAATACAAGGAATAGATCTGCTCTATGGTAATAATTTCCGCATAAATTCAAGAGTTATAAAAACAACAGCTGAACAAGTTTTGAGATGTGCCCCCTTTCTTTATTTCAAAAGTGGATAAAAAAATCAGACAGTGCAAGGTTACATGGTCCATTGATGCAGTCTTCACACAATAACCACAGAGGATGCGTTTGAATGGTCAGACAGTAGGAGGGAGTTGACTGCCAGTGTCACTGTATACTGGTAGTTGCATTCACCACATAATATAATATTGAAGGCATGCTGCAGTCCTAGTTGTTTATCATTCAAAACCACGATATTAAATGGCAGACAGTAGGAGGGTTGACTGCGCACTGTGTAGCATTCACTATTAATCACTACATAAATATCATATTACAGGCAGGCATGGTGTATCTAGCATTCCAACTGACACTGGATAATATTGAATGGTGTGGGAGGGTTACAGCCAGACAAGAGTTGAAAATAAATCAAAACAAACCATTTTCCTCCAAAGTACAGTTATGTAAAAGCTGCAATACAAATGTAGACCCTTCTTGTTGTAGACTGTGTGGACTTATGATCATAGAATAATAGTACACTGCTAATCGATAATAATTGCATTTACCCACAAAGGAAAGACTGGCTGAATGGTTTGCAGCTGTTGTTTGCCAAGAGGTGTGTACACAAATAACTCCCTCATTGTTATTCAATTTATGCCTGAATATATTAAGCAATGAAATGGCACAGTTGCAATGTTTCCTTTGGCCGATGGAACTGAGCTACGTGGACAAACAAATTGATGGTTTGAGCAAAGGTAGGCAGTCTGCAAACTGACAAAAATGCAGCGCTTACACAGAATCTGTGTTAATACCACCTTCACATTTGTTCAAATTAATACATGGAGGTCAAGGAAAAAGCTCATAAATGACACAAAGTGAACTTTAAAAAAATAAATGTCCTTTATCAAGGCTCATATTTGGGGGAAAAAGTCACAAGACCACAGGCCTTGCCGCTAAAAATGTTCACATGACCAGGCTTGGAAATACACAGGGGCCACGGAGGCCTGCTAGACCTGAATTGTTTTTACAAAACCAGAATCAAAACGAGATTTAACTTCTTGACACAATTTAACATGTTTTTTATTCAACAAATTTATTTGAACGAGCACTACGACATGGAAGAGATGATTTATCTCATATGGTGTACTTCATCCCTCAGCAGAGTTGAAAGGTATTTTATCAGACTCAAAGTCAGCATTTGAACATCAGTTTGTTTCTATTCAAGATATTACACAGAGTGAGGTAATTGTTAATCAAATGATAAAAAAAACACAAGACCGCCGGACTTGTTTGGTCATGAGTTTACTAGCCCAACACTAAAACTACTGGCCTCGGGCCTGTGATCATGTGTAAAATTTGAACCCTGTTTATGGCGAAGACAAAACTTCACAGCGAGGCTGTGATATTGGCAAAAAAATGAGCAAGGTGGTCGAGTGATCGCTGCTCATTATTTGTTCATTCTTCTTGTAGAGTTGTTTAGAGGAAATTGTTGTGCTTGCTATATAGCAGTAAAATATAAGTTAAAAGCAATAGTGTATTTCATGAAATGATCAAAAAGATTTGACATTGCAAATATGTGCATTTTACAATGGATAAATTTACATTGTTACATGACTCACCTGCTTAATACAGACACCCTCAGAAAGTAATCAGTGCCTTTTGATTTGATTACGGTTAGCAGTTTGTGATTTTTATGCAAGTTGGCCCCAAACAAGGCTTAAAGGGGCTACAAGATGAACTCTTTAAAAAAACTTGTTTTAAAGGACGTACACCCTCCCCCTGTCATACTATAGGCATTAAAAGCATGGCGTCATTTGAGTGGGGCGCCCCTCGGCTAGAGGTCAAAAGAACTCTGGATCAATTCTGCCTTCTCAAAAATCATTTGTTAAACTCGGACTAATTTTGTTTGTTTGTTCTCAATTGACTTTGTACAGCGCATTGGGACTCATGTGTAATGCGCTTTATTAAGAACGGTTTATTATTATTATTACTGTTGTTCATTGGCTCCTGCTCTGCGCTGAGCATACAAGATGTGCATTTTTCATAGTTTTGTCATCGTTTTACCTCTAAGATGGTAGCGTGATGAACCCAATGCATAAGGACCATTTGTATGACCATGAAAATGTTAACCTACAACATCTACATCTAAATGTACATCAATCAATCATCAGGCATTTGTAGTGCACCATCATTCTAGTTGCCTATTCTGAGGTGCTATTAAGTGAAATAAAACAAAATTTTCATAGATCTTCATGTGGAGATGACAAGTGCAATGGATTAAATTTAAGCAGTAGGGATGTGATAGGCTGTTGAAAAAAACCTGAACTCTGAGCGCAAAGCTTGCAAGCTCGAAAACTTGCGAGCACGAAGCCCACTAATGGTTTTAAAACCCCTACTCTGCAATTTTGGGCGTTATGTATGGTTTTATCTTTATTTTTTTATGAATTTGATCTCAAGTAAAACAATAAAATAGAATAAAATAATTTTTTTTGGGGGGGGGTGGCAAAAAAAACACAGATTTCTTTTCTTTTTTGGGGGGGGGAACCGGATTTCTGGAGAAATCACATCCCTGAAGCAAATTCGAAGAGATGAGTCTTTTTAAGCTGGCTTTTGAAGACCTGTGAGGAGTCATGTCCCTTAAAAAATAAAACTACAAGAATCTTATTGGAATCTTATAGGTATCGAGGAAGTGATGAAAAATCCATAAGATTAGAATTCTATAGGAATCTATAAGAATTTTGCCTATATTATAGGATCTAGGACTTTTTTGTAAGGGGTGTACAGAGTTGATAGGGGAGATTATTCCATAGCTTTGGTGCACAATCATGAAACGAAGCTTCCATCACCCGATGAATAATGAGCTCTAGGAACATTCATTTAACACTAACAGTTGTTTGTTTGATGATCGCAGATTGGGCCGAGGATGTAAACAGCATGTCTCTTAATAAACACTGGGGCTAGACTAGGAAGTGCTTTCAAAGTCAACAATAGGATTTTGTTGATAATTTCTTGTTTTATGGGTAACCAATGCAAAGCTACGTATTTATAATGCCTATCACGTTTTTGAGTAATATGGACTCGGTTCTAAAACTGGTCTGTCCTTACCTTCTCCTGTGGTTGTGTTTCATTTTCTTCAGATTTCTTCATCACAACCTTGTGATATTCACTTGTCAAATTTCTAAGTCCACAATTGATGCAGGTCTACATTCGTACTTAAACTGGAATTCCTTAAACTGTTGTTTGTGTATAGGCCTACACCAGATATGAGTGTGACTGTGATGGAAATGTTCTAAAGAATACACCTTAATAAAAAAGCAGACATCTGCTTGAATGAGATGGGCTGGCTTATCTAGTCTCCTTTGTGCAAAATTAAATGTATACAAAAAAAACCAGGCTGCATGGCTGAACAAAACACTAACCGAAACGCATCACTGCATTTGGAAGGATGTTGCTAATGCCATAACAGCATGCTAAACTCAATCACTCAGTACAGTCATTTGACCAGTTCGGGATCACTGACCAGCAGTTCGGGATCACTGACCAGCAGTTCGGGATCACTGACCAGCAGTTCGGGATCACTTCAACTTTGCAATAACCAAATAATAAAATTACATTACTTCTCACATTACCAATTTCTGTTGATACATGTGAAGAATAACATCCATTTAACCAACAAACCCAAAATAAGGTGCCAAACATCATTGGCAAATAAATTATGGCCATTTTCCTGAAGTTTGTCTGCGAAATTGATCATTATTTTGTTTTAAAATGTTGGTTGAAAAACGCTGTTAAAACTTCTCACCATCAGAATTGGAATGCCAGGGCAAAAAACCTTTATGTAAAATGTTAAGAATGTGTAACAAATGTTTCCTGTAAATACTGAGCAGTCGTCTTGTTTTTTTGAGAAGACAAAAATACCCAAATCGTCTTTGGGGGGGCATTGTACTCTTGACCAGTTCGGGATCACTCAACATCTCATTGCATCAAATGGTGCCGCACTAACTTACTAAGTGAGGTAAAATCATACTGCTGCAGTAGAAAGTTTATCTATTGCTTTTGAGATACATTACTTCAACAAATTCTTGTAGATTTTTTATTTTTTTTGAGAAAATGAAACTTGGAGGGGTCAATAATGCTTTTAGATGCGCTTCACTTTTACATTCTCCTTTGCTGTTGTTTTGTGTTTTTGTCGCTGGGTTTTTGCGCTGCTGTTGAAGACACTTCCATGACATTCACTTAAGATGGGGAAGTCCAAGTCCATGCCAACATACTTCTGAAGTTTCGTGTCCTTGAGAGACAGTTTTATGAATGGGAGTATGGGTTTGCAATTAAAGGGCACACTACTGATTCAGAATAGATTCAACTGATCCTGAACTGGTCAAGTGACGATACTTTTCTCAAATCCTCTTCAAAAGTACTAATCTTTTTTTGTCAGTGACTACTTGGTGAGTTTTATGACATGTTTAGGTAAACTGATCAACTTTTTTGTTTGAGATTTCAAAGAGATTGCAGCAAAAAACAACGTGAATTCAAAAAGTGATCCAGAACTGGTCAAACGACTGTACTCCCCTTACAGGTGAATTGTCAGAAATTATGGTAGGATTTACCATGGAGGTACATGTAGGAATAGAACTGAACACAACATTTGGGTGTGTATTGCCACCTGTTTATAAATTAGTGCAATCTGAGGTGTATTTTTTTTTACTGAACTTTATAATGGTGATGAAAAGGGGTGGGGCTCATAAATGCTTGACTTTTTTATACTGTATCCAAGTAATTCTACACACTGACACATTGTCACTGTGATTTCCTACCTCCGTGGTTTTACAGACAACCCCAAAATGTACCCCTCAACCCATTCTAACTCCATGCTCGAACTAACAATTGACATACCTTGTCTGTTTGTTGTAAACCGCCACTGGCAGCAGGACGGCCCTGAAAGGTATTGTTATCACTATCAGCTTGTGCTCGGCTCTTCGCGCCCGCCCGGTGTTTTCCTCGGCCAGTCACTGTGGTGTCCCTTGTTCCACCATGGAGGAAGGAAAACTTGGTCCTGTTACTCAGTAGGTCAACTCAACGGACTCCCCGGCAGTGACACACAATGATGTTAATTTTTATTTTTTTACAGCAACAACAACTTGAGTCTGGAATAGGACTCAGGGGGCAAGGGAGGAGGGGGCAGGGAATGCCAATGAAACAAATTTCAGCTTGCTTTTGGGGGTTAACAGTTATTGCGAAGAAAATATGTGACTGTGAGCAGAAATAAAAATAGAAACGGTCAAGCTGACATAAAAACTCATCATATCATGCTGTCAATTTGTCTAATGAGCAATTAACCACTTACAAATGGCAAAGGCAATATGATTTATTTAACTTTAACAGCAATGTTAAGTTAGTAGGCCCTCCATGGTAGGTAGGCCTTTCTCTTTTTGTCACTCATTCAGCGACCAAATAAGACAGCGCCCTCTATGGAGTAACACTAAATCAAGATGGCGGCGCCCATGGTTCGTCAAATTTTGGCACAGAGAGCAAGAAACTCACTCGTATCCTCATCTTACAGGAGTTCTTTTTCATCAGAAACCAGCCAGACTAAACAAGAAGATTCAGACGAGCTTGCGAATAATCCGTACCTCGACAAATATGCTAAAAGACTTCATAAAGTGCAAAGGTAAGAAGTTGAATATTAATTAACGTGTGGTGTTCAATCACATTTGTGACATATAGTCATACGGTTAATATTGTCAGCCAACTCGCCCCCCAGCAAACTCGCCCATTACAAAGTCGCCCACTACAAAGTCGCCCCCTAGCAAAGTCGCCCCCTCACATACAAACTTGCCCCCTCTAAGAGTCTAAAGTTTCCCCCTCAAAGTCGCCCCGACAGAGTAGCCCCAACAACAGACAGAGGCGCCCCCCCCCCCAACAAAGTCGCCCCCCGACACAGTCATTCAACCCCAGAGTCTTTGGCGAACTTAGGCTTTGCCTTCGCGAGAGAGACTCTGCTTGAGTCGAAACGTCAGGCCACTAACGAATTCTTTGCACTTATTACCAAAGGTCCCTTTGGTTGATAAGCAGTTTAAATCAGCTAGTTTCTTTTTTACTTTAGATTCACGTAACTTTGAATTACTTATATAATCTGAATAGTAAATATAGATAATTTAAAAACATTTTCTAAATAAAATTAAAACATATCAAAACATATCAAAGTTATCGAGTTAACATTATTTTATTGGGGTAAAACAACATAATTAACTTATCACAACAATAAGGTAAAATAACTGAACAGATATTGTACGAACAAAAATACATAAACATTTACTTTAATTCAAAACAAGTAAATAAAAAAACATTTAAATAAGGTGAATAACAAACCTATCACCCAAATTATATTAATTCTATCACATTACATATAATTTTGTTCCGCCAACCTCAACCCCCGTGTTTGTTACGCAACAAAAACACATATAGTTTTTAACATTATTGTTCTAACATTTATAGAAGAAGCTGTTACAATTTAGTTGAAGATAATTTCACCAAGATTAAACACGCTTACGTAACCCGTCGGGCACAACGTTAGCAACAGGATTTATTTGAAGTTTATTATTATTATTATTTTATTTTTTTGGGGGGGCATGTCGAAAATTTGAGAACGTGGTGTATGTTTAACGTGACATCGTTTTGTGAATTAAGAGTCACAAACTTTGTATCATTGTTACGCCAACATACAGAGTGGATCTCCGACAGAATCTACCTTACAATTGCCTGAATAAGTTGTTTCAAAATTCTCAATAGCGCCGGCCTCACTTGTGAAATGGCTTTAAATCGCGCAACTGTGTCGGGGGGCTACTGTGTCGGGGGGCGACTGTGTCGGGGGGGGGGGCGACTGTGTCGGGGGGGGGGGGGGGCGACTGTGTCGGGGGGGGCGACTGTCGGGGGGGGCGACTGTGTCGGGGGGCGACTTTGTTGGGGGGGCGACTCTAAAATATAAATCTTTAAGATGACGTCACGTGACAGGTGATGACGTAATCACGACAAATTTCTTTTAGGACCTTCCTTGCACCAATGCCTCTCATCACTAAAAGTTTCATTGCAATTGCTTATCGGGAACTATGCCAAAAAGCACTTGGAACGAACTTGGAATGCGTTATTTGAATGACTTCCGGTCGTGTTAGACAAATAAAAAAAAACTTTAACGAAAACAAGAGCTGTTCCGCTGTGCTACGCTGCGAAACAGCTAATAATGGGGGATTTTTTTCTATTATTTTTTAAATAATATAACTTAATAAAAAAATATTGTTAAATAAGCTTTAATGAATTAAAAAAATATATACTTTTGTCGAACAGGACAGTTAATAAAAAAATTCTACAATTTATCTAAAATAAAAACCAAGCATTTATAAAAAGATAAGATTTTACTGACATCCAACAGTAGGGGGCTGAAGGTACGAAGTGACTCGGCTGACAGTACGAATTGACTCAGCTGACGGTACGAAGTGACCAACTTTGCCAGGGTACGAAGTGACTCAAAGGTACGTAGTGTCCCGGGTACGAAGTGGCAAAAGTACAAAGTGACTGACATCCGTTCGGCCGGATCTTAACTTCTGTCTGAAGTGATACTTTTGTTCAAAAATGTAGAGAAATGGGTCTGCTCACGAACTGTAACTTGTAACTTGTTCAGAATTTCTTGTGTCATGAAACGGGACAATCATGCCGCACTGGCAGCTTCCCCTGTGATAAATAAACTGCTCTGCAACTTTTTGATAAACTTTTTTTTACAATAGAAAAACAAATTTGACAGTTCGTTTGAATAACAAATGCATCCTGTTTTTTTCTTCTAGTTTGATGATGACAACAATCGCCGCGCTCATGTTTCCCAAATGGAATTATTCATGCAAAACGCCTAGTTCGTGTCAATTTCGTAACTCAGTCACGCAATTTTTATTTGTGTGGGCAGATTTTAGTTCAAAAATTGCACGCGCGCAAATTTTAAAATTGGCTTGCTCGGGAAAAAATAAAATAAAACTTCAAAGGTCGCGCCCAACAGTCTAATATTATTAACGTTAACTTGTTAATGGTCATTTGTCGTGCTGCTGGTTTAACTACAGTACAGTTGTTAAGGATGAGGGAAAAGTTGAAATCTGCATTAATCACAGTGTTTTTTTATTGTGTTTTGTCATAATTTTTATCGTGATTATATTTTTATTTTGTTGCATTATTTCGCCGTACTGGTACTGCACTTACTGTCTATAGTGTGAAATCACCATAACTGCATTTTATCCTCATATTACACACAATAGTACGGTGATATTATTGCAATAAATTATGGCGAAATTCAAGGCATAAAATATGGCAATATAACGTAATACTTCGGCTATATCATGTTGTAAAAAAAGCATAAGTTTTCTAGGAATTGGCGAATATGAGCCACCATATGAGACCTGTCCCAACTCTTAAACATTGGTCATTAGATAGATTATTTCTTTTATTTGTTTCAAATAATTGCAGCTCTGATCCAGACTCTTTTAAATCCAAGTTGGGCGACTTAAAAGAAGCAAAGAAGAAGAAATGGCGAGATGAACAAGAGCCACTCAAACCTGCTGTAAGTTCATAAAGAAATACATTATTTGCTTATAAACATTTGTTGTTTACCTGATTCTACTAAACTAGTCACCGTCAATTACAAGTAGGCCTACGGATGTTAATCTAAGGCCTGTATAGAATGCTCATGATACTGTTCTAAATAACCCGTTCTAAATCCACCTGGCTTTTAGACCTCTTGAAAAACACGAAAAACTACAGGGACGCTGAGGTCATTCACACATTTTTTAAACACAAAGAACAGCTATCGTCCAATCCTTTGGCTTCAGTGAGGGCATTTTTGAGCGTGTGATGTCATACAAGGGGTCTATCAGAGTGGATGCTCTATAAAATGATGCCATTATAGTTTCAGATCTGTCTCAATGATCAGTTTTATTTTGTCCTTCCATCGGGTTTAGTGTAACTGTGTAATTTCTTAAATGTAATTTTTTAAAGGCAAGCTGCTACCAGCGTCTTCTTTTATAAATCTTAGACTCTGCCTTCTGCGGTTTTTTAGTTACTTTATTGTTGCTTATTTGTCAGGACTTCTTTTTTGTGAATTGCAGTTGGAAATAAATGCACAATTGAATTGAGTTGAAATGAATTGAATAACTTTTCCTTTATTTAGTCTGATTTAAAAATAAAATAAAAATGCTTATTTCTGAGGCAAGTTTACTTTGCCCCTAACCGGCTTAAAGAATAGAAAGACATTTGGTTGCTATGAACATAAAAAATAATTTTGGCTAGTGTTTTTATTTTCTTCAACCAGGTTGAGTATTATACAAGTAGTTATATAAACAGACTGATTTGAGACTGTGGTAAACAGAATTCCAGTAAACAAATTTAACAGGTGAATGTTTTAATTTTTTGTTTACTTGTGTTGATCAGAAATCTGAGAAACCTCAGCCCAAACTTCTCAAGCCATCAAAGGACAAACTTCCTCAAAAAGTAAGTATTCATTATATTCAGTTAAATAAGGAACGCAGTAGTACTAGAATGTGTCGGAATAATTTCACACAGAGAGTCTGTAATGTTTCAGACCTGAAATTTCATCTTTGAGAGGGCAAGGCCATTTTCATTTTTCAAAAGGCACTTCCATTGGAAGTTTTTAAAGTCTATGGGACACTTTCAAAGGGGCACCAAGGCCAAGACCAGGTCAACAGAGGCCATGGCCTCTGTGGCCTCCATGTAATTCCAGGCCTGATGTTTGGAACAAATCACAAGAACAAATTAACAAGAAAGAAGGCTGGCTGCCCGACTAACACTCCTGTACAAAGCTTCGCATCATCTGGCATCAATTGACCTCAGCAACTTCTACATCAACCCCGAGGGTTCAAGACAAACTAGACAAACAAGAACTGTTATAAATACTCATTTTTGCCAAGAACAATAGCCCAATGGAATAGCCTGACATCAGGGAGTCACCTACTATAGAAATCTTAAAGTCTAGAACCCACAATAGCAATCTTCTTCAAATCACACGAGGGGCTCTTTCGGATTACTAAGCTGCTTTGCACCATGACTGCGCCCTGTGCGAGATATCCAGTCTATTGGAATTTGCACAGTAGCTTGCAGATTCAGACCAGCTGCAGTTGTTCATTCTCAATCGACAAATGTCTTCAAAAATGGCATTGATGACTACCTGCTCCAAAACATTGACAAGTATAGTTTTGCATGATGCTCACCACAGGATATATGAAAGTATACATAAGTACTTCATTTCTGCTTTGCACATTGACTTTGCTACTCCCATTGCATTCAGTACTTTTGCAGTAGGTTCTTGTGTGAATATGGTTGGGCGTTTTATAAGGCTGCATTAAGCCTTCATTATACAGATCCCGAATCTACAGGTTTACAGCTATACAGATTTTCACACTGAAATATGAGAATCTTCAAGGAAAGTGATACATCACTTTGTAGTTTTTATTTCACTGATTTGACGATGCCCGATAACCAGGTATTGTTAGCTAAGTATAGCCTGTCAACCTTCCTACTCTCTGACCATTCACTGTCATTTACTGGGGTTTTGAATGTTAGATAAAGTATGCCAGGCCTACAATATATGATATCATGTGGTGATTGCATCTACACAGTACACAGTCAACCCTCCTACTGTCTGACCATTCAATATCATCCACTGCGTGGGTTTGATTGATGGATAAACTGTGCCATCCTACAATATGGCACCGTGTGCTAAATGCATCTACACAGTCAACCCTCCTACTGTCTGACCATTCAATATCATCCACTGAGGTTTTGAATGATGGATAAACTGTGGTATCATGATATCATGTGGTGAATGCATCTACAAATGTACAGTTAGTTCTGTGTACCGTTGTTCCACAGCCAGTGCAGTTGGATGGTTTCAAATGGTTGGTCAACTTGCTGAGAAATGTTATTAAAGAGTTGGAAGGGTAATGACTTGGGACAGTTCATAATAAACTAAACCAGTACTTGGAGAGGGGTCTGGGATTGCCAGCTTGAGATCATTAGTTTCCAAGCACATAATCTAGATCAGCAGAAAATAATGCTTTTAAATAGCGGAAACAGTTCACCAGCCAAAATACCATGTGAAGTATACTAACTGAAACTGGTTCTCTGTAATCGTTTTTGCTTTAGCTGATATAAATCTGCTAAGCAAAGCTGCTGTTATTTTATCAAATGTTTCCCTTTTTCAGGGGTTAGATTCCGTCATGAAAATTGATCTGATTCGAGACTTGCCCAAAGCAGAGATTCAGAAGGTAAATAGTGACACTTTTAATAAATCCTCTAAAAAAAGGTTCTCGTCCATCATGCCCATATTATGTTTCGGAAATGAGCAGGATACCAGTCACAAATTGTATGCTAGTTTGGCTGGTTCCTTATTTTGGTAAGCATAATTTGTTGTGCTTAGCTACTTCGTGGCCTCAATACATGATACTGAGGGATGCACAACCCAGCAACAGTAACATCTGTTGGACCTTCCATTAAGGGGCACTGCTGGCGGTTGGCACACCCCTTAAATATTGATTAATCCTGATCCACGAGAAAAGTTAATTACAAATACATAAGATATTACTTCATATTTTAATGGCGTGTCGTGGCTGAGTGGTCAAGTGCACTGGACTCAAACTCTTGTGTTCTGATCAGCAGAGTGTGTGTTCGAGTCCTGGTCTTGACACTTGTGTCCTTAAGACACTTAACCATTACTGCTTCGAATGGGGCGTAAAGTCGTAGGTCCTGTGCCTTACGTAAAAGAACCCAGTTACACTTAAACTCCCCCTCAAGCACCAAATTTTATGCAACCAAGTTTGCTAACTCCCGTACATCAGCATTAAATCTTTTCAAAGCTTGTACTAGACTTCACTGATTGATGAATGATTCCTCCAAATTTGTCTTTGATTAGATTTGGACCCAGCATCATGCCAAGAGGGATTGCATCAGTGCTGTCATTCCTGTAAGTTCTGTAATAAAGTCGCATCCCCTTAAGGTGATCCCCTGGCTGCCGCTTCCCAGGTTGTATTGTAAACTTGCGTGTGATCCTTAGCTACAGTGCAGCTAATGGTTGTATGGCTTCTGACTGGCACCCCCCCGAACAAAGATATAGACAAAATAGGGAGACCGCCAACATACATGTAGGGCTAGATAGCTCTGTTGGTAGAGCGCCGGCACGTTAAACCGGAGGTCATTGGTTCAAACTCCACTCTAGTAAATTTGTCGTTGTTCAACCCCAAATCATTCTGTCATTCCTGCTGTCGTTCCTGTAAGTTCTGTAATTCTTGTTTAGTTCCTGTAAGGCTTTCAAGTTGGCTTAGTGGTTACTTCCAAACCTTTCACCTCTGTGGACCCCAGTTCAATTCCTGACTCGAATTCCACCTCGAACCAGAGCCTTGCATGTGGATTGGGTTCACAATCTCTACCTGATTGTGTGGGTTTACGCCATTTGGGGTTTTCCTCTCCCATCTAAAACTGAGATCTCTTCATCATGTTCTCTACACAGGTGTCTACGGGTCACAGCGCTAGTAACTTTTGAGGGGCCTTGGTTTCATTACCAGAAATGTATAATAATAATAATAATAACTCTGGAGCTAAATATTTGACAAAACCGATTGGTTGATCGGGCCCATTTTCCTGAATGCTGTGAAGCAGAAGTTATATTTACTAAGCAAAAATTTGCTGGGAACTAGTCAATGTCTGTAGTATTGTACTTTAGCCTGTTCCCCATTTCTGCCACAAGAGAAACTATTCTGTTCGCTTAAAAGAAATTCTGTGCTTACCAGGTTACCAATAAAATTCGGCTCAGCTAATTGTTTCTTTACAAAAACAAATAGAAATTGTATTTATTTGCTGTAATGTAATTTGTTTTCACCAATTTCTCTTTGATTGCAGAGCACAATTTATGACAAGATTCACAAGACCTCACAGGAAAATCCATTGGTAATATTTATGTGCAGAATTTCTCTTTTTTAGGGGGGGGGTTGGTCAGAAAAGTCTTCTCTTCCACTTTCCCTAACCTTGTCCGAGGTGGTTGTACTATTTTCTGGAAAATGTGTTGCGCTGCACGAGTGTATAGTTTGCAGCCCATTTGTATAGAGCCTCCCAGTGCACTGTGATATACAATGATGCGGAGTAATAGGTAATAATAAAAGTGGCTTCTTATATAGCGCTCAAATCCATCACTCAGTGACGCTCATGGTGCTCGAACATTATTACTCCTGGTCACTGGGCCATTTATTTCATTCCTTAATTCATCTCAGCTCCCTTGGGAGTATACAGCCCACCAAGCTTAATCAATCATAAGAACCATCACAGGTACCCGTTTACTCCTGGGTGAAGAGAAGCAATTATAGTTAAGTGTCTTGCTCAAGAACACAAAAGCCATGACCGGGATTCGAACCCACACCCTGATGACTCGGCCACCAGAACTTGAGTCTGATGCACTAAACTCCTCAGCCAGGACACACCAAAGTTTTGTTTGACCCCAAAGTACTTTATATTGAGTCCGTGCTTCTGTACAAGGTTGAACCAAAAGACAAAAATAATTATATAAAGTTGATGAAAATGTGTGCCTGGTGAAGCGGCGCACCTGCATCTTGGACAAGGGTACCCTTTCCCAGATGTTTCCAAACGGTTAAGAACTCCGGACTCAAACTCTGGTGTTTCTGATCAGCAGAGTGTGGGTTTGAGTCCTGGTCATGGCACTTGTGTCCTTGAGCAATATACTTTACCATAATTGCTTTGTCCTTCTGATGGAACATAAAGCCGTAGGTCCTGTGCACTTAAAAGAACCCAGAACACTTATTGTGGAAGAGTAGGTTATCCCTGGTGTTTCTGGTTCACATAGCAAGCATGCTTGTTTGTAGGTTTCCTCAGACTTGAGAGCTACAGTGATTAAGTTCACTTATGAGGCATCCTTGGTTTTATCACCAAAAATATATGTTAATAATATAGGTTTTCTTGGTCAATTTCGGTAAACGAGCAGCCGATTTCATTTCTGTGCGTTCGAATTAAAGCTATTTTGCCTCTCCAGTTGTTACTGCGTTTCGAATTCGGGCATTCAATTTCGTATTGAGGCATTCAAATTCCTTTTGCACTGTGTTCAATTTAGCAAAGCTGATTTTACTGGTTTAATTTTTTTCAATTTCGTAAAGAGGCGCTAAATGAGAATTCAAATAAGTACGACTAAAGAAATACGAATAAACAGATAATCTGTATTAGGCAACTGTTTCGTATCTTCACTTTAATTCAGGCAAACCTTATTTTCTTTATTTATGGATGGTTCTAGGAGACTTTACATGGGGCCCATGATGTTTTTTCTTCTTTGTTTTCTCCTATATTCTTTTTTGGGGGGGGGATCTTTATTGGTTAACTGGCCTAATTTTATATTGTGTTTGAATGGGGTGTTTCTTTATGTTTTTCCTGGTTTTTGTTTATGTTGTTTCTTCCTCAACCATCAATCTGTTGGCGTGCCAGACATCTTGGCGTACATGTATATGTTTAGGTATGGTTGTACCACAAGCTGCAAACTTATTGAAATATGCGTGTAAAACTGTAGCAAAAGCTCATACAAAGTGACTCAAGTGCAAATAAGTGAACCGTATATGCCTTATTAAGAAAGCGTTTTTTAGATTGCACAAATTACAGAAATGACTGCCCAAAAATGAATTTGAATGACTAAACACACGCCTCAAAAAGCTCCGGCGAATTTGAATGCTGCTTTGATGAATCGTTAAATTGAATGATTATTTTGTTAAATCGAATGACGCAACAGTACATTTGACTAGTCATAAAACGAAATCGAATGACCCTTTTTAGTAGCATTCGATTTCGCGCGAAATAGAATAGCGTGGTGGTTAAATTGGCTGCTCATTTGCCGAAATTGACCGAGAAAACCTATAATAATGTAACCCTGGGTTCACCTTCAAAAGTAGCGGGAACTGAAAATAATTTACAACTCCCTTTTTGAAATAAAAACAAAGTTAGAGAATTTGAGATTTGATGCACAAAAACAGAAACTCTGATTTATTTAAACAATAAATCACCAATCAAAAGAAATGCAGAATATAAACTTTACAATAAACAGGATCCTGAAATATTTAAATACAAAAATGAGCTCAGATGGAAAAAGGCGCCAAATAAAATTAAATCTCTGTTAGACGCGTAGTCCGAATCCAGTCCTCTGGCGGTAGATCATCCTTCAGTGGACGAGCATCGTATAGAAGTAAGTGGTTGGTGCACCCGACATCAAAGGTTGGATTTAAATAAAATCTGATACTTGCGGGTTTCCGTAGGGTTGGTCTCAGACATACTGGATTGGATGGGCGATCTGGGCATCTACGTGTAGATCATAGCCTCAGAAAGACATCAAAGCACCAGTTCGGTGTTACTGTGAGTGGTTATCCTCGATCCAGTGGTCTGAGCCTAAAATAGAGATATGGTCCATGCCATAATTATAATACTCTTCACGAATACAAAAGCTTTCTTTGGACTAACGTTGTCCAGTGCTTGGGAATATGACTATCTCAAACTATTTGTTGAAAAATTCCTCAAGCTAAACCAATTTCACTACACATCATGTGAAAAGGATAAATGTCATACAGGGGAATTATTCCTCCATGTAGCATATCAAAATAGTATAATTTGTCTCATTAAGACAAGCTCGGTAACTCAAGCTAAAGTACGCCAAAAACTTTATCACAAGACAACAAATTGTGTCTTTAAGTTATGGCTGTTATAAATGCAGCACGTACAAAACACATACAAACATAGTACACTCAGGTACAAAACTAAAATCTGTTTCACTGCAAAACTTTATCATCAGGACAACAAGTTGTGTCCTTAAGTTTAGGCAGGTTAACCGCAATTCACTTAAATATATACATAATAAAATCATACAAAAAATATAATAGACTTAATATAATTCTTGATAATATTTAGAACCAGTCCAAAGCATGAGGACTGCACAAATAGCATAACTCCCCACAATACATCAGCTGAGACAGCTGGTGGTTAATGTCATGACTATTTTATCAGTTCTTATCAAGAATACAAAATACAATTTCAGGAGACAGCAAAGAGGTCTCTCCTCAAGAAATCAAAAGTTGAAACAATCTTTCAGAGAACTTTAAAATGCATTGATAAAATGAACAAGGGTAAAATACTGTCTCTGAACTCAGAAATAAACTTAACTTTTAAAGAAACCTCGCTAAAACTCCTCAATTTTATTAACAAATACAAATTAAACTCACCTAAAATAGAGAGCCAACATTCATAAAAGAATAAGTTGTCTTCAAAGTTGCAGATAATAAGAATGCTTGAAGAAATTGATGTGACAAGCACTTGAAGAAAGGAGAGTCGCGGAGACACATCCAACTAGAACGATGGCAAATGGTGGAGTGCTTGGTCTGACCAGAATTTTGGGCCAAGCCAGCACTCCGACCATGCCTCAGCTAAGGTCAGCTGTTCATTCTCATTGGACAGTTTGAAAAATAACACTCATGGCTCTAAAGTTGATTGGTCCATTTGGAACAAAGGGAGTGAAGGAAAGATAAATCTTTATGACTTCACAGCTTGGGTTTGTGGTCATGGATTAAGGAAAAGGTACTGGTTAATCCCAGAGATAGACAAAAAGGTGTATCTCCACATCTTCCAAGAAAGGTAGAGATTAAAAGCATGAAGATCAAAGAAAGGTGAAGATCAAAGAACAGGAGTTAAAACACCAGCTGAATAGCCTGGTGCCAGCTGAATAGCCTGGCTGGTAACCACAAGTAAACAAAGGGTTGCCATGGCTAGAGAAAAAAAGCACAGCCATTGCTATTGAAAATGCACATGTGAAATAAACACATTTATAAGCAATGAAATAGGAAATCAGAAAATACACAATGTAATAGCTATTGAAATTGCACATGTGGAATTTACACATGAGCAAAGAAATAGGAAATCAAAAATACATATAAAACATATTTTTGTAAAACAAAATATACTCGTAACCTAAGACCACATTTGGGTCAGGGTTACAATAATATTTATAATAAAAGACAAATTATTATTTCTTTCCGTGTTTCTGTATACAGTTTTTGTATCCTGTACCCAAGACGAGTGGCTATGAGTTCTTCTTTGCTCAGTTTGATAAACACATGTGTTACTTCACATCTCTTATCAACTACCAGGTAGGTAGGAGTGGACCGTATGTGTTGATATTATCAGCACTTATCGCACTGCCATCTTAGTGGTGAAATGACGATGAAATATTGAAAAATACACATCTATGTACATGCGGCGCACAGGATCTTCTTTTGACCTCTAGCCACCCTACTCAAAGGACGCCATTTTGTACAACAGGTTTTTTTTGTTCTGTGTCGGCCTGTTAATCCATAGGTCACAGGTTCAAATCCCTCTCTAGTCAATTATTCTTTGTTAAACCCAAATTAATTAAAAGTTTCCATGTGGTTTATTTCTTGATATTTTTTTATTTTGTGTGTATTTATATTTTTTTTAGTCCAGCATAAAAAAATAAAAAATATATTTTGTTTTGATCACTCTTTGCATTCAGGCTTACCAGGAGAATGCCCCAGTCCTTCTAAGTCTGATGCACTTTACAGAATTACAGACAGAGAAAGGTTGGTCATTTACTCTTTTATCGTTGTTCATTCCTTGCCTTTCCTTTCAGCTTTCTGCCTCTCTCTTTTCACTTCTTTCTACTTTTCAGTTATTTCATTTCATTTATTACTTCTGGTTGTGAAGCCAAGGACTCTAAGAAAAGCGAACTGAATCACTGTACTAGGCAAGGAATGAAGTTTCAGTTTTAGATGTGGGAGGGACTGACAACTCAATCCACAAAGTGCCCCCGGCGGGATTCGAACCAGGGTCCCAGAGGTGGAATGCGAGGACAGATACCACTCCGCCAACCTGACTGCTTCTGTTTCTCTCGTGTACTTGAATCATTGAATGTGTGTGATGTGTTATCATTTAACCTTTGAGAAAGGCTCTGCTAGGTTCGAAGCGTCGGGCCCTTTTTTGTTTTTTTACCATAGCTCATTTTGTTTGGTAATCAGTTTGCAACAGCTTATTATATTTTCTCATAAAAGGAAAAGACATGTGATCAGGTATCATCCCCTGTCTGTTGAGAGATATGAGCGTTGGATAGGGTACAGCCCTTTAAATCTGTACTGCCCACATAAATACCCTCTAATGGAGAGTAAATCTTTTGGATTTATCAAAGTAATGTTATTTGACAATTTTTGTATTTGTAGGTGTGGTGCTCATGCGGGGTGAAATGGACACAAATCTTTTGGTAAGCTTTCACATCAATACTTCTTGATGATCACATTTCGTTCCACTTAAAAAACAATTTTCTGTACATAATGTATGCTGAACAATAAAGGAATTTAAAATGGGAAAATTTCTCAAAAACATAATCTGCTGTTGTACAACAAATATTAGCATCCATTACTGCTGTTAGGTACAGGGAACATGACCAAGATGGTGGTAGAACGATACAGGTCGATTTCAGCATCACATGTTCCTGAAGTGTTTTTTCTTTATAACTCCGACAGAGTGTTCAGGACGCACAGTTCTTAGCCAATCAGGTTCAGCTTTACTACGCCACGGAGAACCCAGAGCGACAGCAGCTTCTGCAAACGTTTAATCACAACCAGGAGCAATTTAAGCACATGGATATCATCGAGCAGTTACAGAAGAGTACATTTGAGCTGCCCACATCGTAACATTGTTCACATCAAGGGGAAAGTCATATATACAGTATTCATACATTTGGAGGGTGTCGTAGTTAAAGAGGGGCTCTAATTACCTCTCTGAGAAGGAACTCTGCACCATTATTACTTCTCAACATCAAGGAGTAAATTGGTGCCTGGGCGGGTGGAGATTCTTATTGGGATCAACTAATGTTCATGTTTGCACCTTGGTTGCTGGAGCTGCCTACTCCTAAGGAGTTGAATTGATTTTAGAAGCGGCCTTACAGAGACATTCACTCTGTTTATATAGGATTAAAACAATTTATTCAAAATACCAAAGGTATACTCTGCCTATAAGAACTTCTGACATGCAAGGATTATTTCAATAAATTGTCCTTGGGCAAGACACCGAACCATAATTGCTTTGTCTTTCGGATGGGACATAAAGGCCTAGGTCTCGCAAACACAGGGAAAAGAACAAGTACAATTATCAACAAGAGAAGGGGTTCGCCCTGGTGTTTCTGGCATAGTTGGCTGCAGATTGCACCGCCTTGTATCTGTCATAAAAACAATGAATGGGTGTGATAAAGCAGTGTGTAATAGTTGTTGATTAGTATTGTTACAATTACAAGAAAACATACTATATCCACTTCAAACACTGTTTTGTTTCATTTGTCGGGAATAAGAAAACATTCGGACATCATGAAGAACTCTGTATTTTGTTTGTACTCTTCGAAAAAGAAACACCTGGAGACCATCTTAAAAATTATCAAACTTATAAATTTTTAGTTTTTAATATAGCTGCTACACAGGATTCTTTATAAATATTAAACAGTAACTCACTTTTAACTGACTAGATTTAAACTTAGAACACTCGTTGATGCTACCTGTCAGGGTGGCCCATCAGTTGACTTTACAATGCAAAAATAATACCAACCCTTTTTACTGCGTCCGATTGGCGGCTCTAATTCATGTTTAATTTGAAATTCGAGTTCATTTACATATTCATAGGCTATAGATTAAGAATTATCAAAGCTTCTTTTTTTTAGTTTAAATTTGTTTCTATGAAACACAAAAAATCATTTTTAAATATTATTATTCCATGATAATTTTTTTCTTAGATACCATGGGTTAAAGAAATGAACCCAGTATCTTTCTGGTAATAAAACCAATTGATGTTCAAAAAACCACTAGTACTTGAGCTCAAGGGCCTAAAGCTACCAGCGTGGAGATATGTGCAAGGAAGATCCCAAATAGGGAAAATCAACATGATTAGTGCCCAATTACAAAACAGCTAGTGCTTACCATAGAATTCTGCGCTTATTGTGCCCTATAAAACATGTGAATTTATGGGCGGTAAGCAGAGCAATGAAATTTGGCCCTGGTAGGAACTGAAAACCCAAGGGTGGTGGCCCTACAAAGTAAACATTATTGGAGCATCTGACTTTCGAGTCATCCAGATCTTTTAGCAATCCAAGTGTTGGATATCGTTGGCAAAGCTCTTTTTCTTCAGAATCAAGAAATGCTGATCTCCATTTTGTGGGAGTGTCTGAAAGCACTTTTCCTTCTGAATCTAAAAATGCCAATCTCCATTTTGTGGGAGTGGTGGTGTCTGGATGATCGTTGGATACCGTTGGAAAGCACTTTTCCTTCTGAATGTCAATCTCCATTTTGAAAAATGACAAAATTAACTCCCATTTTGTGGGAGTGGTGGTGTCTGGATGATCGTTGGAAAGCACTCTTCCTTCTGAATCTAAAAATGACAAAATTAACTCCCATTTTGTGGGAGTGGTGGTGTCTGGAACCCCAAGTGTTGGACACCGTTGGAAAGCACTCTTCCTTCTGAACTTAAAAATGCCAATCTCCATTTCGAAAAAAGATAAAATTAGGCTAATTTTGTGATCACAAGATGGTAGTTTTTACATCAATAAATTATCCACAAGTAAATCAACTTCAAATAGACCCTTAATACTTAGTGTCACACACAATATAGAGAAAATTACACAGAACAAACACAAGTACTATCCCTGAAATATGGCACATTAATTACAGACACACTCATTTTTGTGCAAAAAATACCCTTAAACTGAAAGGTAACATCAGAGTTGAGGTTAGGTTAGATCGATTTTCTGCCGACCCATTCATCTGAAAAACAGACGAATAGGACATTGAACTAAAGAGCAGAACAATAGTTCTAATATATTTTTTATTTCAAATATCAGATAAACCACAAGGGAAACTGACCGGGTAAAATTGTCTTTGTTCAATTCAATCAGTTCAATGTTAAACCCCAAATCAGTTTCCCTTGTGGTTTATTACTTGATGTTTGATATAGAAAGTCACATCCCCTTAAGGTGATCCCTCTGCTGCCACTTCCCAGGTTGTATCGTAAACTTGGGTATGATACATGGCAGTTAACGGTTGTATGGCTTCTGACTGAACAAAGATATTGACAAAATAGGAAGACCGCCAACACTTGGGCTAGATAGCTCAGTTGGTAGAGCGCAGGCATATTAATCCGGAGGTCACAGGTCCAAGTCCCGCTATAGTAATTTTTTCTTTGTTCAACCCCAAACAAATTTATTTTTGATCAATAATTCGACGGCCCATTTGTCTTAACCTGAGCTGTCCAAGGCACCAACCGTTCATCTATTGGGATGTCGGAATAATGGGCCAATGGATAATGAACCTCTAAAGTTGCCAGAGTAATTAAGCCACCAGGGCACAATTTTATGGCTCTGCTAACCAGCAAATTCTGTGCTTGCCGTGTTAGCGAAGAATGCCCTAGTAACGTGGAGTTAACCCTGCTAACCTGTGAAACACGCTTGACGTAAGCGCGGAATTCTTTGCCAACGGTCAAGCAGAGCCATGAACTTGGGTTCTGATGAAGTTAGAAGGTTTACAATTTACTAAGCATAAAAATACCATATTGACCCGTTTCAAGATTCGGAGTGCACTTCCGCGCCCCTATATCCTGTCCGCCATTTGGGGAGTCAAAATGAACACAAAGGAATTGACTCCCAAAATGGAGGAAATGGTAGAAGTGCATTTTGCAGAGGTGCGTCCTGTGCAGTGCAAGGGGTTAATAGTGAATCTCGCAGTATTACATGTCCTATGTACAATTATTTTAACATCAGAAAGAAATAGCATTCTTGTGAAATATATAAAATATTTTAAATACATACTTAGTAAAACAAAAAACCAGTCGCTTTTAAGAGAAAGACACAAGTTGAATTTATGCAGATTTTTTAAAGTGAGACCCTGTCCGGACTGATAATTGTCAAATACCACCATCCTCACTTGATGTGACCCAACATTATACATGAACTAACAAACCTGTGAAAGTTTAAGCTCAATCAGTCATCGGAGTCACAAGAAAAAAGTGGAAAACCTCTTTGCTGTTTTCAAACATCTGATTTCGGACTCGTGAGATCAAATTTAATTGTTACACTCATTTTTCAAAAACGAAAGCATTTCAGGCAAAACTATTTCAAGGGACGTTATACCATGTAAGTTACGCTTATATCTGTGTCAATTTAATCTCTATACACGGGAAAAATCCCTTCTCTTAGCGACAATGTAATGGACTCTTTTACATGCATTAAAAAGCATCACATAGGACATAATTATGGCTTTACACCCCAGCCAAAGGACGAAGCAATAATAGTTAAGTAAGTGTCTTGCTTAACCCTGGTTCAAGCGGCTGGTCTCAAGCCGTAGAACAATTTTTCTAATTTTGTTAATTAAAACACTTTTTTATTTTTTTTTTCCGCTGAACTCAATTTTCATCCAACCCTGAACACCCCTTAACAAAGTGGCTGAACCGATTTTGCCCTAGAGGTCGTTCACCGGGTAGGCCAGCTGTCACAAAGTGGGTCTGCGCCAAGGCGGCAATTCCCTTGTGTACAAAAATTTCCGCCAAAAAATTGCTGCCATAGTATGAACACATGGTCTTTGTCATATGTCTGTGAATGGAAACAAGAGCCGTTTGTTTACAATCCTGACCCAGAAATACCCTCAGGGTATATATATATAGGTGACCTGGCTACTGTTTCTTGTTTACCCTGTGGCTGTTTCATGTGTCAATTTCACTAATTACATAATATGCCTACCGCGTGAGCACATCCGTTCCACGGGGCAAATCACAAGTGCCAAGACTGGAACTCGAACCTCACACTCTGCTGTGTGCATTTTTAAAACAAGTTAGGATTTCATGACATGAGAGAGTAAAAGTATCATCAATAAATGCCTTTAGGAGGGCAAGGGTATGTAATGCGATCCCAAATTTGACACTTTGATACTTTTTTACAGCAAGCAAAGAAAGTATACACTCTTGGCAAACCCAAGAGATAAATAAATACAGAGACATACGGAAAACAACTCAAAACCTAAGAAAGCAATTGTTGCTTCTCTTTTAAACAAGAGAATCCAAGACAATATTGTGCTTTAGATGTATAACATCTAAATATAAGTTGTAAGAATATAACAATACTACAAATAGTATTTATCTTTTCTTAAAGTTCCAAATCCACCTAAAATGCCCACATCCAAGAAGAACTCTAAAAAATATTGTGTAAAAATCTTACGAGGTAGCAGGCACTTAAACTTAAACTGCTATAACTTTACACTTGATGACCTAAGTGACTGGGATGCCCTCCCCCTGAAGATCATGGAACTAACCACAGTGGAGCAGTTCAAGGGAGTCATCAGTGCCTAGAGTCATGCCTTATTTATTTCATTACACACCTAACAACGCAAGCGCCAATAACGGTATGAGTAGGAGACGATGAAGAAATGCTCAGTTTCAGATGTGGGAGGCAAACCCTGAATGGAGGAAAGAACCCACACAGTCAGGTTGGGACTGAAAACCCAATTCACATGCAAGGCTCCAGTGCCAAGGTGGGATTCAAACTGGGGTGCACAGAGGTGAAAAGCAGGGAAAGAAAACACTGAGCCGGTTGCTGAACAGGCTTTCAGCGAGTACCAGCATAGAGTATCAAACGTAGCAAATGTGTTTTGACATTTCGGAGGGTTTACCAAGAAAGTGCCGAACATCACGGCAGCTAAAGAGGTCACAGAAATACCTCTGATTGTCTTGAGAGTTATGCGTTGTGACTACATGCGCAGAGGTTTCCATTGTTGATCTCAGCGATGGCCGCCTAGCAAAGGGTTAATACTGTCATTGTAAATCGACAGAACCATTTTAAAGACAGTTTTGATGAAAGATACTGTCACTACCGGGTCAACATTTAGGTTTGGGTGAAGCATGGCTTCTGTACCCTTCAAGTTAGGGTCATAGATTGGTAAATACTCCGAATAATGACCATAAAAACTTACTTGGTGAGAAGCATGGCAGATGATAATAGTATAAACTATTTGGAGAAAGAATTCCCTTCAATAGACTGTGCAAGTCTCGCGCGTATCAGAACGAGAAAACACGTCAAGTGAAGAACACATTTTTTTCTGAAATCAAATCACTGTTTTTAAATTAGATCTGAACAACAAAAATACTCATTACAGTTTGTATAAAATGAGTTTTAGCTTTCATAACAAACACACAAATCATTTGTTAGTTTTTGTTGAAACAAACTGAAAACTCTGGGACAAGGATGCTTCCTTGATCTTAACTTTTTAGAAACCCCTTTTGCAAATCCACGCCCGAGTACGTGCAGCCACTAAAAGCAGGTTTAAACGCAGACGCGCGATGATCGCACCGGCGTAGAATTAACGCGTGACGCAGTAAAGAAGACGCTGACGCCTCGACAACCGTAGACTGCAATGTATAATGTAAAGGCTTAGCGTCTGACAATTTTAGCGTCTAACAATTACAGCGTCTGGTGATTATCATCGCGCGACCAAAACAGGTTTGGTGATCGGAGGTGGGCACAAATTCTTATTTTTTTGCAAGTAACCGGAAGCCGAGGTCAAGTTTAAATCTTGGTTTTTTTTCATTGTGTTGTTGAATTGATTTTACTTTCATATTTGTTATCACTTAGTATTACATTCCCAACAACATATTTAATTTTCATGGTCATAAAGTACGTTAAACTAAAATAATAGTCGAAACAAAATCTTGCCAACATAAAACTCCATATGGTTGGGACCACAATGGTCCCAGAAGTTCGATTACGCGCGCGACTTGCAGTCTATTCCCACCCAAAATTATTTAAATCTGTGAAAAAATTCATGCATGAACAGTTTCTAAGATTTCTGAGGGTTGGATGTCTGTTTGTATGTGCTATGGCCAGATATGCAGTTGGTATCCGCTGTCACCTTACTAAACGTGGATGGATTTTACGTTCGTGTAAAAATACAGTGACAGTTTTTTGCTGTTTTCTCAGCAAGTTGTATTCAGCTGAAACTTTCACATGTGACTTTCATTGTATCTTTCTTGATAATTTTGCCTATAAATCAGCATTACGTTGAAATAAACCAATCTCTGACCCTGCCTTTAACCACTAGACAGACAAGAGATTAAACAATGGACTGTGAAGGTTGACAAACAAACACATGAAGGTGCACTTAAACCATGAGTTTGAAGAGCATTTTGAACATGTGTTGATGTCGTGTTTACCATGAAATGGTCGTTCCATCTTAATTTAAAACAATATTGTTAGTCATGATGACACACCAAGGTGAGCTGCTGACGGAAAATATACTTTGTTCATTTTGTACAGATGCCCTAAAATATCTTGAAAAGTGTTTAACTATATGATAAATAAAGCCAACTTGTAACTATCAAAAAGCTAGCAAACATGCCCAATGAGGTTATTAGGTTTTAAAAAAGCTCCAAGACAGAAAAAGCATAAGGGATGTTTGTAGCTTTACATGACTCAGATTATAAGAAGTAACTATCATTAGTTAATTTTAGAAGTGCAACCATTTAGTAAATCTGTTTTAGGAGGAGTGCTGGCTCTGAGAAGAGCCATCAGTGTGGTCTTGATGCTTCCTATGGCGTACTCTGCTCTCTCTTCAGGAGACACAGTGTCTTACAATGATAAGTGTTTCTGACAATGCCCGCTTCAAATCTTGCAAACTTATTTAATGGCTTCTTAGTAGGATTTGAAACTTCACAAAGTGGCGATACAACTTCATGACTTTTTGAGATGTGTCTTTTATAGTTAGAGGATATTTGAAAGAATAGGTAAGGCATCTAGATGCTATTTGTTCCCCAGATGATCCTTCCGCAAGGGTAGTGATGCTTCAGCGCTCTGTGTAGCTCATCTGAGTGCTCTTGGTCTCGGGTCTCTACTACACACTTCACCTGGTTCAATCATTTAAAGAAAAACAGTTATTTGAAGAAAAACAGTTATTTAAAGAAAAACTACAGGTTAAGTAACAATAAACAAAATTTTAAGAATTTAAAAACTTAAGTGATTATTGTCTGCACACCTGTGCCCAATTTCAAAAGTAGCAAAGCACAACCAAATTATGATGTGGACAGAAAGGATCGATCTTTTCTGGGATTATCAGACTACCCAATATCTTGTTTACTGATAAACAACTCACCTGGACATTAAATATTTCACTCTTCAGAAACGCTCTCTCATGAAAGATATCTTTAATGCTGAAAAAATTGGGGGTGGGGGGAACAAACAAAATTAATTAAAGTGAATGGAAAAGTTAACAATACACAACTTTCAATTTCATTTATTGCTGTTTTTAACATAAATATGAAAGCAAAGAATATTTTTTGAAAGCAGCTTACATTAATAATAATAATTTATGAATAAATAGTCAAACAAATTTGTAAGGCATCAAAATCTGCCTGAAAAGGATGCTAAAGGAATTTCACAATAGTGCAACTAAAAACAACATGAATAAAAAAAATCAAATTACACAAAAACAGATTATGAGTAAATAAACAATAGCCAAAAAAAATATAATAATGGATAAGAACATGATATTAAAGTCATGAATAAAATATCAAGTAATAAACCACAGAGGAAACTGCATTGAACGGCGAAAAATTTAGTAGAGCAGACTTGAACCTGACTGGCACCCCTGAACAAAGTGTTCACAAAATAGGGAGACCGCCAACACTAGGGCTAGATAGCTCAGTTGGTAGAGTTATGGCACATTAATTCGGAGGTCTCAGGTTCAAGTCCCGTTCTAGTAAATTTTTCTTTGTTCAACCCAAAAATGAGTCATAACAACCACGATCTAATAATCAGGGAGTGAATTAAACACAGACTGTTAATAAAACAAAGCTGCTTGTTACAATCACGGGGTACAAGCATAAACAGTCTCGCCATATTCAAAAACAAATAATTTGAAAAGACCTGACCTAAATCTTATCTCTGACCTCGGTCTCACTTTGGATTCTATAGGCCTCTGCATTACAAGCTTGTTATGAACCTACCTGATCCCCATGGAGCTTATAATATTGGCAAGTTCTGTGATACCCCCTGGCCTGTCGCTGACCGTCACCACAAAGCGAGCTAAGCGACCGTCTGCTGCTAGACCCCTCTCTAAGACACGACCGAGGACTGTCGTGTCTATGTTGCCGCCACACAATGGTATGGCTACCCTGTTGGAAAAAAAGAGGCGATAAACCTTGGAATCAAAAGATCTGATGGCATTCGGTGGAAAAATGCTACAGGTGAAAACTAAACACCGGATGGATGGCTTAGTAAATAGTTTAAATTAAGTATACTGAATACGTTATAAATGAGAAAATAGAATTAGCTGTTGCAAACTACTTTACGGCCTAAGGATCTACACTCATACCTCTTGCCCTTGAGTTCTGGCAGCTTGTTTCCAATGAGGGCAGCTAGCCCTGATGCCCCAGCCCCTTCCACGACAGCCTTCTCCATCTCTATCAGCCTCAGGATGGCCAGAGCAATCAGGTCCTCACTACAAGCAAAAACAAACGGGCGGGATAAAGATTTATCGATAATATTATTTTTTACCCGTACACCCGTAAGCAACATACAATACAATCATAAAACAAACTACCAGTAAAAAAAAAAACATAACCAATAAGAAATAGAAAGTACATGTAAATGCAAAGTAAACACGTTAATAAAGAGAAAAACTAGACTTAACGTGTTTGTGACAACAAACACTAGGTGTTCGGGTATCGCTGGTGGGCTCACTGCCGTTTTAATGCGTAAGCTATATCATTGAATCGCTGAAAACAATCCTGATAGCTTTTGAAATATTAGAGAAAGTAAAGTATAAATAGGTTACACAAGAAATAAAGGGCTGCTAAAAATTTTATAAATTTTATAAATAACAACCTTTTGTTTAGCCAAATTTGAAAACCTATGACATCATTATGAAGTTAGAAAGTTTTTAGCGAGACATAGGCATTTAAATATGTGCCTAGTGGAAAACAAAGATTAACTTAGAAAGTAAGTTTATTTATTTTTCGATGGTTATCGATTTTGTATTGATAAAAAAACCACACTATACATGTTGACATTATTAGGTTACAATTCTGAAAAGTTTTTAATAGGGTTTCAAATCCAATGAGGTGGATACTCGGTTCGGGAAACATTGATTGTTCAATACAAAAACACTGATGATGATGTCGCTAAAATAAGTCAAGCAAGTTCTGAGCTGGCAGTTGTATTATTTAAAAAGCTTAATTTGCTTGATTTTTGGATATTGAATTTCCTACAGAACAGTTTGTTAATTTTTAGACTATTGAAAAAGGCACTTGTTTTAAATCATAATGCAAAACGAAGGCAAATCATGAAGACGGCAAATCAAAGCCTCTCTTGAATTTTGACTTATAACATAATGATTTATAAGTTCTATTTCTACCTGTATGGTGCATCATACAGGAAATAAGGAATGCAACACAACAACACGTGGAAAATATCAGACTGTCACTGGATCCAAGACCATGCCGGTGGATGTGCTGTATTCTGAAGAAGAAAAACTAAATATTACAAAATAAACAAAGTATGACTCTAGGAAAATTAAGTCAAGCTGAAACTGTTAAAATAAACAAAAATCAAGACTTAAAACGTTTCATAATTATATAATAATACTACTAATTTATTGAATTTATATTGCGCTCTCTCAATGACCAGCCTGCTCAAAGGGGGGGGGGGGGGGGGTCAAAACAGTAACAAAATACAAACTTGGGAAATTGCACAAGAAAAAGTTGGTGGAAGGTGCACATATTGTTTTGGAAGTGAACAACTTATAAACAAAACCTACTTTACTAAACACAAACGTCATCACAGGTTTCTTTAAATATGTCATAATACAAGGTTGCCGAAAAACATTCATCAGTCGGACCATTTTCTGACTTTAGTGACACAGCCAACAATCATACCAATCCCCCATTGCCCAATTCTACCTCCTCGACGATCACACTAAACGTTCCTTAGTTTTAAAAACATCACCAACGCCACCACTTGATGATAAAGGATAAACTTTATAACATAACTGTGCATTAAATAAATACTCATTTTGAAAAGCAATGATTTTCACACAAAGATTACCGTTTTATCACCGTGTGGCACCGATATAGCCGTCCGAAACACCCATTCATGAGCTGATGTCAAGTCTTTGCTTCTCGGTGTTTGATAAAAACATAACCAATGTTCGTCTTTTTCTGCTTGCATTTTCTCAAACAATTACAAGTCATACGAATCACTGAAGCAGGTGGTCATCTCAGTGAAACTTCGTCTTCAATTCCATATTGATCATTAAGCCATGAGAAGGGCGAATATGGGAACAATTAGACGCTGAATATAAGCGGTATTTAGATCTATAATCTTAATAGTACGCCATTGATAATCTTGAACTACGTTGTACATACGGTAGCAGAAAAACGAGTTGGTAAAGGCGCTTCGCCACTCGCGCTGGTCTTTTTTCGTGCGTGATATCCGGGCCGGGGGTGCCGCGGTGCGCCTTGACTAAAGGCTAGCTTCCCGCCACATGAAACAACAATGACGACACTGAACTGCAGCTTGCATCAGTTTCAACGTTATGTGTACATAATGTTTTGTCAATTAAAGTGGGGGGGGGGGGGGGTAACGAGTGGGTAGTTGCTCTTCATTGTCCGGTTTTGACCATATATTAAGGTCAAAATGTTGTCATGTCTGTGTTCAGAAGTTTGAGCACGACTAACGTTCTACACCCTGATACAAAAATTATGCTGAAATGATCAGTAGTTTTAAAGATATATATAAGATAGGATAATAAGAAATTTTCAACTTCCGATTTTAACCGGAAGTAAGTTCAAATGTTGGACGGGTTCTGTGTAGCGTTTGTCGAACTTTAAATGAGCTATCTGATGATGTGTAGATTATAAAAAACAAACAAATGGTTCATGAGTTATGCTTTTTACAAATATTAAACTTTGATTTATTATAATTCGATGCCCGATGACGTCATCATGACGTAAATAGGTTTGTGTCGTCTTGATAGTGAGGTTCAACTATCTGTTGAGTTTCATTGTTCAATTCAATCTCAATCTTGAGTTATTCCTTAGATAAGCTCGAAAGTGTTTTTTTGAAGGAAAAAAACGAAGGCGAACTTCGACCTAGGGTAACGACCCGGAAGTTAAGGTCATGTGAATTTGGCGTTAACTTTTCAAATGTTGCCCGTGTCTTGATCTATCATATGCCCAAATATGAATACTGTAGCTGTAATATTCAGAGACATACAGGCATTGGCATGAGGGCACTTTTCGAGCTAAAATGGCTTGTAACTTGACACCTGATGACGTAATCGTGACGTCACAACTTACTCGGCTTCTCCTAGTTATGTTCTAACTTCACATGAAGTTTCAAGTTGATCAAAGATTCGGAAGTATGCGTTTGCTTGCGGACAAAGCTCACTGAGAAGAATAAGCAAAACAAAGAAGGAAAAAAACAAAAAAAACGAACAATAACAAAGAGTTGTTCGGTCTGTAGACCCAACACCTAATTAAGTCACAAAATTATTCAAGACAAAGACATTCAAAACCTGGACCAGCCAGTAACAAAGGCAAAAGTTAAGAGTAAAAAGAATTGATAATCAATACAGAGACAATAAAATTATGAAAAATATGAGGGTTGACTGTGTACTGTGTGAATGCATTTACCACATGGTATCATATTGCAGGCTGGCATAGTTTATCTAACATTCACAAAACAAGTAAATGATATTGAATGGTCAGACAGTAGGAGGGTCAACTGTGTACTGTGTAGATGCATTCACCACATGATATTATATTGCAGGCTGTCATAGTTTATCTATCATTCAAAACCACAGTGGATGATATTGAATGGTCAGACAGTAGGAGGGTTGACTACAATTACTACATGATATCATATTGCAGGCTGGCAGTTTATCAATCATTCAAAACAGTGGATAAACGAAGAAAAACAAAACAGGAACAAAATTCCAGCGGCTATAAATTGCTCTCACCTGACAACCACCATCTTGTCCACATGATGCCTGGCTGTAGCAAAGGCATTTACTCCTACTGTGGGGACAGCGAGACCTATAAAGACATAAGCACACACACGCTCTTTATAATTCAATTTCATAATGTTAGTTAAAATATTCAAAATTGTCGGTGTATCATTGAACCATGAACACTTACATACGGCCAGAGATCATTCACATGATCTCCGAGATCATTCAGTGCAAAAATCAACGCAAGGAGAGTCAAGTTTGCAAGGCACTGCTATCGTCACCCTAAAAATTCCAGTCAGCAAGTTTGTGGTTTGGGAGCCCAAGCAAGGTCGAGCACAAAGAGGTCGAGGTCACCTAACCTATGTGGACATGCTACGCAGGGACACTGGTTTTGTGACAACAGATGAAATATCTACATGCAAGACGGACATGGAGATCTGGGGACACTTCTCTCATGACATCATTGGCCGAGGACACCACTAGTTTGAAATAAGACCACAACACTGGCTCTTCTCAGAGCCAACACTCCTTAACCCTTTCAATACCATTGTCGAGTTTACTCGACACAAAAAGCAGCGGCGTTTGAGAGCCTGTAATTATTTTGTTTGGCGCCCTCTGCTGTTGACCTTTATATAGAAGGGTAGCTTGTTTATCGAGCTTCACAATGGTGTGTATTGTATAGGGGTCGCCATTACGATATTCCGAGAAAAATTACATTGCATGCAGCAGTACTTCCAGATTTCACGCTTCCTTTTTCCCGACAAAAAATCACCATCATGGCTGTTCGTGACCTGGAGGTTTTGGTTGAAATATTTGTCGTAAGTGACTCCGAATTGGACTTGGAAATATCTGAAGAAGAACCTAGTGAAGATTCAGATGAAACTCGTGATGTTTCGTCGCCAGGCACGTTCAATTATGACAACTATCCTGACGATATACCGGTAGCTGGACCGAGCACGGCACCCGTTCAACGCCGTGGGCTTGGGCGTGGACCCGGCGGGCCTCGACCCATTCGTGCCGATCGAGGTGACAAAGGACATAAAGATAATGTATACAAATTTGACATCATATAAAAGGTAATTTCATAAGCTACAAATTGTATGCATAAAGTTTTTCCACAAAAATATGTCTTCACACAGAAAATCAAGAATGAAAAAATGTGAACACTGCACGTTGCTTTTTGTGTGTGTGTGTGTGTGTGAAAAAATGCGGTACACAGCAGTGTGACCCCTATAAAAAATGCGGTATTGAAAGGGCTAAAGAAGGAGATTTAAGCATAGTCGTACCCGCAAGTTTTCTAGCAATAGCCAACGTGCTAGCTCGGTGGTCTAGTGGGTAAGACATCTGCTCTAGTAATGCAAAGGTCGTGGGTACGAATCCCATCCGAGTGATTTGCCTATGGATTTGTTTTCACAGAACTTGGTTAAGAACTTGAGTATACAGGGCTTAACACACACCGATGTGAGTTAAGCACGGTGTAAGGGTGTAAGGGTAAAAAAACAAAGTATATTTTGCTAGTAATAGTTACTTCTTATTATCCACAACATGCAAAGCTTCAAGTATAACTTGAACAAGTGTCAGTTAACACTAACCGACGATTGGTTATGGGACAGAGTGACCTACCGTCTGCGAGGGATGGACCCGATTTGGTCCAGATGGGGTGCCCTGCGTCCATGGCAGCAGAGAAGCTCGGACACTGTTCGGATTCCACTCCCTAAATAAGTACAAAGGAGATCCGATCATTTTTTATAAATTGAAATTCTGGAGATGAAAGAAAAATTGATAAAGTGCCCCACTGTAAACTGGGTCAATATCGAAATAACGCTTTTTCCAATTTAATCAAGCTGTTTAGCAGAAAATACTTGTCAGCAAATATTGTTGCTAAGCAAAAAATGAGTGGGGCACCAGTCGCAACAATGCAAACTTTATGGAAGTTTGGCTGGTACCCCGTTTCTTCTGAGCAATATATTTCTGTGCATAGCAATTTTGTTGTGCTTGCAGCCTTAATGAAATTGGGCCCGGGACTGCACTTCAAAATGAATATTTCTCTGTCATCTTCTCTTCACAGGGTTCTTCAAACTTCAGCACAAAATTAAATGCATTCTTCGGATTAATTTGTTATTGTTACCTGGGACTAAATACTTACAATGATAATGGTTCGTGGTGATAGACTCTTTATAGCTAGAGCCATCCCAGCAATCAGGCCGGCTCCCCCCACTGGAATGATCACAGCATCCAAGTCAGGGACCTGCTCGATTATTTCCAATCCCATGGTGCCTTGCCCAGAGATAATGTGTGGATTGTCATATCTAAAAACAAACCAAAATTAAAATCAGAAAAAAGTGGGTTTTTAAAAACACTTTTCCCAAAATTACGTTTGATTGTATTGTTAATGGAATCATGCACAATAAACTTTTAGTTTTGAATCGTTACATTTCAAAAGAAAGGACAAACAGTGGCTTCTGTCAGAAGAAATTGTACGCACACTATAACTAGAAAGCTAAAACCTTAACGTATTTAGCTGAACAGAGTTTTACAAGGCCTATAGAATTTAAGTGAAAGCAGTTATTGTAAAAATATCCACATACCCATTGATATACATGCGCCCTTGTTTCTTGCCCAGTCTTATTGCGTATGTCTTGGACTGCAAAACAAAAGTTACATTTATATTTATTTCCTATATATTTATTTGGTACATGGTAGAAGTGGAATTTATTTTTTTCTAACTCGCACACATGTTCTTCAAAACTCCACAATCTGCTGTGAAAGTATGTGGAACCCACCTAAGCTGTTACGGTAGTACACCTTTTAATAACAAAATTGTGGAATACATGAATTCTGTTTAGAAGGTTCTGATTGTGGGAGGGTTAACTATTCAAATGTGAAAAGTTTTTTTTGTTTAAACATTTCTTTGGAAAATCATGTACATAATTTTGGGGCTAAATTGTATCTTAACCTAAACAACATCTCTATTTTCAGTACAGGAATCCAATTTGGGGTAAAATTCCACAAGACCGCAGTGCCTACTGCTCAAAATTTGCACCGGACCAAAATTTATTTTATAGGACCATCATCTAAAAATGACTTAGAAAGAAGAGCAGTGAGGTATTATCATTGAATTGAAAAACACAAGACCGCCGGACTTGTCCGGTTATGAGTTTGTCCAGCGCTAAAATCAATGGCCTCGGGCCTGTCTGTAGTTAAGCGTAAAATTTGAGCCCTGCAGTAAGAAAGTTTGTCCCTGAATCTCGCAATCAACAGAGTGTGAAATGACCTCCAGGAGTGAAGGGAAGAGTTTGACAGTCCAAGGTGACAATAGACGCAAACACAGAACACCTCAATTTCCAACCGTCTGACAGTTAATGACCCATGTCCGTAACAAGCAAACAAAAGTTTGAATTAATCAAGTGAGGTTTGCGGAAACACCACGTCACAAATCTCTTATGAGCTGTGGTGGTGGTTCTGAAAAAAAAACAGTAGTTAAACAACTGAAACTTATAAAAAACGGTATTCTATGAAAAAAACTATAACAAATAATTCCGCGAGAAGTTTGTTGTCTTTGCTTTGTTTAGTTAAAGTATACCTTTGGTTTTTGGAACAGTTCAATTGTTTCAATCCTACATAAATGTAGATATATATATACAAAAAAACTAACCTGTGAAAATTTCATTTCAAAAGGTGGTTGCATTTAAAAGAAATCGTTCTGAAAAGTAATACCGCGAGAACCTTTATCGCTTTGCTTTGTCAAGTCAGGGTTTCATTGTGACAGAAATGTTCTTTAAAAAACTTATAACTCAGGAAGCTCCAAAAAATTCAGAGGCTTGGTAAAAATTTACTGACATGAAGTGGTTAAAAGTGTCAAAGGTTTTATGTTCAAAACACTGACTGGAAAAGCTCCTTTAAAAATTATGACTGAATAACACTACGTTCAGACAGGCGCTCTAGAGTCGTGCTGAACCAAATTATTGAATTAAGTACATAAAAAGTTTCAGGTCTGAAACAGTTAGGAGCGACTGGACGCGCTGGATGTCGAAAGATTGAATGTTGTAGTCATTGGCTACGACTCTGGAGCGTCTTGGTTTCAGACATCGATCTTGTCATGAGCCGAACCTAATGTAAATGTTACGTTAAGTTTGCCTGTCTGAAACCAAAATTTGTTTGAGTCAACCTAGAGTTGCTCCTAATCTATTTGGTTCGAAGAGACTCGAGAGCGCCTGTCTGAACCGGGTGTAAATTGATCAAGCCTTACTTCTCCCAAATCTTGTCCATGAATGATGACTGTCGCACCGTTTTGCTTACACCTGTTGATCTTCATAATTGGAGCGATGATTGGCATGACGACAGTGACGGGGATGCCAAGACTCTGGCCGTGATACGACAGAGCGAGGGCGTGGTTTCCTGCAGACGCTGCGACAACGCCCTTCTGTTTTTGTTCCTAAACATTGTGGCAAATCATTTTTTTTTTCAGTAAACACTTGGACAGATGTTTAATCATTGATACACATTCTAGTGCAATTGTCTCTTAAATCATACTCATCATATTCCTGCTTGTTTTCAAGTAATAAAGTTCGTCAAAGATTTGTGATGAACCGTGGAACTTATTTTTCTTGACCAACCCTCCTACCCTCTGACCATTTAATATCATAAACTATACCAGTCTGCACTTTAGTATATCTACATGTTTATAGTTCAGTGCACAGTTGCCCCACCATAGCAACCAGTACAGTTGAATATTTTCAAGTTGTTAAGTCGCTGACAATTGTTACCAAGTGTAGGAGGGTTCTATAGTTCCTAGAGTTTTGCTCTTGTTGGGTTCAGGCCACCATTCATGAGTAAAACCATACATGGATTCTGATTATTAGCTACCTAAATTTGCCATGGTCATCTCTAGCAGTTCCTTCGATATTTTATATATATATATATATATATATATTTTTTTTTTTTTTCAAATTAATTTCTGTTCATGTCTCTTGTTTACTTCAGCAGAGTGTTTATTTACTTTGAGTTCATGATTATTTTTGCCTCTTAATGCCAAATTATTGTTTTTGTTTTATTTATTATTTATTTAAAATGAAGCCAGTTCTTGGTAAGTTAAAATGGCTTGATCAGGGAGACGGGGGTGGGGCAGTCATCAAGGTTACACTTTAACTTTGATGATTGATTTTCCCTTGTCTCCTTGTTCATGTCGTTTCTAGTGCCTCTAGTTAATACACTGTCCTTGGTTAATTCTCATATTTATATATTCTGAATTCTGTTTCAAAGATTGCATATATTTGTATTTATTCTTTGTTTCGTTTATTAATGTTATATTTTATATTTATATTTTTTTGTCTCTTGTTGTGAGTGGATCAACAGGCTTTCGAGCTACAGTGTTTGATTATACTTGTGTTGATCCTGGCCATCACAATTAGGGTTGTTCTTGTATTTTAGTTTACTTGTTTATGTTTAAGTTTTAGTATCCTACTCTGTGAACTGTAATTTTGCTGTTTTTAGCCATTTTTGTCTTTAACTTGTTTACTGTATACAATTGCTGTGTGTTTCTGGCCGAATAAATAATAATAATAATAATAATAATCAGGAAATTTTGTAGGGACACCACGACCAATAAAAAAACAAAACGATGACGAGAACAACCCTCTTGGCCATCGTGAAATGGTTCCGATTGGAAATTTGGATGCAAGATTATTTCTAAGGGAGTCTAAACTGAGAAGAAGCTTACCTCAGACAGGGTCAGGAGTGTGTTGCGAGCTCCCCTCTCCTTAAAACTGCAGGTAGAGAGAGAAAAATAATAAAGCTTCTTAGCACTGCTCTCAACACAAAGTGTCCTTGGTTTATACATGTACCAGCTGGTTTATACCAGGCGTGGAGCAATGGGGCTGGCCAAGGCCACCCCACTTTTTGCTCATGTTTGACAGATTCCAGAATTCGGACATACTGAAAATGTTTAACTACAATAGCCCAAACCAAGAGGCAGTGGTGGTGAGTCTGGATCTTCTTTAGAAGGCTTCTTTAAAAATATATTAGTCTACATGGTGTATGAGATCTGTCAAGAAATGCAGGTATAGATGGAAAACTTTATTAGTTTTGTGAGCCTACAGTGGAATTCTTAAGCTATATGGCGCCTGCACAGGACGCCTAACAAGTACAACTATTTTTGTCAATTTTTATTTTATTTTTTTTGGGGGGGGGGGGAAGAAAAAAGAAGAGAATTTTGTTTACTTGTTGTTACAATCACAACAAATTAAGGATTTAAGATGCGCTTACCTTCCTGTCGTCTGTAAAAAATCTTTCTTAAAGAAAAGCTCCATTCCAACAAGACTGGAAATCTGAGACCGCTGATAGAAAAAGAGAATGGAGAAAAGAATGTTGCCATTCACAATCCAAAATGTACAATGTATTCTTCATATTTTATTTTATTTTATTTAATTTCACTTCATTTATTCTGATTTACAATCAGGACTCTCAGAAAACCAAACTGTATCACTGTACAAGCCAAGAACCCAATGGAGAGAAGACAAGGGGAAGTTTCAGTGTTAGATGTGGGAGGAAAAAAAACCAGAGAATTATTCTAGGGAAAACCCACGCAGTCATGTATGGACTGACAGGCCAATCCATATAGTGACGGCGTGATTCGAACCGGGTCCTGTGTGGAAGGCGAGGAAAGATACCTCTTTAAGTTGATAGGTTGCATATTTTGCTCACGCAAAATTCAAACTTGCATGCGATAGTTTTAAACTTAAGAATAAGAGCGCAATTTCTAAACTAGACTGGGTTTAGTCAACAGCCATCTAGCCATTCGCCTAACATCACAAGACCTTAGAGAGCCACTTCAAGGTGAGGGCTACACTTAACTGATTTGGGCTGTCAACCTAAATCAACTGTCATCAGGGGCACGTTGCCACCTACTCCTTGGGCTGAAACAGGCTTACCCCCTTCAGTCTGTAAGGATGTAGGCATGGGTATCATCCACTAGGAGACTGGCTGGTAGAGCAGAAGCACTACCTTCCCAACATTTTACGAAGCGATTATGGTTAAGTGCCTTCAATAAGGGTACAAGTGTCATGATCAAGACCCGAACCCACATCCTGCCGCTGACAACACCAGAGCTTGGGTCCGGTAAACTAGACCGCCCGGCCATGACACGCCACAAAGTCACTTGATTTGGAATGCAGTTTGAGTTTTCCCCCATTTTGCTGTATTGTGAGGTTTTTCCTCCAGTTTGGCACGGCGCAGTACATGGCGTACGTATCTAAGCATTCCCCACTGGAATCAGAAATGTCTAAGCAAAAGATCAAAAATGATAACAGCATCTCAAAAAGTCTCACTTGAGCTCAACCATCGATGAGTCTTCTTCTCTTACCTGGCAGGGTGTTCGCTGAATTCCGCTCTTGATCTTATACGCAGCGGCGCTGACGTCTTGAAACTTGACAACGACTGGGTTATCGGGATCGCAGAATTCATCTGTAAGATCCTCCTCCTCCTCAGTGAGGCCACCGGCTGCATTCTCTTTGGATGTGGGACTTACTGGATCCATGTCCATCTTAATCTCACCCAAATCTGGAGCGTCATCCGACGACTGAGGGATAAGATCTTGAATCGGCATCCTGTAGCATTAATAAATAACAAATTGGAAAATTGATGGTAACCAGTGTATTGTATAGTGCAGGCGTGGAAAATCCTTGAGAGGGTAAGGCCATTTTCATTTTGCAAAGGGAACTTCCATAGACCTCTTGCACATTATATGACATCACAAGCCTAAACAGCGCCCTCACTGAGTGCGCGGCGTGCACACGTTTCTATTGTTTAGCGTCAGTGATGGCGGCCAATGCAAGTAGTCTATTGGAAAAACTTTGTAAGTGGCACCAAGGCCAAGACCAGGACCTCCATGGCCTCTGTGTAATTGCTGGCCTATAGAAATGTTTTGTTTTGTTGTTTTGTTGTTTGTTTGTACATGTAGCTGCTGGGCACCTCTGAAAAACAGTGTTTTGCTGAGAGGTCTCCCAAGGGTAAACAATAAATAAATAAATAAATAGGTCCCTCACTGTCTTTAAAACCATCTTACTCCTGGTATCATTTTCCAGCGAGTTGAACAACAACTGAAATCATTCCACTTCATAGATTGTTATTACTATTAAATATTATTTTAACAATAAATACAAACAATACAATACAAACAAGATAATAAGCCAATGGCACATGTCTGGAATTAATTTTACTGTGACTCAAAAGTCTTTACCTCCGATGCCACTGTGGCTACATAAAAAAAAAAAATATATCTCCAAAATGACCAACAAATTTGAAGAAAACTTTTAAAATATACATGAGATTGTGTTAGGTGGCACAACTGTGCACAGTATACAAATATTGACTGCTTCGAGTGGCATAGTAAAACTAGTCACTCTCGGTGATCCCCGGAGCAGCCTATCCTCGGGAAGATAGGCTGCTCCGGGGATCACCGAGAGTGACTATTTATTTATTTATTTATTTATTTATTGGCACTCACTTTTAAAACAGTGGCACACACCCAACACTACAAGTATATAGGTGGTGCGTCCATATACAAATTATTCAAGTTACAAATATGCTGTATAAACGATTTAGAATACAAAAGTACAGTGCATGTAGTAGACATAATTAACATCGCAGAAATACATATACATGTCTGTATACCCGTAGGTACATAGTTTGAACACATACATAACATTTAGACATACAGAATATCGAAGCAATACAAAAAAAAAAAAAAAAAAAAAAAAAAAAAAAAAAAAAAAAATAATAATGCAATGTAATATATACATGCAATGTAAGACACAATGTATAAAGAATACAGGGAATTAATTAATTAGCGCTGTTGTTGATTTTCCAGAACTAGTACTGCAGCTTATATAACTTAATGATCAGTATAATATTATATCCAGTCGTATCATTTAAATTGTACATAACTAGTCTGTGATATTGTTATATAATTCCGTCCTAGCTTTCCATGCACATAATAAAAATTGTTTGCATCCTTGGTCAAGTATACGACCTATCTCGTTATTATCCTGGAAGATATTATCTAACATTAGATGACGTTTTATATCTATGTTGCCATTTATAAAGAGTTGCCACATATTGTCCCATCCATTATTTAGTAGATTATTTTTTAACATGTTAAAAGAAGTGTCTCTTATTATGGCCAATTTGGTGCACTCAAACATGAAGTGTTCGATTGTTTCTTGCTTATCTTTATTACATAGTTTACAAATCCCATTATATTCGTTCGACCAAGCTATCTTTCTACCTTCCAGGTTCAGCACGTTTGATCTTGCCTTAAATTTCAAGTTGCACCCAGCGAAGTTAAGTTTGTCCAATAGATACGGTTCAAGGGAAGGCTGTGTCTTGTGTTTGATGTAGTTTCTTAGTGTTGATTTACCCTGAGCGTTATCGTACCAATTGTTGTAGTCAATAGCTTTATAATTGCTTTTGAAAGTATTGGCCCATCGCGGGATTATTTCACTATCTACATTATAAGAATTATCCATGTTACACTCCGCCAGTATGTCGCGAATGTTACGAAGCCAAGACCACTTCAGGGTGTCCTGAATTGCAAATATGGCATTGAATAAGAGTTTTGGCCAGCGATCGTCATCCATGCTTTTCAAACGATTAAAGTACTGAACACGTTGTGTATTTTGAATCGAGGCTAGCGATTGCCAGCCCAAATCACCATATAATGCTTCCTTTGCAACGTTTCTCGGGGCTTTAAGAATAATTTTCGCCATTTGATACTGTAGGTTTTCAAGTTTAAGTACAGGCGATTTTCCATTACCAAACCACACTGAGCAGCCGTAATTAATTGATGAAAGGCCTATGGATTTCCATAGTATATCCCCGTAGTACACTCTGTTAAAATCATCTTGACTATCAATTATTGACTTTATATAAGATATTATACGATTACCTTTTTTTAAGGTTTCCTCTATGTGAACATGATCCGAAAGATCCCTTGAAATATAAATGCCAAGATATTTATACGTGTTTATTTCGGTAATATATTGATTTCCGATTACCCATTTCCTATGTGGATTGGTCCGTTGGCCAGTTATCAGTACGTTTGATTTAGTGTGGTTAAATGATAGCTTCCATCGCTTAGAAAATTCATTTGCTGTATCAAGCAACATTGTTAAGTCTGTTTCACTGTTTCCTATTAGGACCACATCATCGGCCCAGAAGAGGCATCCGATCTTTTGGTTTAAGATTGTAACACCTCGGTTTTCCTTAGTAATCATTTTAGCCAGTTCGTTTATATATATACAGAAAAGAATAGGGGATAATACACATCCCTGCTTTACTCCTTCGTCTACATCGAAAAAGGATGTTTCAATATCATTAAATTTAACTTTGGATTCAGTATTTTTGTACATATTTCTCAAAATATTTAGAAGGCTCCCGCTAATCCCGATATTTTGTGCTGCGACTAGAAGACCTTCCCTCCAGACGGTATCGAATGCTTTTTTGAAATCTAAGAATGCTAGATAAGTATGTTTTCCTTCAGCTTTTCGAGCGGCTAAAATACTCTTAAGGGTAAATATGTGGTCCTCACAGCGTCTACCTTTGCGAAAGCTACCTTGAACTTCAGTAAGAATATTATTGTCTTCAATGAACTGTGAAATTGCTTGTGATATTATCCTGTTATAAACCTTTGATACACATGAGGTAAGAGTTATACCTCTATAGTTGTTCAAATCTTTCTTGTCTCCTTTTTTGAAAATCGGTATGATTATTCCTTTATTCCATTCGTCAGGGGTACATTCAAGGTGATTAAGTCTTTTGAACAGATTGTATAATGAAATAATCATTCCATCACCACCATTTTTTATCATTTCGTTTGTGATAGTATCAACACCAGGGCTCTTGTTATTTTTACATTCATGAATCGCATCAATTACATCCTTAATTGAGAAATCCAGAGAGTCCAGTTTAATTGTACATTTGTCATTTTTGTCATTTTTTAGTTCGGTGTCCCTGGTGTATCCCGTAGGTTCTGCGTCATGTTCATTCATGACATGTTTCTTTTTCCCCAGCGTATTATAATACATCTTGAGCGTGGATTCCATTTGTTTATGGTCCGAGGTTGTTTGTGTTGTTCCGGGAATTCTAATCGACGGTACTTTCAAGTTATTTACTTTATTACCTTTCAGTTGTTGCCAGAAATCGCGGCTTTGTACGCCACCCCTTTTCATGATATCCGAACATCGATCAACCCTCTTAGTCATCGTCTTTTGCCTTATTAAGGATTTACACTGAGTACGTTTATCTTGGTAATCCTCCCAAAGGGAGTTGCCGACATCTTGATCAAAGTCGGGTTTTCCTTTGTTCTTACAGTAGTGTCGATGTGCCCGACAGGCTTCCTTTCTTGTGGATATTGAGTCATGTATGTCTTTGTCAAACCAAGCTTTACAATTTGTTCGCTTTAGTTTGTAGCCTATTGTTTCCTTTGCGGCTTGTAGTGTGAGTTTTTTCCATTCCTCCCACGTTTTACTATGCCACGAGACAAAGCAGTCAATATTTGTTTTATAACACCCCTTCCTTTGATTCTATCTGTATACTTTAATCAAATTAATTCACACAACACCTTTATTCATCCAACGTTTATCTCCAACGTTGTGTTGCGTGCAGAACAGTACTGTTGAACAATTCTTTCGACATATTTTATGCTGCTTTTAGTGTTCTTTGAATCTGCTGAGTCTATAAAATCTCGTAATTCATCTTCAGTAAAACAAATCGCGGACGGGGCTCATTGTCCTCCATTTTTCTGGTAGAATCAATCGTCAAAAAACTTTACGTACGTCGCAATCAATCGTCAAACAAGAACTGTAAAATCTTACGTTGAAACACAGAGTTTTGACAAAATAAGAGGGTACCAGACTACTGCTGTTACGTTCGTTCTCTAAACCGTATTTCAAATGCACACATTTTGTTCATTACACCGGGTTCGAGGTTGTCAAGCAGCTCGTTTAAATCAATGTTTGAAGTCAATGTAGTCAGGGTATACCAGGGTATCCATGCACTAGTACATCGGTTGCTAGGCTATCGTTGAATAGTTCGTTGAATAGTTCGTTTGGTCGGTGAACATGTACAAGAGTAAAAATATACAACACCATGTGACACGCTCTCTGCCAATCAACAGATAGAATCAAAGGAAGGGGTGTTATAAAACAAACTGTGCACAGGTACATGTACGTACTAATGTATACATGTGTGTACTAGATGCATTCACCGCTTGATATTGCACGCTGATATAGTTTGTATCATTTAGAACCACAGCTGAATTATATCAAATAGTCCGACAATAACAACATTAACCATTTAATAATTAATAACTCAGAATGCACCTTGCCAACATGACACTCCTGGCGCTGAAACTTGATGGAGATTGTTAAGAATGATTTTATGAGACTGAAGCAACCATAATACACTGTACGACACCTTAAAAGGAACAAGGTGAGGTGCACATATTGCTGCCAGACAATGCCAGAAACAACCGAACTCTTTATGATAATTGAGATGGGTTCTTTTATGTGCATTATTACACAACACACAGGACGATGTCTTGAGGAAGGACAAAGCAATTTTGAGTTACATCATGTCAGGACTCGAATTTGGGGGGGGGGGGGGGAATCCTCAAGACAGCAGGGCTTGTAGCTCAAAATGTTTACTGGACCAGTTTTTTGTTTGTAATCTCGTTTGTATAGACCTTATGCATATGACGTCATTTGAGTAGGGCGCCCTCACCTAGAGGTCAAACGGAAGATGCTCATTGGCCAGTCTTGTGCGCCGCGCGTACAAATCAGCGCGTTTCCATTGTTTCATCATCAGTTTACCTCTAAGATGGCGGCTTGGTGACGTCAATGCATAAGGTCTATTATGTGTAAGTATTCTTCAATACTCAACAGAATTGAGAAAGATTCATCAGAGTGAAAGTCAACATTTCAACAAAACCACAAGACTGCCACACTTTTCCAGTCATGAGTTTACTGGCCGATGCTAAAATCATTGGCCTCAGGCCGGCCATGCAATCCAGTGTAAACTTCGAGCCCTCTGCATGTATGCATAATTTGTTCAACAGGATGCTATAATGAGCCATTTATAAGCTTTCCAAAAATATTTATTGTGCAAAATCTAACTTGTCAAAAATGTCTTGAGAGACACAGGGCTTGACCTTAACACAAGACCGATGTTTAACAAATTGCGGCGTGCCAGTGAGTCAAAGCAGGGCTTGAATTTTACACTGGACCGCAGGTCCGAGGAGGCCAGTGATTTTTGTGTCAGGCCAGTAAACTCACAATTGGACAAGTCTGGCGGTCTTACGATTTTCAATCTTCATTTAAAAAAAAACTTATGCTCAACTAGATTTTGATTCTGATAAATATCTTTCAATTATGTTGAGTACCAAAGTCTACTTGAAACCCATCAGACAAATGCTTTCAATCTTTTCTTCTCAAAACAACAACAACAACAACAACAACAATACAGTGTATGTTAAAACTGTGTAGTCATTTTGAATCTGGTCTTGTGAAAAATTTTCCGATCTGGCCAGTAAAAAATTCTGAGCTACAAGCCCTGCGGTCTTGTGAAATTTTCCTTCAAATTCAAGCCCTGCAAAGATGTACTTCTTAACTTGCCAAGGATGGGGGAGGGGGGGGGGGCTACTAAAATACTTGCAACCTAACTTTTTAAAATGTAATTTTTTCAGTCAAAATAAAGCTGAAAGTTTTTCTTAAGAATTATAACGGGATGCAATAATCAGCTGTCAGTATTTAAAAAACAAAAAACCCCATGTATCATAAAATCTTACCTGCAAATATTTCTAAATACACAATAACCACTTTTCATTTTTGAGGTGCTTTTTCTTTTTGAAAGGTAAGACAAACGAAACAAATTTAAACTAGATTTTCTGGACAGAAAAATCAGCATTTGACATAAAAACTCAATTTTAATACTGCCTCTGTACAGTACTACAACTGGGACCACTAGCAGTGTACATTCCTGAATACTAAAAAAAGGAAAAAATTGTTCATGGCCTGAGTTTCAACCCCAGCAGAGTCTTTCTCGAAGGCTAAAAATGACAACACAACACACAATTAACACTAGACTGCTTAGAACTGTTACACCAGTATACCGGTTTGTTGTGTTGTCAATAGCCTTCGAAAAAGACTCTGCCAGGGTCGAAACGTCAGGCTATTAACAATTGTTTGCGTTTATACAATACATGTAGGTCCTTTTGGTTGATAAACAGTTTGAATCCTATTTTCTCCTTTTAGTACTATTTAAGACAAAAATTACCATAAAATAACAAACTCACACATGAATGCTTGAAATTTCCCACCTACCCTTTCCACAGATGTTATATGACTGCACACAATAGTACATTTACTAGGGTTTATGGTCAACAAACAGTCCTTTAGATCATACAGTACAAGTACTTGGGTCAAGGCCATTGTTATTCAGTAATTCAGTGAATTGTGACACAACTCATTATCCAAGCACTTTTACTTAGGGATATTCTACAAAACTCTTTGTAAACACATTCTTCCCCCACTTAGGGATATTCTACAAAACTCTTTGTAAACACATTCTTCCCCCCACTTAGGGATATTCTACAAAACTCTTTGTAAACACATTCTTCCCCCCACTTAGGGATATTCTACAAAATTCTTTGTAAACACATTCTCCCCCCCCCCCCCCCCCAACCCAGTGATTCTGTAGACTATTTACCTTGCTAACAAAAACATCAACATTGTACAATCAACGGCATAATTGGCAAGCAGTATACTACACTGTATGATAAACTGTTTTTTGCATCATGTAATTACTACATCAAATTTGTAAAAAACAAAATCAGCCAAGTACATTTTAAAATGTGCAGTCATACAGTCTGTGTTTTTTCTTTAACTTTAGAGTTCAACTTATTAAATACATGTAAGCCCTAATATGCAGAAATTGGTGGATCCTGGATTTTTTTCCTCTGACAAGAGCAATTGTCAGAAAAATAAATGAAACAAAAATAGGTTTACATTCAATTCTGTTCTGAAAAATGTTCAAGCTACACAAAATTGTGTACACAAGCTACAGAAATAGGGTACTGTACTTACATAGTATTTTCCAGTAGATATTTCCTTGTCCTCATTCCTGAGGTCCTAGACCCTTTTAAAAAACACCCACAATTCAATTCAAAACACTGTTGAACTTTAAAAACGGGCAAGCAATGGCAATGAAATTCAAAAAATGCAATGCAAGCCAATCCAACTGTGACAACATTAACAGGGATCCTGCATAAAGCTTGCGGTGAATTCACTCTGTGTACAGTACATGTACACAATGCATGAGTGGGAGTATAAAGGGTTGGTCATGGGCAGAGTGTCTCTATTGGCTCATGGGCCTTGATGAGCAGTGGGTAGCAGTCTGTGACACACTTAGTGGGCGGGTCTAGTGGAGTGGAGCTTGCTATGTAAACGATCATGCAAGGAGGAGATGCAGATCAAGGCATGTCCGATCATCGAACTACATGTATGGGTCCATACTAGCCAGACGGTCATGACCATGCTAAGAGCTGTGCATTAGAATTCTAGCTGGGCATGCACTGATGGCCATCTCTGCAATCCATCATAATGAGGAGTCCATGACTAGACCATACCCAGCACAGAACCAAATTAACCAACACAGACGACCAACACAGACTAGAAGTTAAGAAGTACATTAGGCCCTAAGCCTTGAAATTCTAGCAAATTACTAAAAGCAGTTTGACCTTTCGGTTTGACCTTTATACTGAGGAAACTTTGTTACTACACGGGTATCAAAATTAACACTGGACATAGGTCCAAGACCAGTGATTTTAGTGTTCTGTGGGTAAACTCATAATAAATGAGTTTTACAGTTGAATAATTTAATGCATCGCTGTGTAACAACAACAGTAAGTTCAAATGTTGACTTTCAGTCTGATATGCATGACACCTTTCAATTCTGTTGAGTATTGAAGAAAACCCATTAATAATGTAGTATACAAAATAAATCTAAATATGATTTAATACTTAACTAGTGCTTGTATTTAACAAAAACAGTTTAAAACTATGATCTACCTATAGTTTTTTCTCACTTTGATTCTGGCCTTGTAAAAAAAAAACTACATACTTGTACTGGTATTGTGGCTCCCCTCCCACAAAAAAAATATTAACAGAACAATTTGAGGCTTGTTCTCTGAAACATGATCTTAATAATGAAGACAGTCCAGCTGCTTTTCTTCAGTAAACCAAAAGCGGGTCACATTGGGCATGGTTTTTGTTACATTGTGCACAGGGAATATGAAATTTACAGAAATTACGATGTTTAACTTTTGAGAGGATTGGACAAATTGTGATCTTTTAGGCATTTATTTACAGAGGCCCTCATTTCTTTAGTCACTCCTGCGCTCCATTTTGGATTGGTCCGATTACATTGAAGAATTGCAATTATGTTGAGCACAAAGATAGTAACCCGTACAAGAATAAAACTTAACTTGACAAGTTTGAAAAATGCAGGCATTAGCCAGGGCGAGTTTTGAAGTTGCACTGGCAAGTCTTTAACTTGTGCAAAACTTTCTAATTGTGTTCAACACATTGTTGTGGGTGCCCTTCAAACAAGTTACTGAAATGTTTGTTTTTCCTATCCTTAATTTGACGGCGTACAATATTATATGCTTTTTAGGGGAAGAACGCATTTTCCATACCAGTTTGTTTTTGTTTTTTGGGTGAAACAGGAGAACATAGATAATTTCAAAAGACAAAAAAACATTAGCCAAGGTAAACTTGATAAGATGGCACTTTTGAGCACAACTTTGTCTGGTTGGGAAAACAATATTTATCAGCATCTATTCAAAAACTTTTAAATTTAATAAATCTCTGCAAAGTTTTGGATTTTTTTTTTTTCCCAGATCGGCAAAGGTTTTGTTACTGATTCACTGCATGAAAGACGGTGTATTGGCAAAGCAAACAGAAAAAATTATCATACCGCTTATACAAACTAAAGTTTGTTCCCTCGTCAGATTTTGGTAATTGATCTCCATCAGTACTGGGCATTTCGTGATGAGCTCGCAGTCGAAGACGAACTTATTGTCAAGGGTGAGTGCATTATCATCCCCGCTTCACAGCAACAACATGTCCTCCTCCAGCTCCATGAAGGCCACCAGGGTAGCGAAAAAACCAAGCTGAGAGCCAAAGAGTGTGTTCTTTGGGTAGGCATAACCAAAGACATCGACACACTTGTGAAAAATTGCCCAACTTGTCAGCGGTTCCAGACAAGCACAACCACGGGAAACTCTTCTTTAACACACTGTCCCCACTCGCCCATGGCAAGTTCGGTACTGACCTGTTCTTCTTCGAAGGTGATAACTTCCTCATTGTGGCTTACTACTAAATTTCCATTCATCCGGAAGCTACCAGTGCCATGCACAAGCCTAGCAGTTGTAAACGCCACCAAATAAATCTTCGCTGAACAAGGTATCCCTGAGAGAGTTGTCAGTGACAATGCCAGACACTACGACTCAAAACAGTACAAAGATTTCTCCGTCTCATGGTGTTTTGACTATATCACCTCTTCACCCCACTACCCCAGATCAAATGGATTCATCGAGCGCACGATTCAAACAGTCAAGAAAACCATACGAAAGGCTCGATCCAGTAGCAGTGATGTAAATATGGCACTCCTCTGTCTTCGAACGACCCCGGTTGACCATACTATTCCCAGCCCTGCACAACTCCTCTACAACAGGAGAATCAAAGGCAACTTACCTGCGAAAATCCACAACTCCCTCGCAGCTCGTGACAAGATCCAAGAGCGTTTGTATGAGCGTCAGAGTACCCAGAAACAATACCATGACAGACAAGCCAAAGATCTCCCTCCCCTACGATCCGGTCAAACCATCTCCATTCGTGACCCCACCAGTGGCTGTTGGACACCAGCCACTGTAGCAGAGAAATGCCACGAACCGAGGTCATACATAGTCCGCACCCCCAATGGAAGTATTCTCCGTCGCAACCGCAGACACATTCGTGACTTGGAACCAGTCAAGAAGCGAATGACCTTTGACATTGACCCTCAGACACCCTCACAGTCATCACTCCGACCTCCAGTCACCACCCCCCCACGAGTCAACACACCAACCCCACCACCTTTCCATCAACCAACGGTTCAACAACCGGTGTACAAAACTCGCTCTGGAAGACTTGTGCGGAAACCTGAGAAACTTTCTTTGTGAACATTGAACATTCCATCTTGATGATGCCAACCATATACTCGAACATTTACCAAAAATTGTTTTTCTGGAAGAAAATTTGATACTCAGTTTCTTACAAAAATTCTTATTTTTGCCAACACCAAAGTTTTTTTTATTTAAACCAAACCGGACTCCTTTAACAACCAAAGTCCAAAATGCTTCAAACCTTTGTGTTCATTTCACAGAAAATGTTTTATTTTATTTCTAAACCTTATGTGATAGACTGGAAAAAAACTCCAGTGTAATCCTAAAATAAAGGATTATTACCAACCATTTTTCTACAGATGAATGCAGTTGATTCATCATTATTTGATCAAAGAGAACAAAAACCCGTGTTCCACATTATAATTTTGTTTGTATTTAAAATCTGTGATTATACAACCCTGTTCTTGAATTCAAAGCTTTTTTTTTTAAAAGGGGGATGTCACATCTCCACACGCCAACAGAGGGCGGTGTTATTCAACATGGCTGATTAAACAGTTGTAACAGCATAGAAGTCTCCTCGTTCCTCAACCCTTATTAAGGCCACATGCCAACAGGAGGGTTACAACGATTGCAGAGGATGTAAAGCCACAATACACACTAAGTATATGGGCTGGCTGGCATAGGTGCTAGGTCCAAGGCTACGATGTTTGTGGCAATTATACAGTACACTTTAAAAAACAGGCATGGATTGATATTTGGTCCTTGGGAAAAAAAGTAGAAATATTTTATCGAGTACAAGGACTGACCCGCATGTACACATGATAAAGGCTCTAACCATGGAGGTAGAACGAACTTTTAGGCTGCACAATTTTTCAGATTTGTTTAAGGAGAAATCAGAAATCAGACCATGGATGTAGATGTAGAAACCTCCATGATCAGAACAGAGCAAGACTGAATGAAGTACGTAGGAAGAAGTAGACCCAGTAACTGGGGCGCTGTACTCCTTTTTTAAAATTTTGGCATCATCGGTCGTATTAGCTAATAGACTCTAGTCTAAGGAAGAAGCATATTCTTGTGTCCAGCAGAGAAAATCACAAACTATGCCGGTTGGTTGGCAATTAAAAATAAAATTATTTGTTTACTCACCTCACGTCACAATTGGAAACTGTACACTGGGTGTGAGAGTATCACCAATCTCTTTGGTGACAATAGAATTCGTGATTGTAAATTATAAAATTGAAGTCAATACACAGAACAAAAATGAAGGCAGGACGTCCACTCTCTCAGTTTCACAACACTTTTTCAGCGACGAAGAAAACACGCCGACTGATTTCGGACGAAGCGACTTGGTGTGACGTCAGCAAATCAAGGAAGGCCATACAAAGACTGGTTTCCGGCGTTGACTGTACGTTGTAGCCAAGGGAGCAGTGGACGGAACCAAATTATTCCTGCTAACAATACGTGCTTGTTGACAGTTTCTAGCATTTTAATTGGTTAATCGGGACAGCGCCCATAGAATGGACCCTTTCCATGAAATATGCTAATTACATTCACGCATGCGTACAGACCCTGCTGGTTGGCAAACGCCATAGAGTTGTGCACTAAGTAGACGCACAAGCGCGTCTGCGTCACGCCACCATCAGCCCCACACAAAAAGGGGCAATGTTCCATCATTTTGCCAACCAGCAGTGTAAGTGCGCACGCGTGATGTGCAATTTAAATATTTCATGGGAAGGGTCTATTGCATCATCAACTTTCGTTGTGTACGCATACGTGCTGTGCACGAGGCCTCAGTCAATGTACAGACAACTAACACTATGCACAATACATCTATTTCTACATCCATGATAAAACACAACTTTAAATCAAGACTACAAATTATTTCAATTATTGAGAATGTTGAGATAGAAAACCTTTGCGGTGTGGACCATGGAGAAAGGAAATGGCCTTCTTGGTCCCCACATAACTTAATGAAACTTGGAGAAGATTATTGGGAGGAGCTCGGAGGCGGGCAGTGTGTATGAGAAACAAAAACAAAATATTAAAACTGATGAGATTGACAAATTGTACGCTGTGACTCGAAAGTTAATCCAAACTTTAAAATGGGAATATAATCGAAAAATTTAGGACAAAATATCAAATTAGGCTATGTACATAAAGCAGATAAATAGAAAAACCAAAAATATTATGACACAAAAAATATAAATAAAAGGAGCTGCTTTGAAATAAGAAAATTATTCATGCATTACATTTATTTGATTTCCTTAACAATATAAATTCATCAGTACATTTAAAAATTGCCCCCACCCCCCGTCACATTGCTGCGTCTATCAGGAAAACTTCCGAAAGTTTAACAAGTTCATTGCCCGAAGAAACAGGTTGTAATAAAGAAACCCCTGCCCAATTTTGTACACTGCTGATTAAATTGTTGATTGATGCAATAAACGATCTTGTGATCAGTTCACCGACAGTTCACTTGTCAAGGTGTCCGTGTATTTGAGTAACTGTGTAGCAATAGGATTAGACGATCATTACGCAATCGGCGGTATATTTCCTCCAAAACGGACCTTAGCCTTCAGATCACTCGATGATCGTCAAGCCTGAGGTATAATTAGGCCCAGGATCAGATTGTAATTTGCCCCTAACAAATGCAATTCCGCCACAGTATGATGTTAAGCATGAGTTCATCTGGGTCTGAGGTTATTGTATTCTTATCTCCTGCAAGATTGCTGACGTAATTGTTTGCCAACTTAAAATGTTAATTACGTTACTCACTAAATATTGTTTGCTTAGGGTTGTGGTATAAGTTTGAGCCCTTCCATTCGCCCGCCGCCGTTTGAATTTTCTTCATAAAAAAGAATCGCTGCACATATGTGGCAGAGGGCGCCCCGTCTCACCGTTGATCCGTCGTGCTGCACCCTTGCGCAAACATTGGCAGCACGGGAAGATCGTTCTTAAAATTTTGACGAACGCCCGACGGAATTCTTTGCTCCTGAAGGCGTACATCATGGGATTCACCGCTGAATTACTGTATAAAAGATGAAACGAGAAGAGCTTGAAGATTAAAAGCTCTTCCACTGTGAATATTGCATCAGCACAAGACACAAGGGAGGCGGGAGTGTACTCTAAGATGAAAACCCCCATGATGAGACCAAGTGTCTTTGCCGCCTTGAGTTCCAACCCGAGATTCCGCTGACTAATGTGGACGACTCGGGCTTGTTCCCAAATGCGCCGTCGCTGCTCTCGGGCAACTTTGAAAATCCTCCAGTAGAAATACCCCATCGTTGTGAACGGGATAAACGCTAGGAAAACGATCGCCGTGCACCTGTAGTAGCCGAAGGGGTGAATGAAGAGCAAATCGCAGTACCCCAGCTCGTATAGGAGTCTAAGCTATTCCAACCGAAGAACGGCACCAAGCTAAGCAGAATGGCCGCGACCGACCATGACGCGCAGATGAGGAATCGGACTCGGTTGGTTGTCATGTGGCCGCGGTATTGAAGCGGTCTGGAGATGGCTAAGAATTGCGATCATACGCCACGACCACGAGGTGGCTCGTGGACACAGCAAACGACACGCTGGTCAGTTGACCCCCAATCAGACATAGAGGAGAGACATCAACCACCACTCCCAGGGCCAGCGTCACGTCGATAGGAATGCAAAGGAACGCCACGGACAGGTCGGCAACGGCCAGGCTCGCCAGAAAAGCGTTGGTCGTTGATCGCATGTTTGAGAACCGCACAACTGACACCACCACTAAAGTATTCCCAACGGTTATACCCAGAAATATCACGGCGTCAAACACAAGAAAACTGACACAGTAAGCTGTTGTCAACCTCGTAGAGCAGAGAAGCCAATGAGGCCGAAGAGGAGTTTTTTTCCATCTTCCAAAAAAGACACCTACTTAAATTCGAAAAAGGTTCATGGAGGTCGGTTCCTCGAGAAGTGACCCGCAATACATGATACAGTTTGTATATAGATTCTCAGTCTAGGTTGTCGTGGACAAGAACATATGTTTTTTCTAGCTTGAGTAAATACTGGACGTTAATGATCCACAAGCAAACAGACCATTGCGAAGACTGAGACCGCCGCCTTAATTAATGGATGTATATGGGGGGGGGGGGGGGGGGGGTCATTACCGTCAAACGCAAACATTGAGTCGGAAACTGAGTCTCGCCATCATTGTGTGTGGACATTAACTGTGTGGGATGTGTGGGTGTTTGTGCGATCCGTTGATGTTTTTAATCTGTTGCTTGGTTAACTGCAAACAGCGAACAGAGCAATTAGAGTGTTTGAAACTTTTATTACGTTGTCGTTTATCACTGATGGCTGTGAACAAAACATGACATAACTGAACCTACAAAGAGTTGAAATTGAAAGTTGTAAAATAAAATAAAAACATGTTCAACCAATAAAGTTGCACGTCCTGATTTTGGCCGGGGAAAAAGAAATCTGACTAAACGAATATTGACAGATGATGTTTCAAAACGGACAATGCACAAAATACATGTAACAATCGAACTTGTTTATGGATGACGGACGTGAGATATAATGTCGGGATCCTTACAATAATTCATTAAATTTTGTTGATTTTAATTAACAACATTTTGGTGTATTTATTAGTGCAATACCTTAAATGAAAGCTTGTATTTTTCACTTATCTATACATTAATATAGCTTTTTTAAATTTTAACCTAAATTTTTGAGTCAAATTCGTTCAAAAATCAGACCTGGGATCTGTATAGCCTACGGACACTTTAAAAACATCGTCGTCTTTGCCAAGGTACTAAATTTTATGATGATCAGTCTATTCTTTAATTAGGTAACTGTAAAGCCCTTTCAAAAACCACGGCCCATTTGGCTCTAGTCCAGCTTTTGCTCCGTTCGTCTGCCTGTTTGAAGCCCCGTACCGAATGCCGGGTGCACGATTTCAAAAATATAACAATGCCTAAGTATGAGCCTTAGCCCAATTAAAGCCGTGGTTTCAACCCTCTAGCCAACGTCAATCCAAAAACTGACCCATATGCCACAACCCTACAACCGAATCTTTATTGTGGCCTCACCAGCTCATTCCGGCAGTCTTCGGGTGAGACCGGTGGAGCCGAGCGAACCAACGCTACCGTATAACACAACCTTGCCTTGTTTGACAAACGGGCAGGGAACGATTATATTGGGAACGACGCTGCGAAGCGTCCAATCTTTAATTATTGGACTCCAATATTGTCCATAGAAAAATAATGACCGACACTTGACACGTGTTCCACCAATCAAATGGCAAGAATCTCTCTGTATGGTTTCCTATCAACCCTTTCAATTAAATCTAAAAACAAAAACCTCGCACCCAGAGCGAACTAAAGCAAACATCATTAGCCATGCATTTTGAGATAAGCCTATGTGAACACATTTTGGGCACTATTTTACTGGTTTGGGTAAATTTGTCTGTAGACACCCAAACCACCGAGGTAGAATTTCTACCTCCATGCCCAAATCCAACCCTGCATGCACTCCTATTGTCCACCTCAGTCAAAAAGTCTCACGAAACACTCTTGGTGTTACATCTGTGGAGTCTGGACAAACGTATAAATACAAAAGTGTGCTATTTGCATCTCCTTGTGTTGAATCTTGTGTCCTCATAACCAAACCTAGTTTATAACCAGCCATGGGCTGACCCTCCTCCACCCCGTGGTAACCTACGATCTCACGGCGTCATGTGTTCACCGACTGGCTCTATGACCGTCCCGAGTTCCCCGTCGATATTGATTTATCGACTTGTCGACCCGTAAATGTACAACACACATTAATAGTTTATCATGTAACGGGACCTGGAACAATGCATTCTCCTGTACACTAGATACACGCACAAAGGAATGTAACTGTTTACCGTTGACTCAGTAACATTGTGACCTGAAAGCCGAATTAGAATGAAGTTGATGGTTGGTGAATAAAGTCAGCATTTTTGTTTCGAAATCGGGAGAGAATATTTTAAGACGATCGAACAACTACCTACCTTCCAGTCCTCTAGAGTTTAAACATGGTTGTTAACTAAAGACAACGCATAACGCGATACCAACGAGGTGTGGGAATATCGGCCTCCTACCACTAAAAACCGTCTTCGAGGAGCTGCCGAAATAAGGCAAGTTTTCATCATTATTTTCTAAATGAGGTCTTAAAAGCATTAATACGACAACTAGAAATTAAGTTTCGTCGTGTGCCCAGAAGGAGGGCGTAAGGCTCTACGCCCTTCTTCCGGGCACACAAAAGTACCCCTTTTCAAAAGGCCGTCGGCTTGCATGGCAAAAACAAATTTTGACATTACTGTTTCATTTTTGTTACTTGAATTACCTCAAAGACATGTTTTCCCATTCCCAGCATGCAGAATTTAACCTTCCTTTAATGACTTATGAATGGCAGAAAACCATATCAAACTTTCATTCTCAGTTTCTCTTTAAACACAAATTTTTCCATTACTGCTTACGCCCTTTTTCCTGTAATTTTTCGTTGCGTCCTACTTCAATTCCACAGGCATACGATTGTTTGTTTTTTGGCAAACTTATTAGAGATTTCTATTTTCTGATCATCACGTCTAATGCGAGCAAGACGAAAATGACTTTTAAATTCGCACAAGGACGTCTGCTTTCGAATCTCATAAAACAACTGACTTGAGAGGCGATTTGCGGAGAATGGGATGTAAAGCTTGTGAATAAAATTATTGTTTGATATGAATCATTTCAGGAACCGAAGGGGAGTGGTCTAAGTAAATCGTGGCGAAGGTGTGTTGAAGCAAATCGAAGGACTTGGACCAGAACTTGATGAGGTTCTTCAAAAACCTAACAAAAACCCAACTTTAATGACAAGGTGACATACCGGATTCCCCATTATGGAATCGTGTGACTATTTTTGAACAAAATACGGTTTTGTGAGGCAGTGTTACCATTTTTGTCAAGATGTCGATTGTGATACCCAAAAGCGCCCAAAGATGGCCAGTGGAGCCAGAACAAAAAGGAGACGGTAAGAAAACTGGAGAGAAAAAAGGTGTCAAGCAGAGTAAAGCGTACAACTCTGCCAAGACACTGAATGATCGAGAGCAGAGGAGGCTGACCCTAACTTTAGACGTCTATAAGAGAGACCTCCGGTCGACTACCCACTTCATCAACCTAGAACAAAAACAGCTCAGACGAGAGCTGCAGATGATCAACCCGGACATACAGGTCGACCCGGCGAAAGGGTTCTTCCTCCCGCAAGGGGTGACCCAAGAGCAAGCGGAGAAACTGAAGGATAGCCGGCGGGCGAGCATGCCGGTCGCAACCAGGAGCATCTCGCTAGCGGAGTTTGACGAGATGCGCCAGAAACGGAGCAAGAAATCCCGGGAGGCTTTTGAGAGCTCAAGCAAGGCACCCGGTCAGGACGGGGAAGAACCACCCACGGAGGATGATCTGGTGAACCGGGCGAGGAGGAGGGGCAGGAGGGGTGCTCTGCAGATCCCGGATAAACCCACAGCTTTCACGTCCATGGCCAGGGTGAATGTGAACCAGTACGGAGGAAACACCGAGGCCTCGTCAAGGCAGGCCGCGTCATCGATGAGAAAATTGAACAAACACTGACCATATGCCGGCCGGCTGACTGTGTAATTTTTTAACCATAATTATATACTGTACATTGTAAAAGTAATTTCATCTCGACGTAGGCAGCAGTTTCCTAGCTTTATGGGGAAACATGCGAGAAGATTAGTTAAGGTACAAATCCAAGGAAAATTTTTCCCTGTATAAAACGTTTCGTCATTTCAAAAAAGCAAACCAATACATGTATTTATAATCTTGTCATTTGTTCATCTCCAATGGCTTTAGGCTTATCATGGGTGCGACGTTCAAATGGTACGCGGGATCGGGAATGCTGCAGGGACGAGTAACCGGTGCATAAATACAGAACTAACGAAAATCACGAAATTTTCTATAGGCCTATAAAAAGAAGTTCCAACAATCGATTATAGCAATGAACCTGCGAGCTTCGGATTAACGTGCCGGCGCTCTACCAACTGAGCTATATCTAGCCCTTTAAATAATGGCGGTCTCCCTATCGTTCGGGGGCGCCAGTCAGAAGGCATTCATACAGGATTGGTGTTATTTAGGATTTATGGTAGAGCTGACAAAAATAGTTATACAAGTCGTCCAGCAAACTTAAAAACTACTGGCACATAAATAAAGGTTTGTTTATAACAAAACTGCAATCTGTCTGTGGGTGTCAAAGTTTCTACCAAGGGGGTCACTATTTGTTTATTTGACAAGTATATTTTTGGAGCGATGAAACACCTCGACATAAAAACAGGTATTGAATGAAGACTATATGACCCAAATCACTTGACATAACCACATCATAAATCTTGCTTGGGCCATTTAGGGAGTCATCTTTCCCTTGTGTAGTATTGCTGTATGGTGCGAACTTTAGGTAACACAATAGTGCAGTTACACACAAACCCGATCTTTGCATGCATTTTGACTCCCAAAATTATACCGTCTGATATGTGGGCAGAGGGTGCCCCCCCCCCCAATGTTCCCATACTGTAACACACTGTTTTCCTCTTGTACAGAAGTACCCCCCCCCCCTAAAATTCTCTAAAGAATACAATGAAGACAAAATAGGTGGTGGAGGGTAAACCATAATGCACCTCATCGAGCACCAATGCCCGAAATGCCACACACCGTGTGCAGACAGTAGCTGCATGCGACGTCAGTGCAAGGGTTCAGTTAAAGGCAACAAAAATTACCGTGCTCAAGTGGTTAGACTGCAGGACTTGCAGTCACAAGGTTGTGGGTTCGAATTCAGTCAAGCTAACCGCTAGTTTCACAATGACTAGAAAAATGATTGTTGTCTAGAATACTGAATCACATTTTATTGATTTGTACAGTTCATAATCATAGACATTGAAATAATGTTTGTATGAGAGATTGGCTGTTGCCAGCTTGGTGTTTATATCCCCTTGCAGGAGCTTTGCCGAGTCATCTAAACAAACAAACAAACAAACAAACAGACAAACAGACAAACAGACAGACAGACAGACAGACAGACAGACAGACAGACAGACAGACAGACAAAACAAACAAAACAAACAAACAGAAACAAAAACATCAGCATTTGATGGCTGTGTTTATTCAATTAATTCATTCATTTTTTTTAATCACAAATCAATTGCCCCAATGTGGGTTGCTCTCTGCAACAATAAAACGGTCACGTTAAAGATGCTCAGTTTTGAAATGAGTTTAATACAACAGTGAATACTCAATTCTCACCGCAACAGCAAGATCAACTTGCAGAGTGCGATGAGCTTTATTCGAAAATACCCAACGCTGCTAGATTGCAGTTCTCAAAAAGGATCGCCTCATTTTTGTTTTTTTGTAGTACTGAAAGTGTACCAGTTAAGAAAGTGAAACGTACCCTTCGGAGTGTCAAATTAAACTTTCACAAACCAATACATGGGCATCTTTTATGAGGGCCTAGACCCCAATTTCATAAAGTTGTTACAGTATGCAAACATTTTTCCTTACTTTTAGTGGAAAATGTGCGTAATCAAAAATGTCTTTTAGAAGATTTAACAATACATGTGAGTGCTCATGATGGATTTGCATTGTTGCATCACTGCCATCTTCTTACAAGAATTACCAGCAATTGCCTACGGGAAACAGTGGTATTAAGCTCTGTTTTAGGCAAAATACGTCTGCTTACATAAGGCACCCACACCGAGTGAATCTCCCCTGGGGATGCCTTGCTCGATAATAACCCGTTTTCACAGCTGTAACCAAAAACTATTTCGGTCTCTGGCCATTGATTAACCAATGGCCAATTCAACCGAGACACTTATTGGTTACGACCGCAAAAACGCACCCCAGCCATTATAAAATTGACCCCTGATCTTTGAGTTCATGGTTCAACAGTGTGTACTCTGAAATATCAAGCTGTATAATGTGAGGTACTACCATTGTGAGGTAATACCATTATTGTGAGGTAATACCATTATTGTGAGGTACTACCACATATTGTGAGGTATTGTGAGGTATTACCATTGTGAGGTACTAACCATGTATTGTGAGGTACTACCATGTATTGTGAGGTACTACCATATATTGTGAGGTACTACCATGTATTGTGAGGTACTACCATATATTGTGAGGTACTACCATAGTGGAAACTGAACCACTCTACTCTTATTCCTTCTTACGTAAAGCCTTCACCTTTTCTGCATCCGTCACTGAAGAGAAAAAGAGGCATGAAATTGGGCCTAGTCCCCATGGTGGGGTTATGACTTAAAACAAAACTGTTAATTGAAAAAGTGGACACTTCAAAATAGTTTGTAAATTCTTTCAGGGGGGGCATTTCCAAAATCTGTGCTTCTGATGACCATTTGCATAGCTGGGAATTCGTAGTCTAGATTTTGTTGAAGGCAGCGATGTCAACACTTTGAATCTGAAAGGCAAACACAAAAACTTTACTGGAGATTTCTTTATTAACCTTCAAAATTAATGATTTATTCATCAATCAATATTTTTAAAAGGGTCTCAAAGGTCAAACAAGGTCTTGTGAAGCGCTCATTTTCCAAAAGATAGAGTTAAATGAAAGTGGGGAAATAATTACAAGTTTCTAACCTAGAATGGTAATATATTTCATTTGATACTCTTTTAACCCTGCGATGGCCTACCGGTCTGCAGCCAGTAGACCGAAAACACATTTTTGATAATTACTCGTTCATTTTGTTTCAAAAACAGGTGAAACCCCTCAAGTTCTATCCTCAGACAGGCCTGATTGACATGGCCTATGACCCTTTAGGCAGTATGACCCATGGACTCGGAAATCTCCAGTTTAAAAGGAAATAAATAAAACTTTGTATAGGCTTTTGTACAAAAATCTGGCCCCATTGCTTTATATATAGAATCAGATTCGCCATAAAAATAAAAAAACCTATTAAAAACATAATTTTGTTAAACTTTTTATTTTGCCAAACTATCACTACAGCTTCTAGAAAGATTATTAGCTTTGAAAAAAGTATGAAATCAACATTGTAATTGAGGTATACACACTTTCCCAATGTACTGCAGCAACCAATGTCATTTGTGCATATCTGACAGGGGTGGGGGCATTGCAGGGTTAAAGCGTAATTCAAAACATAACTTCATTAGATATCAACAACAAATGGGTCTGTACATTCCAAAGAGGAATTTGTGCGTCAGTCAAAAGATCAACCTCAATGTCGTTTTCATTAAATATCATCACCATTCAGGAATGAACTAAACGTTTTCTGTACAAAAATGTACAGACCCATACATTTGAAATATGACGTCATTGGATGTTTTTAGGATGTTAACAAAAATTTGCACTGGAAGGGTATCAAATGCAATGGCATTTTGCACTGTTTTAATGTGAGGTTAGACACTTGTTATTTTCCCCCCACTTTCATAAAAAGGATTCTATTTACTGAAAAATGAGTGCGTCACCAAACTGAATTTGACCTTGAACCTCTTTGATGCATTTGTATAAACTTGTCTTGGAAGGCATCTCAGAGTTGATAGATTTTTAGAACACGTGACCTTGTTTACCATGTTTACAGAGGACTGACCTTGTGCATTCCAGGTAATTTCCTGGCAGGCAAGATACGACACCGGTCATATAAGGAATTTAACAATTTGTATCATAATACCACAAAAAAGTTGAAGTAGTTGAAGTGGTTTTGAGTTGTGCCCCATTCCTTCATATCAAAAGTAGCTAAAAATTGTAGTGTGAATTTCCGTAAAATTGAAGATTTGAGGTTTTCATCCATTGTATACAAATTGTTTCTGCAGGAAGTCCAGACACTCTGACTCCAGGCTTGGAATTCTAGTTAGGCCACAGAGGCCAGGGCCCCTGTTGCCCTGGACTTGGCCTTGGTGCCCCGTCAAAAGTTTTCAATAGACTTGAGTGCCCTTCGCAAATTAAAAATGGCCTTGCCCTCTTAAAGATGAAATTCCAGGTCTGTGACTCTATTGAAAACATGTGATGTCACAGGCTACATACATGTAGTCTACACCAAAATAATATATCCACAAAAATATTCAGGTAAATTGCAACAAGAAAGCAACTTTGACAAATACATCAAAAGGGACACTTTACCTTTCTTTTAAAAGAAGGAAAGGAAAGTAGAGAAAACAAGATTTCACTTACAAGCTCTTCATGTTTGGTGATCTCTTCCTCGAGGAAATCTGTGCCGACTAAGTCGTCTACTACAACGCAGCAGATCTGAAGCTTCTTGATTCCGTAGCCGACTGGAACTAATTTAGCTATACAAGATTGAAAAGGGAAAGTTGTTTTTTATGGAGAGTTGATTAATTCCTATCCTTTCGGGGTTTTTTTCAGAAAAATACAATAAGCAAACTTGATAGCAAAAAACAAAATACATTTATGTACGGGAATAAAAGAGTAGGCAATGAGGTCTTTAACGGCCGTTTATAACCGGCAGGGTCAATGCTATGACAAAGGCACGGCCTCGACCCTGTAAGGTTTTAAACAGCCATTGAAGATCGAGTAGTTAGTCTTTTATTCCCATTTATAATTGCCTTTTTGTTAAGAGGCCCAATAATGTAGGAAAATCAATAAACATGTTATGGTTTGTATGCCTAAATTTAAAATTCCTGTTATGTTCTCAGGTTCTGTTTTGCGAAGGGGCAAACTGCATGTGGCGATCAACGAATGTGCGTATGCGGGCGTGCCAATAGATTTTTGCATTGTTTACTGGTATGTATTGCTTGCGTTAGGCGTATATTAGCTTGTGATGTCATTTTAGTCATGTCCGAACTTTCACCCACAGCCTGGTCGTGAGAAGGTCATTGTGGTAGTAATGGGCATTCCTAGAATACTGAGGAGGGTGTGGGGGTCTAGGGACCACCTGGACTCAAGGATGTGGTTTTTGCCTCAGTCTAGGTATGATGACATCTTAATGATCAGAAGGGAAATAAAAGTGGGATGGGGAAAGTAATTGATTCATTCCTATCTTGGGCACCTAAGGGTGCACTACTGTATGAAAAACCTTATGTAGAAATAAATAGACTGCTTGCAGAAGAACTTAACTACAAATCGTCTTTCGGGAGTCTTTGTACTAAGTGTATCGTATGTACGGTACTGATAATGTTCTGAGGAGCATTAACACCATTAACACAACATAGCTAGTGAGGCAACATGCGTTGTACTATGAGCCCCACATGCGCATTCAAAGCTCCAGATATGTCTTTATCAGCCATTTAAAATTAGTTACAAATGATCAAGTGACCACATTTCAACCAATAGGACTGCCTAAACTAAATGACCTATTTATGAAAAGATATTTAATTTGCATCGAGGATAAAGAATATCAGTTGTGTTTAGCCCTTATAAAAATAAATACCTACATTCCTTATCTCCGATGCAAATTTAACATGTATTTAATCAATGTGATACCTGCTGCTAAAATATAGGATTCGATCTGCCTGTAGCTACTGGGAAAGCTCAGTGGTCTAGTGGTAAAACATCTGCTCTAGGACGACAAAGGGCATGGGTTTGAATCCCAACTGAGTAGTACGTACGCCTGTGGATTTTTAAATTTAATTTTTCCCCACACGACTCAGAAAAGTACTTAGCAGACAGTGCTTAACACACATTGGTGTACGGGTAAAACAAAAACAATAAACAAAAGACTTATTTCTTATAAGGTTAAGAAAAAAATAAAGAAGTAGTGGCTTACATCCTCCCCATTTGAGGCCATCAGTTTCAACAGCGCGGACGACTTTCTCAATTTCAGCCATATCTGCATTTATAAGAAAAAGTGTAATAAAAAATTCAAAATTTGAAAACACACATTTTGTAATTAGGGCAAATTTTTTAATTTGGGCTACAATCCCGGCCAAAATGCTTTGGCCACGTGACAATAAATACACCCTCCCCCGTTCCCCCGCTCTACGTTGTTAGCCCCAGCTGGAGCGCAGACTGCGCAATGAGAGCCAACATTGAACGAGGGCCGGGGGCAGGGGCCAACGAGATATGGCCAGGATTGTAGATTGTTAAGTTGGTAGAGCACTTGCACGTTTATCCTGAGGTCAACCCAAATTCAATGAAAATTTACCCACTTCCCTTGTGGTTTATTACTTTATTTTATTTAAAACAAAAAGTGGCATCCCCTTAAGGTGATCCCTCTCCTGCTGCTTCCCAGGTTGTATTGTAAACTTGGGTGTGATCCCTGGCTATACCTATACAACAGGTACAGATTGAATGGCTTCCCACAGCCACCCCCAAACACGGTATAAATAAAGTCAGATATTCTAAAGGGACTTACCTGTTTCATCGTCCCACTGAATTCAGCGATTGATATGAAAGAAAGAAAAGAAGGGAGAGAGAAAACAAATTATGAATGAAACAATCATTGACATCGGCACCAGCACTGAACACAGAAACATTCCTTCCTCTGTACAGAGATGAGATTGCCTTGTTTGGTAAATACAAATGTGTAAGTTCTATAAAAAGAAGAACTTATAAATCCATTAAGCAATTAAATAACCAGGAATTCTGACAAGCAAGCAGAAATAACCAATACTTTGAACAGTCATAAATATATTAGTTATCACAATGCACTCATGGAATAAAACACAATATAGCGTTTCTGCATCCCATGTCCAACTCGACGTTTAGAACACAGACACACGGTATTTTTCTGTAATCCAAGAACGGGCAGGTAAAAAGCTAAATGAAATTCTTTATCCCCGATGCGAAAATTAACATCTATTAAAACAAATTTTTCTTCAAGCAAGATTAAAATAGCACAATAGAAGGAGATAGATGGACCATGCTATATGGGTTAATATCACACTGTTGCTGCCATGGATCGACCAATCAGAATACAGGATTGACGTTTGCTTGCAGATAATGGTTGAGCTTACCGGTTTGACATCAAGAATGATATTTGACTTTGCAATGGTGACTTTTTCTGTTGGGAAGACGACAAATAAATATCCATGACACATTTATCACGAAAAGAGAAAACAGTAACGTGTTTGAAAATGCTTTGGGTCAACATTAACACTGGACCCCCCCCCAATTCCTTCTACTGACCCCTTGCACCAATGGTAAGCCAGTAAATGCTGCGTCGCCAAAAATGTGCACTACACTGTTCAACACACGGAAAATTTTCTCCCAAAATGGTGCAGACAAATTGTGAAGAAGATGTCAGACAAACTGGGTCAATATCTTTTTTGCCAAGATGAAGGATTCAGAAGGACTGAGGCCTGCAGGCCCCAAAAATAAATGCTTATCACTGGGTCAGGCATTCAATCTTATCCAAGTCCAAGCATGTTGGTGTGAAGTGACATAGGAGAGGAGGATAGTGGGATTGAGGGCTGTAGGTCTAAATAACAATTGCTCATCACTGGGTCAGGCATTCCAATCTTATCCAAGTCCAAACAAGTTGGTGTGAAGTGACATAGGAGAGGAGGATAGTGGGATTGAGGGCTGTAGGTCTAAATAACATTTGCTCATCACTGGGTCAGGCATTCCAATCTTATCCAAGTCCAGGCATGTTGGTGTGGAGTGACATAGGAGTGGAGGCTATTAGAGAATTGATCTATGTGTGAATTATCTAACAGCCAATGAGGCTGGACTTGGAACTTTTACCATCATGTGAGCCAAGGTTTGTAGCCAGACTAGGACTACATGGAATGGCACAAGTTGAGAGTTAACAATGGAGACAAAAATCATTCAGAGAAGGGAGGGATTCAGAACCCTTGACCCACCCCCCTCCATCCACGCCTGTGAAGAAACAACTTACTTGTTTTCTTTTGAGCTTCTTGTGCTGCTTTTTTCTCAGCTTGCATCTGTGCAAGGGTATCCTCTTCCTGCACAAAACAAAAACCCGAACAACCACACAGACAAAATAAGCAATTGTGCCATTCTCCTCTTCTTGATAACAATTTCCAGTGAGTCGATTGACCATTTTAACTCTTTAACACTCACGCATAATTAAACATAGCAGCATTCACTCCTCGAAGACAGATCAACATAAATTAGAAAACATTGTTTGCGTATGAAGTAAACATTTGTTACGTCGAAAGTTGTGCACACAAATTTTCTCAACTGTGCTGTCGTCTCAAAAGGAAAAAAAAAAAATTATATTCATTATCCCCGATGCAAAAAAAAACATATATTAAATTTTTAAGGATTCGAACTGCCTCTAGCCATCGGGCTAGCTCAGTGGTCTAGTGGTAAGACATCTGCTCTAGCAATGCAAAGGTCGTGGGTTCGAATCCCACACTAGTGATTTGCCTGTGGATTTTTTTTTTCACAGAACTCGGGAAAGTACTGAGTATACAGTGCTTAACACACATCGGTGTAAGGCTAAAAACCAAATTATATTCATTATCCCCGATGCAAAAAATAACACCTATCAAGGGGATATTTATAATTTACATTCAGTTTAGTTTCAAAGTTTCAAAGACAAAGTTTCCAGAATCTGGGAGATTTTCAAAATTGTTCATTAGAACATGGAAAGATTGGTTTATTTTTAGGGATCTTTGTGCAGAATCAGAAAGAGTTGACATTTGGCAGCTCTGATGATGACGCAAAAGCAAAACCTCTTCACACGTAAGAAATCATAAAGAGTTTTTAAAACAAAAATGTGTTCATCTATTTTTAAGCTCAAAGACCTACATCATCATCGTCATCACCGAAGAGATCAACATCATCATCATCATCTTCATCCTCTTCTTCTGTCTCTTGCTTTGATGCTGCAGGCTAAATAAACACAAAAAATAAAAATTAGAAAAATTTACTTGAAAGTTTGCATGGTTAGACAGAGTTCTCCCTTAAAGGGTGTGTACAACATTGGTAAGATTGAAAATATAAATGTTCACAGATTTGCACATAACTTACATGGTATAAAGATGGTCATGGTGGAAAACATCCTTTGAAATAGTTTTGCTTGAAATGCTATAGTTTTTAGGAAATGAGTAAAACAATTGGTCTTTTTGTGATAAAATCCGATGTAAAAAAACAGTGAAAATATATAATGTTTTTTTCACTGTTTTCTCATGACTCCGAAGACCGATTTAGCTTAAACTTTCACAGGTTTGTCCATTCATGTAAATGTTGGGTCACATCAAGTTTGGATACTGGTCTTTGACAATTATAAAGAGGAAGGGAAATAATCAATTCATTTTTGTGATGTACTCATTTTCAAATTGATAGAGTCCTAATGTCATTGGAAAAAAACATACAAGTCTCTAACCTCACGTTAAAATGGTGCAAATTGCCATTGTATTCGATACCCTTCTAGTGCAAAATTTGTCCTTGGAATGTAAAGATCCATTAGTTGTTGAAATCCAATGATGTTAAGTTTTACACTTCTCTGAACAAGCCAGATATGAACCAAAACATCCCATGTTTCTCAGAATGATGTCTTCAGATGATTTGAGTGTTGACATATTTTGCACTGGAATGGTATCGATTGCAAAGGCAATTTACACCATTTTAACGTGAGGTTAGATAGAGACTTGTAATCTTTTCTCCACTGACATGAGAACTCTATCTATTGCAAAACGAGTACATAACAAAAACGAATCGTCATTTCCCTTTATAAATCTATAACAGTGATCCGATGGCCAAATGCCAGTTAAAACACCCGAGGACCAGTCAGAATTCTCTCCAATTGGTCCGACTGGCTAGTTCAATGTTGGAAAGCATCCCTATTTAATGTGAAATATAGACAAGTGAAAAGGCTGATGGACTAGTGAAATGACAAGCTATGTAGCTGGTCCTGCTGGCCAGTCACTAAAAAAGTTAAGCAAAAAATAAGTTAGTGGCCTGACGTTTCGACCCTAGCAGAGTCTTTCTCGAAGGCTAAATGACAACACACAACACACATACAAGCAGACAAGAGTTGCAAGAGTAGTCAAGTGGAAATACATGAATAGAGAGAGTGGAGGGAGAAAAGCAGAAAGCATTCAGAGAAGGCAGGGGGTAAGCAGGGATTATGAAGACAAAGGGGGGGGGGGGGGGGGTTATGAAGGGAAGGGGACAGCTTGACCACAAAAAAGTTAAGGGCAAACCCTGTTAGAAATCAATGTAGGAACTAACATTTAACTGTAATAGTCACACCATTGTGACCACTCTGAAAAAGAAAATAAATAAATAAATCAAAAGTGGCTAAAACATTTCGCAGTGGATGACGTATTTTTTCGCCAACAACTTTGGGTCGCCCTCAATGTTGACATGAATATCCTTGCAGACATTTCATTGTGTAGCGTACACAGACATGCACCTTCCGTGCAATGCAAAATGCATTAAAAAAGATGAAAAACTATGGGAACATTTCTGAGATAATCTCAAGCATCTTACAGGTGCAGAGGTGGTGGATTTGGGTGCTCCAGAGGACCCGGTCTCCAGGGCATTGACCCTTGCCGTCAGCTTGCTGACGGCGGCTTGAAGGTCGGCCGCCACTTTGGAAAGAAAGAAAATATTTCAAGTCATTTTCAAAGCAGAGGAAAACATTAGAGAAATTGGTATAAAGGGACTTCGCTTTGTTGGGCACAAGCAAGTGTTACTCTTACTTTCGGCTAATTAAAGGTAAGGGCATAGATTTGGTTTATGTCAACGTAATAATGATTTATCGATAAGTCACATGTGAAAGTTTCAGCTGAATAAAGTGTCTATATGCTGTGAAAACAGCAATAATAGCTGATAAATCCATAATCAATTCCTACTGAACTATGTATAATATTGTAGTATAACGACTGTATTACGCAATAAACCAGTCGGGCGTGACCGTGGTCTTGCTGCACCACGCAGCCTGGCTGACGGGCAGTCCGAATCCAGCCAACTGCAATGTTAGACGTGTCACACTCTGTACTGTTTGTTTGGACCATTGGACTTCGACGGACTCCCACCTATGAGCCATAGGCCTGCGTAGGTAACTATAAGTATAGGCCACCAAATACAACATTGGCGACGAGGATAAATCGTTGCGTGCTATTTACCATTAGTTATTTAACTATTATTTCAAACCATTTGTTTAATTGGTCTCTGTGAGGCATTCATGGGACTAATAACAGTTTATTTCGAAATAATAGACAATAATTGCGAAATTTTGAGAATATTTCCAGAAAGATCTCTCGGGAACTAAAGTATTAATCTAAACTAAAACTTTCAGACAAAATTTTACATCGACAATTATCTGCATTCGTTGAAAGTTGTCGACAGTTTGGAATCACAACAACCTTTATAGTTTTGTTTATTTCATTTAACAGAATCCACACCAACATAATCAGCGTTCGCTGGAAATGTCAGTAGATTTTGCATCAATAAATATTTAATAGGTCTACCTCTGCTTTGTATTTTGGTAATATATATTCAAAAGTAGGTATTCCTGCTTGTGTGGTACGTACTTTTCCATTCGCATGCCGAAGTGTATGTGAACCGCTATCACAACTAAATTTGGCGATCCGTATCTCGCATTAGCTTACAAAATTAATACTGTCAATCAGGTCAACCTGTTGTGCGTCACTGCGACAGGGGCGTTGACAGTATCTTAAGTGACAGGCAAAACAGCCACTCTTAAATACCTACTTTTACTTGTTATATAATTTGTGTATCTTTCTGTTGCAAACTTGTAAACCAACATAACCATGGACATAAATAAGGCTTCCCTTAAGGAACTGACAACTTTGCCAGGCATTGGAGTTAAATATGCACAAACTATTATCTCCATGAAAGAACTCAAAGGGAAAATAGTAATAGATGATTTCCATGAAACACCTGCTTTGCAGTCGCACAGGAGGTCGCCAAGATCCGAGGCATAGAAATTGGCGAGGTTTTGACACACTGCCTGAAAAACACCAGGAACATGTATTCTGTGAACCTATAAAGTCAAGCGTACTCGTACACTTAACAGTGTACCCAGCGGAAAGTTCTTGTAAATAACTGCAGCGACATCTAATGTACAGATTATATTTACAGTATAATTATATGTTTGCCCTTTGTTTGTTTTCAATGTGAAAAGTAAGCCAGCTTTAAGTTTATAATATTTAGTTTGTGGAAGTTCTGGGAAGAAAAAGAATCCAACGTATGTGAGTAATTACAACTGCTGTTGGATATGTAAGTTTATTTCCTTAAAAAAAATAAAAAATAAAAAATTATAATGGGGAAGAATGTAGTATAACGACTGTATTACGCAATAAACCAGTCGGGCGTGACCGTGGTCTTGCTGCACCACGCAGCCTGGCTGACGGGCAGTCCGAATCCAGCCAACTGCAATGTTAGACGTGTCACACTCTGTACTGTTTGTTTGGACCATTGGACTTCGACGGACTCCCACCTATGAGCCATAGGCCTGCGTAGGTAACTATAAGTATAGGCCACCAAATACAACAATATCAAAACACTAAAATATTGACTGATTGGAAAAAAACAACAAAAACCCCAACACTTAAGAAAAATAAAATTTACTGCTATTGAATACTTTTTAGTAATCGATTAACCAGCACAACCAACATAAAATATACACACACACAAAAATTGGTTTCAAACTTACCCTGACGAAGTTCGGCATTTTCCTTCTCGACAGCCCCCAACCGAGCAGCTAGTTCCGGGCTGTCCACTGTCACTCCAATCCCTAGACCGACACCCTTAAAACAATAAACATAATTAATAAGAAAAAAACAAATTACATAAATCTTTCAAAAGTACAAGGTTTTGCTGTAAACCCTGTAGAAAGCTGACACACAAAAGATCACATTATAGTTTACCAACAAGGCAACTTTAGTAAAATATTTGTTGTAAAAAGACTCCATTTGCAAATGTTTAAAAAAAAATTGTTTTCTTTCCTAGTCAGTGCTTGTAAGAGACATCGTATTTTTACCAACTTTTGATTGACACAAATTGAAAATAAACATTCCAAATCATAGAAATCCATCCGAGGAACTGCTTGTGAGTATAAAATGCATACAGGTTGTTGGTCGGGAAAAGTAAACGAAAACAAACAACTGAGATGAAAATAAAGTAGTCCAGCAAATCTACACACCGATTGTTAGCGTTAACAAAAACATCAGGACAGTTAGTACGCAACACGAATGTCCACAATATTAGTACAACAATATGTCCACAATATTAGTACAACAAAAGTTCACTACACACTCAGCGGAACACAGTACACAGCCAAAATAAAAGAAAAGATTATTAATAATGTCATGCACATTTACATTTTGAAGGCAGGGTACACTTTTGGTGAAAGATGGGTATCCTCAATACACCGATCCATTAAGCCCCGCCCATTTCTCATTGACCAATCACAGCCGCGAAATCTGATCACCATTTGAGCCGTTTGGTGATCTTTGCACTAATGGTGATCAGGTTTCGTGGCTGTGATTGGTCAACTCGTAAGGAGGCGGGGCTTAATGGATTGGTCTATTGGTGTATATCCCAACATAAATGCATATAATAAAACACCTGTGCAAATTTGGGATCAGTTTGCCATCAAAGTTGAAACAAAATAATAAAAGAAAAAACACTTGTTGCATAGAATTGTGTGCTTTCATTCGCATGAGAAAGGCTTCAGATTCAAATTTTGGGGGTGAAAATTATCTCTTTCTTGAAAACTACACTACTTCAAAGGGGGGGGGGGGGTTTCTAACAATGTTTATACCATCAACAGCTCTCCAGTGCTCCTTACCAAGTAAGTTTTTATGGTCATTAATTTGAGAAATTACCAAAAGTATACCCTGCCTTTAACTTCTCTCTACCTCCGCATAAAACAAGGAATAAGAATAGCCCAAAACAAAAAACAACATTATAGAAATATTGACTGCTATGAGGGGCACAGTTAAAATTATAGGCTTAAGGTGATGTCAAAACCATGACTATGCCCGAAGCGAAGCTGAGGGCATAGTCATGGTTTTGACATCACCGAGAGCCTACAATTTTAACTGTGCCCCGAATATTAAGCAGTCAATATTTCTTTTATATACCGAAGAAAGGACATCAGTTCGCGCCGTGACACGAACGTATACAACGCGTACAGAAGAAGTACACAAGCGACCTATGAAATACAGTAGTGTGTTGCGACTGGCGGGCACAGTCGATTGCTGTGCCCCGGGCACAGTTAATTATGACGTCATCTTGATAGAAAAAGGGGGCCCAGCTATTTCAATGACTCCACTTTTAACCAATCAGATTAGAGGATTCTATATATGAGGTATATAACGACAACTATGGACTTGAGGACCACTTTGGGGGGTATTGCTTTTTAGTTGTTCTAATTTTTTTAAACTCCTATATTAATGAAACGAATTATGAATTATTCACAAACAGTTAACAGTTTGCTACGAATACAAAAAGATGAATGAATGATTTATGGCAAATTTGTACTAATCTAGGGTTGTGTGCCAGAATTTAAATATAGTCAAAATTTGTTGTAAACTGAAGGAAAATAATATAAATAAATAAAGCAGTGGGTCTAAATTTACAACATTTTGATACAATGGTTTTCAAAATGTGTCACCAATATTTTTTTACATGTGAATGCAAAGACAGAAAAAAAAGAGGTCTGATTTGGCGGCTACGGCTTAATCAACACTGTAATGTGCGTTGAAGTACATGTACAAGCCCCCCTTAGCAACACCCTCAGTAACCATGGTAACAGACGTAGCCATAGATGCCAATTCGGACAAGGCCCAATTACTGCCAAAATTAAGAAATGTTTTCCAGTCTGTTTTAAAGATACAATACAGTAATGGTAGAGGTAGAAAAATAGTCACAGAAAGTGTTCATGTCTGGTGAGAAACCTTTCCCTTGTAATCCGTTGTGTGATTCAGGAGAAAATAGTGAAAAACCATGCATAATTTTCAGCATGAAAACACATTGTCTTTATTTTTGAAACACATTGTCCTTAACTTTTGTTGTATAACAACCAAAAACAGATTTTCAGATACAGTTTTATCGAAAATGATTTCTATTCAGAAGGAAATATTGCAGAAAAAATGGATCTCGCTTGAACTTTATAATCAGCTTTCCGACTAAAATTAAACAATGTTTTTTATCCTTACCATTCCTGTATAATACCGTTCAGACGGGAAAAACCTCATCTACTTTTTTTATAATGAGTGAAAAGAAGGGAGAGATACAGTAGCCACTGATTGAAATGAAACATGCAACAATTAATATTTAATTTTGATGGAATTTGTGTACGAAAATGATTTTCAAAACACTTAGAACTATTTTCCCCGATTTCATTCAACGAAAATAACCAAACACGATGTGAAAACATAAAAACAACTGATGAGAGTTTAAAAGATTAACATGCCTACAAAAGTGACACACATGTAAAAACTTAAATGATTTTGGAAAGATAGCACAATTGATTTTAGATTCTTCGATCAAATTACAAGAAACACACAAATAAAGTGGGTGCACAATATCGACAGAAAGAAAGAGCAGCTAGTCCGATTGAGCATTTTGGATTTTGTTGTTACTCACAGTATTCAGTGTATTTTGGATTGTCTGTCGTGCACGTGCAATCTGGCCAGCAAGGTCGGACTGGCCGCCTGGGGAGGCCTGCAGAATGAGTTCAGAAATAACGACAGGTGTATAGACTGTTGCAGAAGTAGGGGTCGGGGGACGTGGCATGGGAATGGGGTCAGTGCTTCCTGATGTGAAATCCCACTCTTTGGATATCAGGATATTTGTAAGTGAGATGTGCAGTTTGGATTCCACTTTCTTTTTGCCTGTAAACAACTTAATAACTCACAATGAGGATTGTTTACTTGTTCATTTGCTTTTGTCGTTTTCAGCAATGAGCATTTGTTTGATCTGCTTCTATTGCTTTATGAATTCACATTCATGGGGGGGGGGGGGGGGGGGTAACTTCCTGATGTAAAATCCCCCTCTTCGGATATCATGATATTTGCAGTTTGGATTCCACTTTCTTTTTCCTGTAAACAACTTAATAACTCACAATGAGGATTGTTTATTTGTTTGTATGTTTTTGCCATTTTCAGTAATGAGCATTTTTTTGATCTGCTTTTAAAATGAGATGCTGCTTTTATTGCTTTATGAATTCACATTCATGGGGGGTAAACTTCCTGATGTAAAATCCCCCTCTTCGGATATCAGGAGATGTGCAGTTTGGGTTCCACTTCCTTTTTGCCTGTAAACAACTTAATAAACAAACAACAAATTGAGGATTGTTTACTTGTTTATTTGCTTTGCTGTTTTCACCTAAATTTTCACCAATGAGCATTAGATCTGCTTTTTAAATGAGGTGTTGCTTCTATTGCTTTATGAATTTTATATTAAAATAATCAAATGATTTTTTAAAATGCAGTAACATGTGCTTTGACAGACAATGACAGAGAAATATTACATGAACAACTAAAATAGCACTCAAAAGGTAATGAAGGGTAACAGTATACCAGTGAAGGCGAGCAGGTAACCCTGACACCATAGACTGATTGACAAGAAAAGTCAACCGTGTAGTCTTGGTGCAAGAACTCAACACTACAAACGTTGCAACTATTCCACCGATAGAGGGCGTTCTCTGGAAGCCATAAACCTGTCACAAGGTGGTGGGTGGTGGATTTCACAACAGCGCCCGCTATTGTTCGATAGAGCGGGGAATCGCGATAGTTGAGTGATAATTAACAACAACGTCTTGCACCATGACTACCAACTGGGCCAATTCATCGATCAAGGAAATCATCACCATGACTTTTTAACAGATTTTAAAGTTTTGCATCTTTATCAATTTCCATTTATTTGCAAAGTCATGCCTCACGTCAATGTGGCAAGAAAGCCTGGTGCCACTTTTATGACTCTGTTTAAATGCATTTAAGCAAAAAGATCCCTGCTAAAACAAGTGTATTTTGTTGGCAATCAAGGAATTTTAGCTTAAATGCATGTTCCAACTTCATGTTACTTAGCACTCTTGGCCTGTCATGGCCGAGCGGTCAAGCACACTGGATTCAAACTCTTGTGGACTCTGATCAGCAGAATGTGGGTTCGAGTTTCGGTATTGGCACTTGTGTCCTTAAGCAAGACACTTAACCATTATTGCTTCATCCTTTGGATGGGAGGTAAAGCCATGTGTTGTGTAATGCATGTAGAAGAACCCAGTACACTTGTCGTTAAGAGAAGGGGTTTGCCCTGGTTTTTTCTAGTATGGTTGGCTGCAGAGTGCACCACAGCACCTTGTAAACCGCTACATGGTGCTATGTAAATAAATGAGTCTTATATTTTGAACATAGCTCCGCATACCTTGTAGAAAAATGATGAGCACTGTGAGACGCCCTCTATTGTGATAAAGCGCTATGTAAGAACTGCGTATTATTATGATAATCATTTGCTTACACATCTAGCTCAAGATATTTGATGATTTACCCTGTAAGCAGAGGTGACTGTAAGAATAGAATTTTGCAATATCAAGCAGTGCCATGAAAATCCGCCTGAATGTATCATACAAAAGATGATGATTTATTTGGTAAGCAGATCTCTTTGAAGCCTGACAAATGAAAAAGTTCAAACCTGCTTCATTTTAGAACCGCAACTTTTCAGAACTGCAACAAGGTCTTGTCTTTCTTGATTATACTATTTGTTTTTCGTAGCATCTATCAGATCATAAGTGTGGTACTGACTGCTGAAAATATAGGATTCAAACTGCCTCTAGCCATTGGGCTAGCTTGGTGGTCAGGACATCTGCTCTAGCATGGGAAAGGTTGTGGGTTCGAATGCCCCCTGAGTGATCTGCTTGTGGATTTGTTTTTGTTTTTCAACAACAACTCAGGAAAGTATATACATGTAGCTTGCTTAACCCTCCTACTCTTGGTAACATTTTCCAGTGAGTTGACCAACCATTTGAAACCATTCAACTGCACTGGTTGTGTATGATGGCACAACTGTGCACATAACATGTGTGTACTGTGTAGATGCATTTACATGTGTTGTGTGCCACATGATATTACATTGCAGGCTGGCATAGTTTATCTACCATTCAAAACCACAGTGGATGATATTGAATGGTCAGACAGTAGAAGGGTTAATAGACATCAATGTAAGGTCCAAAAACATAAAAAAAACAAAAAAAACCCTGAAAATAATTTATTCTTTATCCCCAATGCAAAATTAACGTCTAGTGCTTGTCGAATTGAATCCATATGCAGCATCTGCCAGACCTGTTTTACCCAAACTAACTAAAATTCTTACAACACAATGGTACACTCTCAAATTACTGTTTGTGTGGCGCTAATCTTGCAGGAGAAAGAAAAATGAAGAAATTTAAAGCAAATGACTTTTCAGGAGATATCAACAATTTTTCCCCAAGATCTGATCAGCATTTACCTTAGAAGAATGACAGGAACGAGAAACCCAGAGATGATGTTACAGAACGTGAGAAATGTTCAAAGATGAATAAGAAAAGATCAAAACATGTGAAAAGAATCACTTCATATACTAAAAAAAAACAAAAAAAAAAACAAAACCTGACTGACTGAGTATTTTTCTTCGTTTTTGGAAAATTTAAACAGAAAACCAATTTCATTTTACAATTTGGAGTGTATCTATAGGCAAGGCAGACAAGGGAGGATTAGCAAACCTGCTATTCTGTATAGACTGTGCATGTCTCATTCGTATCGAAAACGAGAAAACAACTCGAAACAAGACTACATTTTTTCTCTGAAATAAAATCTTATTTTAGAGTTCTATTTATACAAAATTCTTGAAAATAAAAACACCCATCCATAGCATTTTGTTATCAAAACAATTCAATTTTTTTTTTCTATTACAAATAAAATTGAAACAAAACTCAAAGTTGGGACGAGAATGCATATTTTTTGTAAAAACCCCATTTGCCAATCTAGCCCAAATATATTAAACTAAAGTCTTTGAAGAAACAACATCGCGCACAGTCGCACACGTAAAACTCAATATGGTTGGGACCAACTTGGTCCAGGATGTTTGAAATCATGCGAGACTTGCACAGTCTATTAAAACCTTAACCACCCTAACCCATTAAAATCCACCCCTAACCCATCAAAATCCACCCCTAACCCATCAAAATCCAACTAAATGTTTTGTTTGATCCAGGTAGATAGGGAACAGGCATACATGTACCAACAGTTTTGGTGTTGAGTGACAATAATGGTGTTGGATTTTGTTAGAGTGAGAAAGAATCCTTTTAAAAAGCCTTAAGAGTTGGGGTTTAAGGGAGACTGTCGTCATGTTCATAGCAGGCCTGTGGCTGTACATGGAATTATGAAGTAAACCCAGTTACTGCGAGCGCGGTGGCTATTACATCACGAAGGGTGCTGTCCTTGTTATGTTGTGATGGGACGGCCAACGCATGTTGAGTAACTGGGTTAGAATTCATAATGAACAGCCACAGGCTATGATCATGCCGACAGTCCCCTTTAATGTTTTTTTTAAACCTCCACAGAAATTTTCTGGTTGTCCAATTACCTCTGCAGCCTTTGACTTAAAATGTTCCCATTAGTTTTATCACATCTTATCGAGAATAGTTTTAAATAACACCTTCAATACCTTTCATGATCGAGAAATCAAGACCCAGTGAAAGACCTTTTCTCCATTTTCAATTAACCGTTTACCCAAAATTGTTTAACAAACAAACATTAAAAGCAACAGGTTGTTAGCCCAACGTTTTTTTAACACCGAAAGACTGTGCAACATTTCTTGTGTTAACACGATTTCGTCAATTGACCCCCTGCAGACGCGAAACGTACCTCGGCAAAAATGGCGTCTGCCATGTCCACCATTTTGGGGGTAAATTCCTTTGTGAACATTTTGACTCCCAAAATGGCAGACAAGATAGGCGCGTGTTAAGTGCGCTGCGCATCATGCAAGTGGTCAATAGGTTAGTATTGATCTCAGAGTCCAAATGGGATAAAAATCATACAACAACACAGCAACAATGATACTCAAATGGGAAAAAATGTTGATAAAATAATTAATGCGTGATGTGGTTTGCTAAAATAGTCCCAGCTTCACCCACCACCGAAGAAAACAATCTGTGTTGATCAAGTGAGCTTGAATTGAAAATTTGCAAGAACACTTATATGCATTTTGACTTATTAGTTGCTGCTACTACTACTATTATCAATTGCTGTTCCTAGTTTAACCCTCCCACTCTTGATACCATACTATCATTTACCAGCACGTTAACCAACCATTTGAAACTATTCAACTGCATGGGTTGTGTTTGGTGGCACAACTGTGCACAGAATGAACTGTGTATGTGTGTACTGTGTAGATGCAATCACACCATGATATCACTTTGCAGACTGGGGTAGTTTTAATATCTTTCATTCAAAAAGAAAGAGGGTGATATTGAATGGTCAGACAGTAGGAGGGTTAACTGTGTACTGTGTAGATGCATTTACCCACATGAAATCATATCACAGGCTGGCATAGTTTATCTATCATTTGAAACCACAGTGGATAATATTAAAAGGTCAGACAGTAGGAGGGTTAATAAATTGTTCCAATTTTTATGTTTACTTTCATTCCTTTAAAACAAATATTTCAGTGGTACCACTGAAATCTGTGAACAGAGTGCCTGGGGCCAGTTGATGATTTGTGAGGGCGAGGGTTGTTTTGGGCCTGATTTAACGCACCTGTACTACGAGTCCATCAACCTGTTTGGCACGGTGCTCCTGGTAAGTTCGTTCAGCACTCTCCACCTTGGATTTGTCGAACCAAATGTTTTCGTGCATCATGGGGTGTGCCATCTTGAGTTATTCGTCTTTGGGATCTGTAGACTTTACGAACACCAACCGATAGTACACTATTAGAAGACAGAAATAATTGTTTTTAACTTTTTACTGGAGTGTTGTGTTCAATGAACTGGCAGGAGTGTAGTTGCAATGATCGTGCCCCTCCTCGATTCGAGGGCTACAATGTCGTGGCTAAGTGGTCAAGCATACTGGACTTTAAGTAAAAAACTGGTTCTTTCCGTAGCAGAAGAATCCTCAAGTTGTCGTAGGCTAGCAAGGAATTTTAGCTTAAGTACATGTTCCAACTTCATGTTAATTAATAGCACTCTTACTTGGCATGTCGTGGCCGAGCGGTCAAGTGCACTGGGGCCGATTTCACAAAGAGCTAAGCCGATTTCACAAAGAGCTAAGCCGATTTCACAAAGAGCTAAGATTGATCTAAATTGCTGAACAAAGTGTGTCACAATAAAAAATCATGGTGATATTGACAACTCAACTTAAGATGAATCTTAGTGCTTTGTGAAATCGAGCACTGGACTCAAACTCTCGTAAACTACATGTATCATTCAATTCATTGTATGATTAGCAGAGTGTGGGTTCGAGTCTGGTTGTGACACTTATTGTTTCATCATGTTTTGTGCGATTCTGTTAAACCGGGATCAAGCTAGCCCACCTTGTTGGGCTGTAATGGCTCTCATTAACATCGGTCTCATACCACTGGACCATTAACATCGGTCTCATACCACTGGACCGATTTGTCTGGTTCCCTCAACAACTCCACAACATTTATAGGATCAACTGTTACGATCTAGTGGGACCAGACTAATGGTGAGTAAATCAGTCTGGTCCCCATTAAATTACAGCAGTTGATCGTATAAATGTTGTGGAGTTGTTGAGGTAACCAGACAAATCATGGTTTTCGCGCAAGGTGTTTTATGAACAAAAATTCACAATCGTGTCGCGAAAAGCAATCAATTTTCCCTCAAAATCTGTGATGTTTTTTAAACGAATTCCACCTGTCCGGCTATTTACAAGTATATTGGCACTCAATCGGTAAGTTTCAAGATGCAGATCTTTGCAGATTCAAAGCTCAATGGGGCACAAGAATAGGTTTGCAGTCGCGCTAGGGCCAAGGATACAGAGTGGATTGGCCCTAATTGGGGCTGGCTAGCTAGGATCAAGCATACCAACATTAGGTGTTGAGTTACAAAATATACCATCGACATTGCCAGTAAATAAAATTTCCACCGTCTGTTCTTAAAATTAGATTTAGGAAAAAAAAAAAAAAAGCATTGTCAAGAAAATTACTGAGACCCGAGTGGGTGGGCGTAGTTTATTCCACACATTAAATGGCTAGTAAAGGAGGTAGAAACAACGATTTATAAATAATTGTTGGAAAGAGTTTGTTCTTCATGAACCGCCCTCTATTGTTTTAGTTTTGCTAAGAAATATAATATGTATTTTCTTGTCCTCAAAATACTGAGTGTCTGATTCTGAACGTAATTATTTACTGCCACTGCCAGGGCCTAAAATCTATATTTTTACAATATTTATCCAATCGGGATTCTTTTTTATGTACGAAACTATTCACTAATAAACAAATCATTAAATAGTTATAATCTAAAGTCTACTTCCATTATAATTGCGGACTTATAATAAAAAAGAAATACCGGAATGTTTACATACGGCCGGTACTAGTGATGAAACACGTTGAAAAGAACCAGTCTCTTTTCCCGATCCCACAATCACTGCCTAAATATTTCGCTCGACCCCGTATGTCTTATCAGTATTGTTTCTCCTTTTACCACTGGGATAGAGGCTGTTACATGTGTTGCAACTAGTCAGATACCCACCGCATACTTCCTACTTGTATTGTGTTATAAAGTGAGGAAAAGGGTACATTTCAATTGCAGACGACTCATTCGGAACCAAGTCAGCACCACGGCTGTGGCTTCGAATGGCCCCGGCTTTGGTTCTTTAAAAAAGAGATTATGAAATCACGCACTTTAGACATGGGGCTTCAAAAAGCTGATAAAGCATGTTGTGATGACTGAAATTTACCCTTATCGAAACTACACCTTCGTAATACAAAAGAAAACGTACAGTTTTCGGTACTGACTGGCATAGCTTTTAAGCCAGAGTGTAGTTGGTTCAATATTCCTCCATCATCATAATAGGACAAAAAGTCACCACTCAAAAAGAATGAGTACTACATATAATTTTGGTTGGTAAATCTGTTGTCAACAGAATTCCGTTTTTGTCTTCCTCTCAAACATAATAAAAGTTATATTAATTTTCAAAGATAGGTGTAGGATTTTTAATTTCATGGCAGCACCCCCCACTATAGCCAAAACAGAGCGTGAATAAATAGCTGCACTTTATAAATAAAATGCCCACACCAAACCCTTTTTTTTCTCAGGAAAGTGATTAAACTTTGAACTTTTAATGAAAACAACTGAGACATGTACATTTATAATCAATGAATCATCAAATTATTATATTCTTTTATTAAAACCTCCACACCAGAAGTCATAGAAATTCATAATTGTAACTTAATTGGTACAGTAAATTTTTACATTTGAGCTGGTTGAACTTAAAACTTTGTCATACTCTTAAAAAATGAAACACAAATTAATATTTCAACAAAGAATAATCAACTCATGTCATCAACCCTTCATATGAATAAGATCATAAGTACACAAGGTAAAAACATGAATCCCAAAACAATAGACTTCCAAGTGATGAATATATTCATTAACATGTCCAATAAATTATACATTCCTTGAAGTTGTTCAAATCACTTGGCTAAGAAAATCCTTAATTTACATTTATTTGCATAAAATAACCTCATAAATTTTTTTAACATTTCTTAGATTCGTGATCCTTGTATCATGTATCAAATCTATGAATCCATGAAGATTCTTCAAGTGTTGTTCGCTATAACACTGGTTAATATGAGACAATTGGTGGCAGCAGACTTGATATCCGTGCTGTGTTTAAGGCTGTGTACAAACTAATGGCTTTTGGCAGTGGCTATAAGTATAAAGGCTTAATTTTTTCAACACTCCCACTGCAGCCAACAGCCACTGCCCGTAGCCAAAGTCACTTGATTCTAACGAGGCCAAATTCTGAGCGAAAGACCCTTTTAAACTATCAGCCAACTTGGATTTCCTCATTTCATCTACTTTTAAAGCCGTAACCTGCGCTTGAACAGGGCAAAAGTCAGCGAAAAAGACCCTTTTTCACTATACAGCCAACCTGGTTTTCCTCCATTCATTCATATCAATGTTACTAAAATTGAGGAGGAGGGGGGGGGGGGGTGGGAATAGCCTGGTCTCTGTCTAACATATGTAATGTGACTACTGAGTATGAATGATTACTTATGAGTATCAGGAACCTGGCCAACATTATAGACTGTGTAACCTGTGACATCACATGTTTACAGTACAGCTATACAGAGTCTGGACTTCCATCAGGCACACTTTGTACACAGCTTAAAGGGACACGTTGCCTTGGATCGGGCGAGTTGCGCTATGAAAAGCGTTTTGTAACCGTTTGCTATAAAATGCATATGGTTAGAAAGATGTTTTAAAGTAGAATACAATGATCCACACAAATATACCTCAAAATTGCGTGGTTTTCCTTTTACATCGTGAACTAACACTGACCGCCATTTTGTAGAGCCAAATTTTTGACTCCACAAAATGGCGGACCGTGTCCCTTAGAAGAAACATAAAATCTGATATTTTATGGAGATTGCACCGTCTGATTTTTACAACATATTGTTATATGATGAAAGGGGGGTACAGCTCAAAACTTGTTTTGCTGTTACTTTTTATCTCTTGAATTTATGTGGAAATTATGACACAAAATGAAAAATTTCCCACCTGACCAGTGAATTATCTTGCCTGCCAGGAAATGCCCTGGAATGTACAAGGTCACTCTTTTTGTAACTAAAGGTTACATGGTCTATAAGTTAAAATAGCATAGACCAATATATTGAAACAAAACATGAAAGACAACCCCAACCATAAGATAAAACATAATTGTTGGCACTGTGCTGGCACTGTGCAGACGGACGATGGTTGTGTATGAATTACAAAGGGATAACCTGCAAATGTTTGGTCAGATCTGACAAAATTTCCTCTTAAAATCCAAGCAGTGATTTGCCTTCAGGCCGTAACACGATTCCACAATACTGAGTATCGGTAAGCACGCAAGCAGGTCTTATCTAACTTTGTGCGTATATCCAGCAATGTCGGAAAGACAATTAAACTCTGATTACTATGGACAAACCATAATTGCAGATCATTTGCATATCAGACTTAAAAAACAACCTGGATGATCTAATACGCCACATTTGTTTGATTCTCAATGTTCTTATTCCCATTCGGTCATCCAGTGATTTGAGGGAAAGGACAGTGTTTTATAGTTTGGACTTGAGCGTCATATTCTTTGGAATAATCTGCTGTAACTTCATGGCAAACGACATCTTCCCTGCAACTTTTAGCTTCCCATTGAAGAAAGCCTGGTGAGAGAGACAAAAATAAAACTCAATAGATGTTAAATTTGCATTGAAGATATAGAATATTACACGAATGTGTGTAAAGCACTGTATACTCAGTACTTTTCTGTGACAAAAATCCACAGGCATATTACTTGGGTGGGATTCCAACCCAAAACCTTTGCCATTCTAAAGCAGATGTCATACCACTAGGGCATTAAATTTCTCAAAAAAAAAAAAAATTGCTGGCAGCCGAACGCATGGCTGAGGGAAGCATCCACCTGGACATTCCATTGTGTAGCATGCACAGGTATGTACCTACCATGCTACACTTCTTTTCACCTGTACAAAAAGGGAGACCAGGCATTGGAAAACACGCCTCGTAATATTTTATTTCGGGGGTTCTCGTGTAACCACCGATTACAGAACTTTGTCCTGTTGGTGTACAAATGTGGCATTCAACTTAAGAATGGACAGGCTGCCACCATTGTTTAACATTGTATTCAACTCAATGGGAGGCAAGTCTGAGCGTTCGGAGATTCCAGCATACCATGGCAGATTATCGTCCGTGGATTGTGGCCCGGGTTACTCAAAGGAACAGCTACAGCATTTTCTGCCAAGTATGGGTATATTTTTGGAGTAAAACATGTACCAGATTCTGCTTTATGAGTCTACCCAAGGAAGAAATAGGGTCCAGTGTCATGGCTCTGTTTACCAAGAGAAAAATGTTTTAAAGTTAAATTTCTTTCATAGTTACTGGGCAAGCTTTGTGGTCTGGTGGTAAGAAAACTGCTCTACAATGGCAAATGTTGGTTTGAAGCCCACCCAACTGATATTGAATTTACAGTGCTTATTGCTTAACATATATGGATGTATGGGTAAAACACTCACAAATACTATTGTTTCATCCAATTCAATTATTTTGTCAATTAATTCTTACAGGTATTGCAAAAGAAAAGAAAAAAAGGCGAAAACAAACGAAAAAGAAAAATGAAGGGCCTCTTACCGTCTGGGGTTGTAGTTTTCCCGTCATCATCTGAACAAGATCTGCATCCTTTATGGTGAATGTAACGTCTGCTTTCTCTGCAAGTTAAACAGGTTTTGTGAGTATTTAAAAAAATGTTGTGGTGGAGGTCATGGTTGGAGTTTGAACAAATCTGGCCTAAAAAATCACAAAGTAAACCACAAGGGAAACTGACAGTGTGAATTTTAAATAATTGAAAAAATTGAGTGGGAAAAATTGAGTGGGATTTGGACCAAAGACCTCCGGATGAACATGCCAGCACTTTACCAACTGAGCTATCTAGCCCTACGTTGGCGGTCTCCCTATTTTGTCAACATCATTCTTCGGGGTGCCAGTCAGAAGCCATACAACCGTTAACTGCCTTGTAGCCAGGGATCATATCCAAGTTTATGATACAACCTGGGAAGCGGCAGCAAAGGGACCAAGGGGATGCAACTTTTTGATTGCAAATATCAAGTAGTAAACTACAAGGGAAAAAAATCAAGCTGATATCTTGTGCTGGTTTGTCAGGGATGGCGTAGCAACTATGCAGCAGTTTCATTATGGCAAGGTCAACCCAGGTTTACCCATCAACAAAACCCTCCATAACACATTAACACAACCCTTTCTGGGAACATGCAAGATGAACTACAACTCATCCAAAGCGTGGTGAAATGAGCTGGGCCCATGCAATACAAGAACTAGATAGTGAACCCCACCATCAAACAGTCTGGCTTCCAACTAGAGCAGAAATGGTAGTGTGCCCTTAATCACATGATTGGTCGTGGTAGATTTGCCGAACTTGGGCACAAGTGGGGGATAGTGGAGTCAAAGATTAGACTCTGCTTTAGTCTTTTGGACAATCAGCATGTGACAGTTGTTGTTCTAACTCATGGCTGATGGCAAACAGCACTTTAAATCCTTTTGCAACTGTGCTTTATAAATGGCTGATATGATTCTTAATATTATTAAAGCATCAAATTCTCTAATTATTAAAATACAACTTCAAATAACTGCAAAGAATTGAAGGTCAGCCTGGAAATTTTTTTATGATGGCTGTGCTTACCGTAGGCAAAGAATCAGCGCTTACAAAACAGGTAATTATGCACTTGTGTCAAGTGTATTTCACAGGTTAGCGGGGTATTTTGCTTATGTGCATGCGTACTTCACGTTACTAGGCATTCTTCGCTTACACAGCTAGTGCAAAAATTTGGCGCTTGCACAGTTAAGCAGAGAGTGATGATCGTAAGCGCATAATTCGGCGGTAAGCAGAGCAAAGAAATTGGCCCTGATTAGCCTTACCTTTACCGTCCCGCATGACAGAGGTTGCTCCATCCTTCAGGTTGATGAGCCATGATCCAGTCTGGCCTCCAGGCCCTCCAGTCACCTTGAAACCAAATCGTGCGTCAAGTTTCTTGGCGATGTCTTTACCAGACTACAGTCGGGGAGCAAGAAGAGAAACAGAATGACATTGCAAGAGAAACTCATAAGATAACCAGTAGACAGTTAAAGGTTGGATCATAGATTGGTTTTTGTCAACGTAATGCTGATTTATAAGCAAAATTAAAAAGAAAGATGCACTAAAAGTCGCATGTGAAAGTTTCAGCTGAATATATAGTGTACACTTGCTGAGGAAAAAGAAAAATACATTATAGGGCTAATCACCATACCGTTTTCAAATGTTCCTCAATGAGATTGAAGAGTTGTTCACACTGGAAGGTCTCTGCTGCAGTCAGCCTGGGCTGGATACGTGTTCTTGTTGAGGACAAAGTAAAAAGAACAAAATTTTCATTAGCAAAAACAAAACAAAAAACACAAAGCATAAATGTGACGGGCTCTACGAAAATGAGTCGCTTGTCGCACAACCCACTTTCAATTACGGGGCAGTTGAGTGTTGGTAGGGTGAAACAAAAATTGAAATAAAATTTTGTGATAAAACGGTTTCTTGCCTCTTAAGGGTCTATCTTTTCATAATTCTTAAAAAGAAACTTTTATTTTATTTTTATAAACATGAATAAAAACAGTTTTTAATGACCTTTTGTTCCTATTTTGTACTTTACAAGGCATTGTAAATGTCTCCCCTTAATTTATTTCAGATATGCAAATAAGGTTATTTGTAATTAGTTTTGAAAATATTAAAATTGCATCGTCATGTGAATACACTAATAAAACTTCCCCCAAAATTTCAAGTCTGTAGCAATTGAAGAACATTGTGGTATCTATGAACTCTGAACAAAATAATAGTATTTCTCTTTTGACATCAATATTTGATTTTTTTTTATTAAACGGGCCGTTTCTCCATTAGGGGTTATTTTCAGATATCGACATATTTTGTTTTTCAAAAGGTCATAACTTTTGAACCAAAAATGACACAAGTGTGTAAGAGATGTCAAAATTAAGCTTGTTGTGTGCTCTTTACAGCCATGTATAAAACTCAAAAGTGAATTGTCCCCCCAAGTGACTCATTTTCACAGAGCCTGTCACAAATGAGATTGGGATGTTCAGAGTTCTCTTTATAAGCAGAACCTCTTTAAACAGTGCCCTTTATAGTTAGGGTTGACTGTACTTTGAGACAGGGTTTGAATTTTACACTGGACCACATCACAGGCCTGAGGCCAGTGATTTTAGTATCAAGCCAGTGATTTTAGTATCAGGCCAGTAAATTCCTGACCACAGAAGTCAGGCTGTCTTGTGTTTTTCAATTCAATAACATAACCTCATTCAGAAACAAATTATGTTCAAATGTTGACTTTAAAGTCTAATTCTTTTTTAATTCTATTGAGTAATGACAATTACTGAATACCTAAAAAGACAAATGAGATAAATATTCTCTTACACGTCACAGGCTTAAGTTCAAATTAATACAGTCAAATGCATGTTAACCCTTTAGAGACCATAGCGGCCACAAGCGGTTTGTACCAAAACGCCCCTTACATTGTACATGTAACAGCCGCAAAGTTTAACCTACTTCTATTCACATAAAGAGGTCAAAGTAAAGGTTATGGCCACATATAAATTTTCCGATGTAGTATATTGACATAGTATTCAAATTTCTAAAACAAGAAACTAAATTTTCTCTTTCATTTTATTTATGTTGAGATTTTTACTGACAAAATTCCAATAAAGAAACTAACAATATTAGTAATGTCTGGGCGTTTTGTGATGATTATACGGAAATGAATGGTCTCTAAAGGGTTAAACAGTGGAAGGAATTTTTTTTCTTCTAATTTTGATTCTGGTCTTGTAAAAATACTTTAGGTCCAGTAAACATTTTGAGATACAAGTCCTGTTGGCTTGTGGATTTTTCACATGAATTCGAGCCCTGCTTTAAGATCAAGAGGTCGGTCAGAAATTTATCATAAAGAAAGACAGAGCTGCAGAATAAAGTAGTAATCACCAATTTAAATGATGACCATTTGTCTCATTGCACCTTCACTGCCTCTGGCTCAATTACTGTAACCCCTATCCCGATCAAGAACAAGAAGTATAAATATATCCACTGCTGACACATAGGATTCGAACTGCCTCTAGCCACTGGGCTAGCACCATGATTTAGTGGTAAGACATCTGATCTAGCCATGCAAATGTCAGGGGTTCGAATTCCACCCATGTCATTTGCTTGTGGATTTTGTTCATAGAACTTGGAAAAGTAATGAGTATACACATCTGTATATAAGTTGTGTATATAAGTTGTATATAAATATATCAGCACTGCATGAGAAAAATCTTGCGATTGAGAACAACAGTTTAAGTCCATGCAGTGGCAGTAGTTTTATGTGCTGCATATAAATGACAACATTTTGGGGGGTAATTTATTACCTTTGTTGTTCAGGAAAGCCCATTTTGTATAATGTCACCACTACAGCGCCTCCTAATCCGATGTTGTGCTGCAAAGCTAGTTTGGCTCCGGGAACCTGTCTCTTCTCGGCCTCTCCCCGTAACTGCCAAGAAAGCTCTGCACACTGGGCTAAACCTGTAAGGAGAGTGCAGTTGAACAGAAATGAAAATGAGTGACGTTTGTGGTTTTTCTACGTAATGGCTTAGACCAGTCATCTCGCCCCCGGCAAAGTCGCCCCCTTGCAAAGTCGCCCCCCCAGCAAGCTCGCCCCCTCCAGGTACAAACTGCCCCCTCACAATGTCGCCCCCTGCCAGACTCGCCCCCGACAAAGTCGCCCCCCCTGGTTATGACTGACTACAACTTGGTGAAGAAGAGTTCTGAGAAACGGCGACTTCGGCTACAGCTACAGCTAGATCAGCGCATCTGCCAGTGTTGAAGAATAGGCAGACGCGCGCGATCTAGCCGTAGCTGTAGCCCTAGCCGAAGTCGCCGTTTCGGACACGGCCTTAATTAATCTACAGGTGACCATTCTCTTTGATGCGATTTTATAAAACGTCTTAAGAAAAGAGTGCAAAATAAGTTAACTAACTCACAAAACAAGGGCAACTGCAGTGCAAAAAATGTAGTGTGAATTTTACTGTCTAATAAAAAGTAAAAGATTTATCTTACAAATAACAACACTATCTCGTTATGGGCTACGCCCGTTTAGTTTTTTTTTATTCGTCGTTTTATCATTTGGTTGACAGTTACAGTGCAAGATTAATTTAGTTATTAAGTCTCCTGTATAGTTTTCTATTTGTCTTTTGATAGTTTTTAAAGTACATACATAACTTATGAAATATGTTTTTGTAATATATGTCTTTACGTTTATTTATTGATGGACATTAATCGGTGATTTTGTTTCGTTTAGTTTTTTTTATTCCTCGTTTTATCATTTGGTTGACAGTTACAGTGCAAGATTAATTAATTTATTTATTAAGTCTCCTAGTGTATATTTTTCTATTCGTCTTTTGATAGTTTTAAAAGTACATACATAACTTATGAAATATATTTCTGTAAGATATGTTTTTACGTTTAATATTGATGGACAATAATCGGTGATTTTTTATCCTTTAGTTTTTTTTAAATACTATACAGTATATTTTTGTGAGAAATCTTGTATGTTTATTAAGTAACTGTTAAGCTTTGTTGATTTTGTACGATGGCTTTTATTACATTTTAATTGATGTTAAAATTTGTTGTTTTTCAATTAGTTATAGTTATTAAGTTATTTATCCTCAACAAAAATGTATAAAGTCTTTAAGGATTCCCTTTCTTGAACCAAGTTAACAACAACATTTCCCCTTAGAAAATCATTGCAACAATAGCAAAAAAATGCATAGGGGGCGACTGTGTCGGGGAGCGACTTTGTTAGGGGGCGACATTGTCGGGGGCGACTCTGTCGGGGGGCGACTCTGGCGGGGGGCGACTTTGTAGGGGGCGACATTGTGAGGGGGCGAGTTTGTACCTGGAGGGGGCGAGCTTGCTGGGGGGCGAGATGACTGGCAATCCGTACTTTTGATGTCAATCTCATTTTTGGGGGGGTTTAGTGACAAGAACAAGTTCTGCTTGTAGTGATACTGATACTGTTTGGTGGTAGTAGTGCGGTCGCGTAATACACCTTTGTTTTTAATTTTGTTTCGCCTTGTAGGTCAGAAAAAACGCAAAAGCCGGAACACTCGTGATTGGCACTGTGCCAGTTGTAAAATCAACGCTGTCGTCGTGTAGTATATACACAAAGTGACAACAAAATATTTCTCCGATCGTGACGCATCTTCCACACAATATGAACAAGATTCGAACACCATGGCTGTTGTTGTAACCACTTAATCTTTACACTAGAGAACATTTGTAAATGTTTCTTTGCGTTGCCATATTATTAACTGCTTTAGTAACTGTAATAATTTAAATGTAAATCCTATAGGCCCTACTGTTATGATTTTAGTGCTGGCAGAGAAAGAAGGTCAACGGTGTGGTTTTCTTTTTCTTTGTAAACGGTAAGCGTCTCTTTTAAAAATTGAGTGTACCCAAACCGCGATTGCAAATGATTGCATCCCCAACCCTATGTCCTTTTCTCACTATACGAAAACTTTACCCACTGTCTGCCCCAGCAAGTTGGCTTACCCCCCGGGGAATATAGCTGTGATAAACCCCGGGGTATTCTTGAAACATGGAACAATGTGGAATAGGGACCTAGACGGGGCTAGTGTAAAAACATACCTGGGGCGTCCCAGGGGCTTTATATTATTTCATGGGGGTGTGAAAAGGGCACAGTAAACACTGACCATAATGGGGTCTTGTCTTCCGCGCGCAATAGATCGATCCATTAAGCCGCGCCTCCTTACGAGTTGACCAATCACAGCCGCGAAACCCGATCACCATTAGTGCAAAGATCACCAAACGGCTCAAATGGTGATCAGATTTCGCGGTTGTGATTGGTCAATGAGAAATGGGCGTGGCTTAATGGATCAGTGTATTCAAAAGGACCCTGGCTCACAAGCACACGTGTTACAAACATGTGCACACGGAGACTGCACATAGCTCCGAGGGCGGGTAGCGCACTATAGCGCAAAGGGGGAAAGACACAATTACTTCAAATGCAAAGTCAAACTTTTAAATGACATGTTTCCATTGACATTTATTCTGTATAAATAGTTACATCAAACAATAGTATAAAGACAGTTTTTTAACAAAGCATGCATGTAGACCTATATATTTTTGTTTAAAATACTAAAAACACGTTTACGGCATATGGAGTCATTCGGCAAACATCCACAAAAATAATGATAGAATGCTTTTATCCATTTCTTGCCAATGTAATGTTTATACTTTTATTGATATGATTATAAAATGAAATGGTCATTTTTTCTTGTTTTTGTTTAACAGTTTATTTGACACCGTGTTTAAAATTTCGTTGAGGCATTTGTTGTCAGGTATAAGTAACACATTTTTTTGAATTGTTGCTTTGAATGTTTCTGAGGTTCCTGTAACCAGTTTTTTATAAAAAACTTCATCATCAAAAATTGAACATTGTTTAATATCCCCCCAATTTACAGTTAAATAAAACTTTAGTTTTGCCTAATAAACAAACTTCTTCAAAGATGTTAATGCTCTTGCTTAATTTAATAAATTAGAATAGGGAAATTATTAATGTGTCCTTTTGGGAATGAATTGACAGTGACGTATCACATTTTGCACACCTCATAATCACGTTATTGCCCCATTCTCTAAACCACACGGGATAATGAAGTGATAGGCGTTCATGCTTGTTAAAATAACAATAACATATTATAATAACATTTTCTGTCTGTTCTGAAATCACGTGTTTGGCACATCTCATATTCACGTTATTGGGCTGTTCTTAAATCACGGATTTTATGACATTTAATCACGTTATTGAACACCCAATAGTCACGTTATTGTCTCGTTGTTGAATCACGCTCTGTACACATGAATCCAATAAAATCACGTAATTGTAACGTCATTATTTGGTTCAAAATCCTGCATAACTAAGTTTCACTACCATTTAAACAGGTTATTTTTTTGTCATCTGTTTACCTGTGTACATGTGTGAAAACAACTTTACACATTTGTTTTTTTGACAGGACACCAAGTATGTTTGTATCTTTGTTGCATTCTTAATCAGTACGTTACTTTAGCCATAATTGCAGAACATTCTTCAACCCTTTTTTACTTTACCGTAGTCTGTGCGTGTATTTAATTGTTATTAACAACGTAATTGAAGAAATTAATTTGTGACGTTTTTAAATTAAAACTTGAAGTGAGCTACATATATCACTGGTGTCAGTGTTTACACATGCAATAAACAAACAATCAGGTTGTACTGTTCATATTCAATAAAGTGGTATGATTTAAATACGACATTATTTAAATAAAATGCAAACTTTTTAAGGTACAATCAATCAAATTATTAAACAGAATGCCTTTCTTGTCTCCTATAAAACCTACTTTACAGGTTTACTAACAACATAAAGAAAATTATATACAGTTAAGTTAATGGTTTCACTTGTAAAGTTGTAACATGACAGCACATTTTGACATTTTGACAATGACAAGTAGTGTTTGAAAAACAAATATATTACACTATTCACAATCTGCTATTGTAACTGTGCATAACCAATATATTGTGACGCTCCAGGGCTTGACCTGCACTTGTACTTTCTTTGCCCATTATAAACACTATACTTGCTCCATCCTTAACTGTAATTATAAACACTTGTTCCCCTCAGCTGTTGTTTGTATTAGATTCACTGAGGTGGTAAACTACACCTCCAGTAATAAGGAGATTACCCTTGTATCCAGGGTTTATTTGTATATTTAAGACATTGATCTATTGGTTATGTCATGGTTATTTTGGGCATTGACATAATGGAAAGTTACTGTGTTATTGCGCCACAATTATGACATGTATTTGTACGTAGGCAATGGGGGTTTTTTTCTATAAAAGGGATTAATCTTAGTAATTGAGTGTGATTCTCCATGTAAACCAAGACAGAGTATTATTTGACCTCTGGGGTCACCATTAGTGATTCTCCATGTAAACCCATTCAGAGTAGTACTTGGCCTCTGTGGTCACCAATAACTTAATGGATGAATAAGTGAAGCCTTGACTCTTCGTTACATCGGAACTTAACGTTTGGACAGTTGTTCTTATGACTTGTCTTTTACTTTCGGACCAAGTAATTAACAGACCCAGAAGTTTAGTCTAGTACAGTAGTAGTATGATCTTTTCGAAGTGAACATGCCTAGTGTTTTTGGTTGTTTTAAGCAAATATGCAAATTATGTTGGGAGATTGAAAATCGCATTTTGAAATAACAGTTTAAGTCCATTCATTTTGTTATCATTATACAGTCGGTACAACTTAATTTTAAATATTTGTTGTACACGTCTAACAAAATTTCAGCAATTGTAAGCATTGACCTAAAGTGCATGATGTAAAAAAAAATGTTAACAAAATTTATCAAACCTATTGCGTGCTCAAATTTATCTGAAGATACATTTATGCACATAGCCTATACGGACAAAGGTATTTCAGTGTCCAAGCCACGATCGTGTTCGGTTGGCACATTTTCTATTTTGCATCCCTGGCTTTTTGCCTCCATGTCCTGACATATTTATTTTGGTTTTGGCTCTGTCTAATGCAACACTGATTTTATTTCTTTTCCAAACTTTCATGTAGAATTTGGCCATGTGCTTTTTCCTGTGAGTGTTGGTCATACTGATCCAAGTTTGTCTGGGTACCTCAAATTTCTGGTAACGGTTTGCCAGTTTAAACTCCCCTGTGTCGAACATGGCTCTTTCAACTTCAGTCTCTTGGTCATCTACTTTTTCTTGGTCATCTACTTTTTCATGTAGCTTTGTTATCAGTGTTGAAAGTGGCAATGTCATCCAGTTGGTTATATTCTTTAAAACATGGTTCATAGATTCCGCATTTTTGTTGGACCACCCCCTGGAACCGGTTTGGAGAGCCAAAGGGTAATCTTTGTGGGTAGTTGTTTTGAAATTTACCTTCAACTTTGGCACCACACTTTTCTCAAAGTAAGAGCGGAAGTGCCTAAGTTTTCTTATTGCTCTTCGCACGATTGATACGCGTTCCTCAAAAACAACTAATGTCTTTGCACTATTTACTCCCTTTTTGCCAAAAATTGTTGTCATAATTTTGCTTTTTGTGTTTTCATTCACTCCATCTTTGCGGACAAGCTTGTCACCACAATTTTTTCGCAAGTGTTCCATGCAGAAAATACGTTTTGAATTGGGCCATGCGTCCGTTACTGCCTGCCACAGAGCTTTCTCGTCGTCACTTCCTACAAATGGAGGTGATTCTCCATCAATTCTTGATTGTAAATGGTCAAAAAAGAGATTGAAATCCAATCTTGTTGAACTGCCATGCAAATACAGTGGCCCTAGGAAAATTGGTGGTTCTTCGCCTAATGACGGCAATGTTCGTATAGGCCATTATAGTTACATGTAAAGGTCCTAAATTGAAAGTCTTGTCTGTGCCCAACACACTGCTCTCTTTTGCACAGTGTGTGTTGAAACAAGAGCGTTTCATACATTCGATTTGAGTATCTGTATAGAGGATTACTGAAGGAACTTTTCCATGACCACGGATGACATACCTAACGAAGGTAGAGTTATCCAAATTACTTTCGATAGACAATATATCATCGGCAAAGTTTCTACTATTCGAGTGACCTTTTGTCTTCATGTGCTTATGTCTTTGATTTTCTACTTCTTTTTTGTTTCTTGGCGCAAGGCCTGGCGAAACGGCATTTCTTTTTGCTTCGCGATATACCTGAGATGGTTTTCCAAATTGTACTTGTTCTCTTATTTTGTCGATGACATTGGGATTTGTGCGGTAGTATTTCGCACTTGCATTGGATTCAGAGTTTCCATGAATGCGTCTGTGACTGTGAGCTGGGGGTTCGCCAATATACTCAACTAGTGCCTCTTCATGGCATTTGTTTCCTATAATTAGAGTAGTGATCCGTCGCTTATACCTCACATTCACTAGTGCTGATTCAGCATAATATCGCGACATTTAAAAAACGTCTTCCCTCCGAGGTTGAGGCACTAGTGCTTAGAGCATCTTTACTCCGTCTACTGTCTTGTGTATCTTGTACACGCCATCTTGCAGGATCACAAGTCTTGTAACAGGTCTAAACTGATAGTTCGAGGTTGGACAGTTACCCCTGACCCATTGCCCATTGTCATCGGGATACTGGGCATGCAGGTACCTTCGTTTTCTTTCAGCGTTTCTTATGTTACCGACAACAAAAGCAACATTACTTTTTCTACCATTTGGTATTTGGTCGTGTATGTGCTTTCCTCTGCTGTCAAGCAGAAGAAGGTTGATGACATCTTCATAACCCATAAAACCATTGTTGAGATTGATACCGCTGAAGTGTCCTGCAAAACATAAATTTTTAAGAGAATTAATGGGGATGCATTTAAATGGAAAGACACTAGAAATTTTCCTTTTTGTGAATAAAAAACACCTACAAAGTTTTTCATAATTGACCACCCTGCCGTGCCCGGTCTGAAATGGCTGAACAAGACCCATAAAATACTATTTAAATGTATCAAATTTCACCCATCATTTTATTCAACATGTAGAAAATCACTAAAACTAGTGATCATCCACATTTCATAAAAATCTTAATCCATAGTAAGGGGCCATTTTAAAATGTTGTAACAAAAGTTTCATCCGCAAGTTTCACGAGGGTACATGTGTACAAAAGGTTATTGGAGACTGTTTGTATGTAGCTCATGTAAAACAAACTTAAACGTAACATAGGTCATAGGAATTAATTTACATCCATCAATTCTACCATAGAGAAAGGACCCACCTTTTTCTATGATTCTACTGAACAAATATATATATAAATGAGTGACAATTATAAAAAGGAAAATAATTTATGTTTCTGAATTGATAACAATTGAAAACATGTTTTTATTTTTATGTTTTCCTCGCTTAAGGGCCACACGAAGTTTTAACCAGTATGGATGCTCTAACACATACAAATGTTTTTTACATTGTTGTGACTGGTACCCATTAATTTAATGTTTTTCCAAATTTTTTGTTAATCATTGATTTCTGCTGAACAGCTCTACAGAATATTTTCATGTCTTTGTGTGTGGTCAGTTTCATATTTATTAAACACTACCCATTTTTGAATGTTTTAAAAAAAGGGCACTTTGTTGAATATGCATACATTTACATTTAAATTGCAGGTGTTCGGGAAGTTAAAAATAAAAAATGTGTACAAATAATTGTAAACTCTACCCAAAAATTCCCTTTTCATTACTCTACCAAAAAGTTAAATTTTCATTTGACCGGAGATCATTAGAAACACATGTTCGTGTAAAGTGGTCACACAACAACCACCAAAAACAAATTGAAAATGTCAGTGAACCTTCCCGAATACCTGAAAAAAACAAATTAAACAACCACACAGCAACCAAAGGTGTTGCAATTATTATTTATTGTTATCACAAATGTTACACAAATACAGGAATGTAAGCTTGTTACGTAAATGTTTTGAGATTGAAACTCACCATCTTCATGATCATCTTCATCGTCTGTCTGCTCGTATGCTCCTGCTGCCCCCTGGTCATCTTCATCGTCTGTCTGGTCGTATGCTCCTGCCCCCTGCTCATCTTCATCGTCTGTCTGCTCCTGCTGCCCCATGGTCATCTTCATCGTCTGTCTGCTCGTATGCTCCTGCCCCATGGTCATCTTCATCGTCTGTCTGCTGTTCAGGTGTGGCTGAGCCATCTTGGAGATTTCTGTCTGTCTTGGCGTCATGTTCCATGTCATCTGCATGAGCACTGTTTGTTTCATCTGAAGCATCTCCATCATCATTCTCATCACTCTACACAAAAAATGTTAATATAATTTTTGTAAATTGTACAGCAATACAGTGATTTGCGTATATTACATGTATGGTTTCAAGCTCTCTGCAGCCCATGACAATTTGACAATCTTTGGTTGTTTTTCCTAAAAAAATAAGTATTTAATCAAATCCAGTTACTGTCTGTATTGACTCAGGAATAACTAACGGCATATCACACCATTGTTGCTGTATTAAGTTCATCACTCTTTGTACTTTGTATTAAAATGTGGTGGTCAATTACTGGGTTTTTTCACACTCTTTCAAATTGATAACACTTCACTTCATGTAGGACATGTATGGTTTTCAAATTTCCACAATAACACACTTTTGTTTTGTAGGAAACAGTTACGAAACAAATGAACAGTCTCAAATTTACCCACCTCGATCAAGATAGTCTCTTCTGGTCGTCTCTGGGGCTTTGTTGACAGGAGGCAAACAAAATGGTTGGGTGTGTAAGATCTCTCCAGATCAATGCCAGAAATGTCGCAAAGAGTCCACATCAGCCACAACTCTCTCGTCATCATGTGTCACGTGGTATTACCTTTAGTTTATACATTTATTATTGTTGGCCCTTTGAAGGTTTACTCTTTGAAGCCTTGCATCTCAAAAACCACAAGTTTGACTGAGTTGAAACTTGGCATTTAGATATAATAATGACTACGTAAATCACAATAATTTTTACGAATTTTGACGAATTATTATGTATCTTGAGTACAAAGCAAGCTATAGTCCAATTTTATTTTGAGAAAAAAAAAAAAAACCCTTCACGATACCAAACGCGTGTTGAAAACGGCTCATCATTCCCCCACCACCGGAGCCGAACACCTTGAGTTTGTGGTAAGACAAACTCTGAATCTCTAGTTGTTATTTTGTTTTGCTCTCCATAATTACATGTTCTTGTCGTTATTGTTCATAGTATGAGTTTTGCACTCAAAAAAATGTTAAAAGTGTTTTCATACACTGTTCGGACAAGGAGATAACAGGCAAGACTGGTGGTAAGACGAAAAGGATGTGTAACTCCAGCCGCTTTCTTTGATGGAGCTTTCCAGTAATTTTAACAATTGTTATATTTGGAGCGGTCAGTGAAATCGTGGTGGAACACGGCACTCCTTTTTTGTGTCATCAATTATTTCAAGATGCTGCCTTTATCCGTTGTACACAATTATTTCAAAAATGGGTGTTGTGGGGCCTTTAATTTCCTACAGCCACATTAATAACAATCTTATAAAATCGGCCTTCACTGTACGTTTATTTATCACTCCTAATTATAATGGTTACACAACTTTTTGTTCTTTTGAAGGATTCATTCTTTGATTGTTTTGCTGCTTTTGTTTTGTTTATATTTTATATTCGATTGCGTTTTTTTTTTATAGTTTGATCCAGAGTTCCTCTTTTTAAAAAACAAGTAGGCCTATGTTTGATTGTTGTTGCGCTTAAAAGTTTGATTGGGAGTTGGTCATTGTTTAAAAACAATTTTCTTTGATTGTTGTTGAGTTTTGTTACCTTAGTTTCGTCTAATTGTATTTGTTTGAACAATGGTTTCTTAGATGTTTGTTTTGTCCTTTAGTTTATACATTTATTATTGTTGGCCCTTTTGGCCGCCCATAATTTAGCAGTCATAAGGAATACAGATGATGTCAACTTAACTGTAAAACATAAAGAATTTCGGTGGAGAAAAATGTATAGGCAGTCTTGTGCAACTCCAACACGAGACAAAATATACATTAGCGTCGTAACATCATGGAGGTAGAACCTCCATGGTAACATCGAGCTGAAATTATGTTTTTCAGCTAACTGCGGTCAGTTACGTTCACACGAGAAAAACACTGATAAAGTATCAAGTTTCACTGCTAAGTTGAGTTTGCAGCGTAATTGTCACTGCTAACTTTAGGACTTAGCATCGAAGTTTAGAAGCGAAGTTTGCTCACTTTTGCATTCACAAGGTCAACAAATTCACGCTGTTTATAGCAGCAAAGTTAGCTGCGAAGTTAGCTACCCGTGTGTGTGAACGTACCAAAACAACTTCAAGATAATGGTTTAACAAATTCCCTACAAATGAAAAGTATTAATTACCAACATTAGTTAATTGAAAATATATCGTATTTTTTTATATGGATTATTTTGTCCCTCCTTTGAACCTGCTTTTAATGTAATTATCTCACAACCGTAATTGTAATAGACAGTTCCAATGTCATCACATTGCCGACCAATTAGGTGGTGGAAAACGGGCAATCAGACATCACCTTATTTTGCACCAATATATTTTGTGAAGGGACTGAAGGTCAGCAGTTTAGATTTTTGGCAACACCCGAGAAAAGACAAAAAAGGAAATGTAATTTTTCAAAGAACGAATTTCCGCCGGTTTTTATGAAGCACTCCTCCAATTCCAAAGCCTATGGTAGGACTAACTTTGAAGCCTAAATCTATCAAATGTCCTCATCAAGAAGCACAGAACACCCACACAGTGTTGTGATAAGTTTTCATAATTGGACAATATATTATTATTAATTGCATGACCCTATAAAAAATACGTTATTATTCAAAAGCATTGGAGGTCATACAAATTAAGATAATAATTTTTGCGAATGAATTTTGTCGTATTTAGTGAAGTGCACACCCCTCGGGCCGGCGGCGGTTGCAGCATATACTTCGTCGATCAACAGTTATGGGATAGGCTTTTCTTCCCTCTATCCCTGAACTGTTGACTCAATAGCCAACGTGTGCTGCAGAACAAACATTTTGCGGCCGGGTCGGTCTGATCTGAATTGGTGGGTAAAGTCCCGGCCGGCCAGCCAACCATCAACAGACCCGATCGGCGGACAGCACAAACTGCCAGCAAAAGTTGCATTTTTGAGCCTACCCATCGCAACTAACCCTGTCCCTGTTTTAAATTTAAGAACTACAAATTTATCACTGAAAGTGCAAATATTTTTACCGTGATTCTCACCTCAGCTTTTGTTCACACACGCAACACGTAACGCAGATCGCTGATCGTTTTCTCATTTATACGGCAAGATTAAACTATGACATAACGCAGCGCCCCCAAGCGACGGGTATACGCTATTTAATTAAAGGGGTCTGATTTTTTTCATACAAAGGGAGGTGTAGTACAGTTATACCCTTTTTATTTTAAACAACAATTGTGATCATTTTGTTCAATCCCATAACCAAATAATATATTTTTAAAGATCTGCAAGTTGTTTTTAAATAATTTTTGTAACCAGAAATGCAAGCCATTGACATGATTTTTCAGGACAAAGAGTTCAACAAAGGAGGGTCCACAAATGGAGGTTGTTACATGCTTGTTTTAATGCTACATACAAAGTGTGGACCTGAGAACAAAAGAGGTCCACATAATGTAGGGACTTGAAACACTTTGTGGACTTACACTTGTCCACACAGTGTTATTTACAGTGTTGAGGAATAGGATGGAATGTCCACACATTGACTGCAACACAGATGTGTGTGAGAGTGTCTACCCGTTGGAACCGAGGACTTTAACAAAAGGGATCCGGTGTTTGACAGAGCAAGGACGTCCTCGCTTTGTTTTCGTGTACAAAACCAATGGGAACGTCGCTAAAAAAACTATGTCCAAACAATTGGAGAACAAAGAGAAGTCCTCCCGATTAGTGGGATTCACAAACATTGGTGTGTGCTTGAGTAGTATACACATTCAAACCGGGGACCTATAACAAAAGAGGACAATAGGTCCACGGTTGGGGAAAGGTCCACGGTTGGGGAAAGGTCCACGGTTGGAAAACGTGTACAAAACCAATGGGAGCTGTTGCAAACAATTAGAGTATAAACAAAACGGGGACAATAGGAGGTCCACGATTGCAGGTGTTTACACACTCATTTTGTGTGTGTGTGAGTAGGTAACCACATTCAAACCGGGGACCTATAACAAAAGAGGACAATAGGTCTACGGTTGCTATCACAAAGGAAAGCATTGTGGTCCACGGTTGCTATCACAAAGAGTTGAACAAAGGAGGGTCCACGATTGCAGGCTGTTACACACTTGTGTGTGTGTGTAGGGGGTGGGGGAGGGGGATAGCATCTAGAAGAATGTTTATAAATAGATTTGGCACAATATAAATGTATGATATTATTATTAAATATACACATTAACCAAGTACAACTTGCAAAATATTTGTACTTTTTATTAGCAAATTTCACATGGTAATTTACTGATCAAGAATAATAATGGAAATTGATACCAGAAAGATAATGACAAATGGCATACATAAAACAAGACCTCAAAAAAAGATAAAAACAATTCCTATGATGTTTTAAGGAGACTTTGGAAGCTAAATGGATTTATATAAGTCAGGACCAGCTAACCAATCAGAGCTGACTTCACATCATTATGCAAACAAGGTTGACTCCAGCAGCCAATCAGCAAGTAGACCCTGCCCTCGAGAAAACCATCATTCGTCAGGAGAAAATTATGAAAAAACCATGCACGATTTCCAAATGTACATTGTCCTTAATTTTGGTTGTGACAACGGAGATCCACCAGTTGCATTTAAAAATAAAAAAGGTTTTCAGATACAGTTTTCTTTAAAGGGACACGTTGCCTTGGATCGGGCGAGTTGGTCTAATAAAAAGCGTTTGTAACCGTTTGTTATGGGAGTCAAAAATTTGACTCCCATAAATGGCCGACCGTGTTAGTTCACGATGTAAAAGGAAAACCACGCAATTTCGTCTTAATAAAACACATGGGTTTAATTCATGCCCTTTGGGAAAGATGAGAAATTGGTATCCGAATCAACATATATTTTAATGAAAGGAATTAATGCCAACAGTTGTTTATTCCTAATAGTAGCGGTTATGTTAAAATAACTGTAGAATAAGTCAAGTGAAAGGACTTATACAAGTTTAATTAGCCTGCGCCGAAAGTGGCTAAATTAATTTATATGATAAGGAATAACATTTTTTCTAGTGGTTAAAGGTATTATACAGGATTGGCAGAGCTGACAAAATAATCACAGACAGTGTTCATGTTTTGTGTAATCAACCACATACATGAAATAACAAACCTGTGAAAATTTGAGCTCAATTGGTCATCGAGGTCACGAGAAAATAGTGAAAAGAGACCTTATGTGTTTTCTGTTTTTCAAACATTGAGTTTATTATCGCGCACGATAAAAACTATTGTTTTACTCATTTCTCAGAAACGATAGCATTTTAGGCAGAAATATTTTAAGGAACCCTTTCTACCATTACTTACTTTAAATCATGTAAGTTATGTGTGAATCTGTGAACTATTGTGTTTTTCGATCTTACCAATAGTGTACAGGCCTTTAATGACCAATCAGAATAGAGCAATTGGCATTTTGTTGTGAGATGCTAGCTCCTTGAGATATTCACGTGCCAAAAGCTATAAAAGACGAGCCGTTTGAGAGCTCGTAGTTCAGTTGGTTCAGTTTGTGATTTGTTCTTGCCGCTGAGGAGCAGCTAGACTGAGGAGCGCGTGACGCAATGCCTCAGCGTATTCAACAGCTGATGCACATTTGCGCTCTGTCTCAGTGTTTAGTTTACATTGTCTGTGCACGAATTAAACAGTTTGAACCTTGGAATAAAAGAGTCGCTACACCCGTTTGAAGAACTCAACATGGTCTCTCGAGTTAGAATTCCTGCCTAAGTTCTCTCTTAGTGCCGTACTTGACCCGGTAATTGTGCGCCCGTTACAATACCTTTAAAATTCAGATTGCGAAAGATGAAAAACTGAAAAAGCGTGTGATATTAGTTTTGAATAATAAGTTTGTTCCTCACCTGTTGCTCCGAGGGGGTGCCCCTTAGAGATAAGTCCCCCACTTGGATTGATGACGTACTTCCCGCCGTAGGTGTTGTCCCCTCGATCAATCAACTCACCAGCTTTCCCTGAAAGTCAAAATCAAATTTGGACAGATTTTTTTATTTATTTACCGATTTAAAACAGGAAAAGCTAACCAATCAGAACCGACTTCACATCATTATGCAAATAAGGTTGACTCCAGCAGCCAATCAGCAAGTAGACCCTGCCCTCAGGAAAACCATAATATTTGTCTTTTGTTGGATGGCGTTCCGACTTATTTTGGATTGTGACTTTATATGAAGAAGGACAAGACGACATAGATACTTTTTGTGTAAGTTATTTCCCAAAAGAGCGCACCTTTGACCTAGAAAATATTTTAAAAAAAATGTTTTTGCAAGAATCTGCAAAATAATTTTTTTAAGCCTTCAATCTTACATCCAAACTGGAAATAATCAACATTGTCTTTAACTCTTTCAGTACACGCTATTTCTTACATTTCAAACCTAAAATGCCCAGCTTTTTTAGCTTTTTCGGAATTATGTATTAGAAAAAAAGGCCTTTTCACCGAGCAAAATCTATCTTGCTGATTTGCGTTGCCTTGGTATATCCCAAAGTCACTAGGCTTTTCTTGGGTGATACTGCCCTTTTGTGATAACATGTACATTATTGGTCGTACAGGTACAATTGATCACACTTTTTCAGCACAAAAAATAGATCGTACATGTATGATAATGGCGTTTTCGGAATACATAAGTAAGATTGTACATGTACGACCTTGCCACTGAAAGAGTTAATAGTTACCGGGAGGGCAAAGACCTAGGGCTTCATATGTGATGAGCTCGTTAGGAGCAAAGCAATCGTGTAACTCAATGACGTCTATCTCGGTTGGATGGACACCAGTCTTTTTATACAGATCATCAGCAGCTTTCTTTGTCATGTCGTAGCCAACCTTTAATTAGATGAGTAAACCAAAATACTTCAACACAAATACTTGACAAAAAAGGGACGGTAAGGATAAAAAACATCATTGATTCATTTTAGTCTGAAAGCTTACTGATTATGAAATTCATACAAGAACCACTTTTTTCTGTGAAATATTTCCTTCTGAAATGAAGTCATATTCGAGAAAACTGTAACTGATAGCCTACAAAAATGCAACAACTGATTTTGGTTGTTACAACCAAAATGAAGGACAATGTCTTTACATGCTGAAAATTGTTCATGTTTTTTAAAACTATTTTCTCCTGACTCACACAACGGATTTAGCCCAAATTTTCACAGGTTTGTAATTTCATGTATAATGGTTGATCACACAAAACATGAACACTGTCTGGGACTATTTTATCAGCTCTACCAATCCTGTTTAATAGCTTTAAATTTACTATCGATTTGTAAAAAGCTTTTTCCTTTCTTAATGGTTTAAATGAAACTATTTCTAAGTTTTCAGTAGTCTCCACAATGAGTCACACTGCAGGGGTTGTACAACATGTGTTTGCCACAAAAAGGTTTTGCTTGGAAAGGATGGTATTTGAAAAAGTGTTTATGACAGGTTTGCGAGTCCTGGGACCAGTTAGAGTCCAGTCTGTGCAGGAAGTGATCTTTTTTGAATTGGGAACCAACGAAAGCGGGTACCGGTTTGGCAGGAGATTGGACCTGTGGCTACAGTTGTCAAATTAGGAACCATCCAAGCTTAATACACCGATCCATTAAGCCACGCCCATTTCTCATTGACCAATCACAACCGCGAAATCTGATCACCATTTGAGCCGTTTGGTGATCTTTGCACTAATGGTGATCGGGTTTCGCGGCTGTGATTGGTCAACTCGTAAGGAGGCGGGGCTTAATGGATCGATCTACTGTGAACCTGCTAGGTTTTTGTCTGTAAGGCCATATCCAAATTGGCAGCTACAGTAAGATTATAGCGTCATCATGAGTTGAAGTATGGGACGTATTTAACAACACCTTCAGCAACAGTCGTAGCTGTAGCTGTAGTCGCCATTTCGGATACGGCCTCAGAGATTAGGTTTGACATTTGGCCTCTGTCATTAATTAACATTTGATTTGAATTACCATCTTCATAATGCTGTTCTCTTCGAAGGTGCTGGGTAAGTCTGTCGCCATCTGCATACCGATTATTTCCACTGCCCTGGCTTCTAAATTGTGTTTCCGGACAAAGTCTTCGCTACAGAGTACAGCAGCTGCACTACCATCCGAGGTCGGGCTGCAAAAGTGTTTGACATCAGATGTACAATATTCAATATGTTGAAATGCAATTATCTTGGCGCTGTTTTAGATGCCCACCTTGTAAAATACTTAGACGAAAGCTCTCTTTTGTTCCAGTGGCAACCAAACTTCTGAATGATTGACATTCTGCTCTACATTTCCATCCAATTTTCTAGTGCAATGGTAATTTTGTTGTTAACTGTTGGAGGTTTGGTACATTCTGTTTCCTTTTTCTTATAATAATATGTCATTTAGGATATGATGTTTTATGACCAGACAGGGAACATAGTATCCTGTTCCAGGCACTTACCAACACTGTAACTTGGTGAGGGGTGCAAAGATCATCGGAGATTTCTTAATATCTTCCAGAGAATATTCCTCTTGAAATTGGGAATAACTTCAGGGAGAAGTGGAGGGGAAAAAAGTCAAAGTTAATATTACTTTTGTGTCACATATTGAATCAGAATTGATTTCACACTGATACTCTTGGTTGCATTTTCTAGCGAGTGGCCAATCATTTGAAACCATTTAAGGGCTTTGGTTTTGTATAGCAGCACAGCTTTGCACAGAAATAGCTGAAGCACATTGGATGATATTCAATGGTCAGACAGTAGGAGGGTTGACTGTGTACTGTGAGATGCATTCACAACATGATATCATACTGCAGGTTGACAACTGTCTATCATTCAAAACCACAGTGGATGATATTGAATGGTCAGACAGTAGGAGGGTTGACTGTTCTGTGAACTATGTATTCACCACACGATATCATATTGTAGGCTGGAATAGCTTATCTATCATTCAAAACTAGTGGTTTTTATTAAATGGTCAGGCAGTAGGAGGGTTAATAGATGATTTGCATATTTGTATTGAACATTTTAAAACAAAACTCACGGGTTGTTTGTAGAATGCTTGTGGTTTTTGTAGGCTATTTTTGCAATGTGGTCTGCAGTTGTACCTGCAAATAAACAGTAACATACACAACAAAGTTTATCACATTGCATAAAGTTTTTACAGCTTTTACATCAATGAAAGAGTGGGGGCATCAATTTATTAAATCATTGACCCAAAGGTTTGACTCTGACACGATCGAAAAGATTGGCAAAGAATTGGTTGCTATTGCTAGGTCAGCAGATCAGTGCAGAATACATCAAATTCAGAATAAAATCATGGTTTATAGACTACAGAAGACTTCAAGTGATGAAGATACCAGACCAGTACATTTTTGTTTTTCGAATCGGCCAAATGCCAATCTTTTAGAAAGAAAATAGTTTGCACGTAAAACCATAAACAAATATCCAGATCTAAAGAGTTCATAATGGAAAATGTTTGACTGGCACTCTCCAAATTATGAGCAATGTAGGCAGTCCAAAGAGTGTTTTGTACCGCAAAACAATTCCATTTCAAAAACTCTGGGAAAAAGAAAGAAAAAGAAATTACCATATTTGTCCATATGCTCTATACCAGCTCGGCCAAACATCTGGGCTGTGATTGGTGAGGCCTGTAGATCATGATTATTCATGAGCACTTCAATGTGTTTATCCATCGGACTGGTCCTGTCCTCATACTAAAAGAAACAAAATTTGAATATGACATTTAACAGATTTTGAGCTGATGCTGCTTTCATCGACAGCCAATTTGACAGGGCTGGTATGCACATGATTTGTACACAACAGAAACTGTGCTATGCTTTAATAGCATGAATAATTTGTTTGAATGCAGGTTTTGCTCTTCACATTTTCTTTAGCTAAACAGTGGTGAGGATTTGCTTGTTGAAGAAAGACCTATAGTCTAACTGTCCTATACATACCTCACGATATACAATCACCACCGATTGGATTTCTAACAGGGTTTGCCCTTAACTTTTGTGACTGGCCAGCATGACCATTTAGCTTCTCCTTTCACTAGTCCATTTTAAATGGAAATACTTTTGAACACTGAACTAGCCAGCAGGACCACTTGGAGAGAATTCTGCCTGGTCCTCTTGAATTTTAATTAGCATTTGGCCAGGAGACCAATGTTGAGGGAGAACGCAGTTTGTCGGTTAGCTGGTTATAATTCTAATCCACTCCACTCATTGTGCCATATGGCAGTCACTACAGATGGCCAAAATGGCAGTCATAACCCTCTGTCCACACAACTCAGCATTCTACCTGAATAGTGGTCCACTGGCCAAAAGCTAGTTAAAACAAATGTTGACCAGTGGAAATTCTCTCCAAGTGGTCGGCTGGCTAGTTCAACGTGAAAAGCATCATTATTTAATATAAAATATGGACTTTGAAAAAGCTGTCTGATATGAGGCTGAAGTGTCCCTTTAAACCAAGGCCCAAGGCTATACTTAACGGCTAATTTTGTGCTTACTGCGCAAGTTTCCATTTTATAGCACTGCTAAATGTAAGCCCACGGAAGGGCATGCTACTGGTGCTTACTGTATAGAAATGAATGACATAACAATGCAAATCAATGATGAACGCGCAAGCAGGCTGCCTAATTTTCATGCTAACCTGTGAAATACGCTTACGCTTAAGCAGTGCTATGAAATTGGCCCCTGACCATGAACTACTGATATTTTACCTGCCCTTTGAGTGAGCCCCGCTGCATTTTCTCAAAGCCAAGAGCCATGACACAGTCTGCCATACCACCTTCAACAAGCTGTTTGGCGAGATACAAAGCTGATGATCCAGTAGCACATGCATTATTTACCTGTATATTGAAAAAAGTTAACGAAATAAACCAGCGTATAACAAACAAACAGATAAACAGCCTAACAAACAAACAGTGAAAAAGCAGATTTGAACTAGCCCCTTGCCAACAGGCAGACTCCATGGTCCAGTGGTTAGGAGTAGGACATATCAGGGTCCAATTTCATGACAATATGCTTACCATGGAAGTCTACGCTTACAGTCAATAGAATCAAATGCTTTAAGGGTGCTGTAAGCACTGAATTCTGTGGTAAGCAGAGCCATGAAATTGGGTCATGGACTCAAATCACTGCCAAGTAGCCTGATGGTTTTGGGTTTTTTTTTTTTTTTTTTTTGGGGGGGGGTTGAGTTTGCAGGGGGGTGGGTGAGTGGGTTGGGGGCTTCCCATCCCCTGCCATTCCTCTGGTTAAGCCACTGGGAGAGGTTTTGGTTTACCTGTACCCTCCCAAATCCTTCTATATCCTCTCTGCCAAAATGAAGGATTCAGATGGATTGAGGGCTGTAGGCCCAAACTACAATCGCTTTACGATCTTATCTACGTCCAAACAATTTGGTGTGAAGTTGTTTCGCCCAAACTTTAGGATCATTTCTAACTATGGTTGGGATCAGTCCCAACTTGAACACAAAACATGAACACAATCATCAGGCTATTTTGTCAGCTCTACCAATCGTGTATAATACCTTTAATAAATGCCTACTTGGTTTGCCTTGAACGACCTACATTGTATATTGGAATACCCGTCATGCCAAGTTGGTACAAAGCTCGCTGTCCGCAAGTTGTATCTCCATAGACGTAGCCAACGACAGCTTGCTCAATGGCACTGTAGCCGAGGCCAGCATCTTGTAAGGCTTTGGTTCCTGACTCCTTCGCCATTTCCGGGTAGTCAAAATCATCACGACGACCCGGTTTCTCAAACTAACAGAGAGTGGGAAGAAAAAAGAATTGAGTGCATAAAGTAACAAACCTGTGAAAATTTGGGCTCAATTGGTCATTGAAGTTGCAAGAAAATAATGAAAGAAAAAACACCCTTGTTGTACAAATTAGTGTGCTTTCAGATAGGAATAAAAGGCTTCTGGCCAGAAGTCTTTTATTATTTTAGTGAGAAATTACCTCTTTCTCAAAAACTACATGTACATTTACATGTACGTTACTTCAGAGGGAGTGGTTTCTCACAATGTTTTATACACAGCTCTCCGTTGCTCGTTACCAAGTTTTTATGCTAATATATACTTTGAGTAATTACCAAACGTGTACAGTGCCTTTAAAGGCACTGAACACGTTTTGTAATTGTCAAAGACCAGTATTCTCACTTGGTGTATCCCAACATATGCATAAAATAACAAGCCTGTGAAAATTTGGGCTCAATTGGTATTGAAGTTGCAAGAAAATGATGAAAGAAAAAACACCCTTGTTGTACAAATTAGTGTGCTTTCAGATAGGAATAAAAGGCTTCTGGCCAGAAGTCTTTTATTATTTTAGTGAGAAATTACCTCTTTCTCAAAAACTACATGTACATTTACATGTACGTTACTTCAGAGGGAGTGGTTTCTCACAATGTTTTATACACAGCTCTCCGTTGCTCGTTACCAAGTTTTTATGCTAATATATACTTTGAGTAATTACCAAATGTGTCCAGTGTGCCTTTAATGATGTCTGGTAATCACCTATTAGTTCATATTTTGTTCCACAGTTTCATGACCCTACAAACAATTCACCAACACTTTGGCTGGTTTTAAAAAGTCATTCTCTTACTGCACACGTACTGCTTGTTGCAAATACATAGTAACCTCAAGAGTGCTCTTTGTGTACACACCATTGAAAAAATGCAATCTGTAAACATTGCAAGCGAACATTACGATCATTATCGGACTGCACTCTCATACCCATTGTTATCATGTTCACTGTTGGGGAATGTTGCTAACCTTCATAAATTCAATGACATTACATTGTGTATGTGATTGTGTAAAAACAACATTTACATTGTACAGTCCAAAATAAATCTGCAATGTATTAAATGCTGTACATTTTTTAATATGCTACAAAAGCACACGTACTTGCATCAGTCACGGCTGATATACGTGTACTGTATGTACATGTAGGCCAACTACCGTGTAAAAACCCGCAGTTTTAACATCAATTTGTGGCTAAAATACTAACTGCATGGACATTTGTTTCAAAGATTGTGTCTCACTATTCTGAAACATGTAGCACCACCCTTTCAGTCCTGAGGAATTAACATATTTCATTTTCTATGTAATTCAACAAAAAGCAAGGAGATCTGAAAGCGAGGTTGCTTCTACAAACTGACTAAAAAAAGTTAGTCTGATTACCAAAATGAGCATTGCAAGCAAATATTAGTATTAGTCTGGGAACTACATGTACATGTACATGTAGACATGCATAAGATGGCCGCATCATGAATAAAAAAGACACTGAGCTAATGTTATATGTACCTTCCATCTCAGCTCCCTGGGGAGTATTCATATACTGTACAATGTACAGCATGTGATGCTAAGTACATGTACACATGTACATGTACATATGTACACATTGTAAGTAGCGCACCAAGCTACATACAATGTATGTACATGTATGTACATTCTAAATCAATCACAAGAAAGCATTTCTGCCCTCACAAAGTACCAATTTACTCCTGGGTGCAGTGAAGCAATTATTTTTTTCTCCTGGGTGCAGTGAAGCAATTATTTTTTTAAGTACATGTATAACTTGTTCAAGGACGCAAGTGTCATTCAGCCACCAGAACTTGGGTCCGGTTCTCTAAACTGCTCAGAAATTTCACATACAGTACTGTACTAAAAAACACACAACCATGACCAATGCTATAAATTTGTCTGTAAAGGTACAACAGACCATAATTTTAAAGGAGCGCGATCGCGCTCCTCCGCGCTCCTTAATGTTTTCCAAGGAGAGCAAAACAAAGTGCTCCTTACAAATTTAACAAGAGCATGTTTTTTTCAAAACCCTAATTGTTGATTAAAATAAGCCGCTTGAACCTCGGAGTTGGCAGTGGCATTATCTAAAGAGCGCACACTTTTTCTTTTTTCCCCCGTTAATATTCCTTTGTATTTATAGTTGTTTCATGTTTATTCAGTAGCATTATAGTCATAGCCCAGGAATGCAGTACTTCATTCCTGTGGGTCTTTTGTCATAATCTTAATTCAGTTGGTTGCAAGACTTCACTCTGTAAGGAGCAAAAGTTTAAGATATAGTTTGTACAGCGCTGGCTGCGCGCGGTTTCCACTGTGGGAAAAATGGAAATTAAACATTACACCTTCATCATAATGCTGTTTCCTGACTTGATTTTTGGCCCTGTTACATTTGGCGTAGTCGGCAGGGTTCAAGTCTATTTCACCATCACAGTGGAAGAACCCCGGCCAGCGCTGCAGTTTGTACCTATTTGCCATGTTATGTATGTGTATCAACAAAGAACTGATCCAAGTTTTTGATGGAAGCTAGGTACATGTACGTAAAGGAAGGAACCGATTTCATTGAGACAATCACCAGCGGATCTCTACCAAAAGGCATTGATGGATGAAGAATGAAAAGAGAGAGAAACCGAGATTTCGGACTATATGGGCATGCTGTGGACAGCAGAGGTTGTGATCGATACAGGAGGTGGATGTGCAGATAACCATCCCAGCTAACAATTTGACGTTCTCACAACGTTGTAATGAAGTCAGACTTTGGTGTAGGTGACGTTATTAACATAACGTTGTCACAACGAAACTTTGTCGACTCCCCTATACGTCTTCTGAACGTAAAGACGCAATGTAACAATCACGTTGTTGGTACGTTTAATAAACGTTCCAAGTGACCTTATGGCAACTTATATATAACGTTACAACAACGTTGCCAGAGTGTGTGTTTTTGGTTGTTATAACGTTATCTATGTAACGTTGTAGCAACGAATCTTTGTCGACTCCCCTGTACGTCTTTAGAACGTAATGATGCAACGAAATTACCACGTTGTAGGCACGTATACACAACGTTGCCATGTTGTAAATAATTGTTTTCAAAAGAATGTTGTCACAACGTAACTTTTTCCAGTTACCCAGAACGTTGTCACAACGTATTTTTTTCCGGTACCCTGAACGTTGTCACAACGGCAGATCAATCATTTATTTTATTTACTACATCAGTTAATTACACAATACTGTTAAATTGGTATGTCAACATGATAATTTAATTTCAACAATACAAACTTACCAGTAGGTCTCTTCTACACGTTGCCGTTACCTGACTTCTCTGCACCTGTGTCTACTATACATTGTACAGCAAGTACTATATATATAGACCACATTTTTTTATTTGGCAGTCATGGGTGTATATTTTTTAAAGGGTTGTTTAATTTTAATTATATATTGGAAATTATATTTCATGTTTTAGTTACTGCATTTATTTTATCCATAAAATCCTCTGACAGTCTAGACAAATACAAGAAGAAATTAGTGCACCTAGTTCATAAATTTGGTAAATTTCTTGAAAAAACTTGTATGAATTGTACAACTTCTAAGCCCTATAGTAAATATCAAAAAATTTGCATATGTGATATTTACATTGTCATAACGTTGTCATGACGTTGTCATGACGTTGTCATAATCATTTTTAATAGACCGCAGCATTCCGTGCGCTACTCAATGCGTCAAGATGAGCGCATGATATCTGAACGGAAACGTAGGTCTTTGTAATTAATAAAGTGATGCAAAACACAATTAATAGTACCCGAGAGTATACTTAAAACGTTGAAAGTGTCTTTGAAACATTGATGAACAAGTTTTGGCTTTTGAGGAAGTTTTTAGCGTGGAACAAAACGGCCTCAGTGATGATAGACCATCAGTGGACAATATTTCTGTCGAAGATTCTGTCAACTGCTTGGAATTGAATGCCGCTGTACGGTGGTGGTGTGTGGTGGTGGGGTGGGGGGGGGGGGGGGGTTGGATTCTCTCCCCATGTGCACTGCTTGACACAATAAGTTCAATTAAATGCAATTACCGGTTGTACTGTTTAGATTGATCGATGCAGATGTGATAGGGACGCTCCTCAAGTGCCAATTAATTGTACTAACTATGACAATCGATGTAAAAAACTAAATTGCAAAAAAACATTGTTTGTAATGTCAATTAAGCCTTCTGTTAGATAATAATGTCCTCCAAAACCATCCCGACGAGCTGCTTTTTAGTGAGTTCCAACAACCCCTTCCCCTGAAAACCAAACCCCCCTCCCCCCTTTCCAAAACCCACTCCCCCTCAATCCTTCATGAAGTTTCATAAAAACATCAACATTAGCTCTGTTGTAACCATTGCCTGAGTATCTGAATACAGAGACACTTGTCTCCCACCCAAAAACAACATTTCCCTTCACTCCCTCTCGCTGCCAATCTATTTTCTAGCACCTGATTCAGTTTCGAATTTCCCGCTCCTTGGTGCATCTCGGTTCAATGTCTTTTGGCAGTTTCCTTTTCACACCCTCCATCTTATCCAAACCCCACCCCCCACCAACACCTGTTCCCCATCTATTTTTGCCTTTTCACTTAACCAAAAACTCCCCCCCTTCCCTATTAAGAACTATCCACATATCGCCTCATACGTTCTTTAAAGCTTTAATTAGGTGTTCGGGCTTAGAAGCCCGAACAACTCCTTGTTTTTGTTCGTTTTTTTAGTGTTTTTTTTTTAGGTGTTCGGGCTTAGAAGCGTACGGTCATGAAACTTGGCAACAGTGTTACACCTGATAAATACATGTAGATGAAACAGAAGTTTTGACACATAATGACGTCATCCATTGATTTATTGGGTAATTAAATGTAATTAATTTAAATCAAATTTTGAGTTTTTGGTTTAACAACCAGAACTCAGAAACTAAGAACGATAAATTCGTTGTTATTTTTTGAAAACAAATGGTATTTAAACCGCTACAAGCAGTCATGTGACAATTCATACAGGTTTACTTTCGAGACACATTGTCAATGTAACTGTGAAGCTATCAATAATGTACAATGAATGTACTGGTAAAATGTACACAATAGTGTCTAGACTCCGAAGTTTAATTTAGTACATACATTGTGTCAGACAATAAACCATTGCAAGCAGCCATGTGATAAATCATGATTGTTTTTATTTTCGAGACACATTTGTCAAGGTAACTGTGAAGCTATCAAATGTACAATGTATTGGTAAAATGTACACAATAGTGTCTAGACTCCGAAGTTTAATTTACATACATTGTGTCAGACAATAAACCATTGCAAGCAGCCATGTGATAAGTCATGAATGTTTACTTTCGAGACACATTTGTCAAGGTAACTGTGAAGCTATCAAATCGTCACCCACCGGTTCCACGAACTGACACACACACGTAGACAGTAAAAAGTAACAATTGTAGAAAACGGCATCTAATGTTGAAGGCTTTTATAAAATACCGCTTTCCTTCAAAAAGTCACTAGTTTTCTTACAGTGGAAACTTGTTACTTTGAACTTCATATACATGGTGCTTATGACCGCTTTTTGTCCTAAATTAATAAGCAATAAAGTAAAACGTTTTGTGTTAGTACGTGAAATCAAAAATGGATGCAAAATGTTTTCGAGCTTGAAACATTAGTACCGTAGCTCACAGTATTCCGGGATGGGATGGGAAACAACTTCTGACTCGATCAAGCATATTCTGTAGATTTCAAAATTAAACTTATTTTGTTTGAAAATAGACGATTGATAGAGCGTGCTCTAACAGGGGGTGACTTCATAATTCCTTACATTATAACATCAGAGAACACATAAAGTAGCATACCGCGCTGCACAGTCTTATGGAGGTGTTTTTTTTACCACACAGGCCATAGAACAGAAATTGTGGCGAGCGAAATCTATTGACTTTACGTTGGGCACTGGTGACGTCATGATGACGTCGCACAATGTTTTAGCCTAACAAATACATCTACAGTATCCCACAAGTACACAATCGAAATACACAATTGAAAACAGTTGATCGGACTTATACTTTTCGAGATATGGTGGTCTCAAGATTTGCTAATTATATTCATGTCATAATGTATCATACAATAAATGTCAATGTACTGTGAAACTATCAAATGTACAAATGTATGTACTGGTTAAATGTACAAAATAGTGCCTGGACTCCAAAGTTTTATGTAGCGTTTAAATTGTATCAGTCAATAAACCATTGCAAGCAGTCATGCGACAATTAATGACCTATAACTTTTAAAATATCAAATGTGCAAATAAATGCAATGGGTGTACACAATAGTGTCTAGACTCCGAAGTTTCATGTAGTGTATACATTGTATGAGACAATTAACCATGGCATTGCAAGCAGTCATGCGACAAGTCATGAATGCTTACTTTCGAGACACATTAATTTGTCAATGTGACTGTAACAATCAAATCGTCACCGACGCCACACACACGTAGATCCCAGTGAAAAGTAACAATCGGAGAAAACGGCGTTCAATGTTGAACGCTTTTTTAAATCCCGCTTTCCTTCAAAACGCTTGGGTATTTTTAACTGGTTTTCTTACAGCGGAGACTTGATGCTTTGATTTTCATTTAAATGATGCTTTTGACTGCTTTTCGTCCTAAATTTGAGGGGGAAAAATGAAACTCTTTACGATACCAACCGCGTGTATTGAAAAACGGCTCATCATTCCCCCACCACCGGAACCGAACACCTTGAGTTTGTGGTATGACAAACTCTGAATCTCTAGTTTCCCTACGTTTTTCTCCATTAACAAGGGAAGAATTTGATAAACACTATAACTAAAGCTTTTTGAACACTGTGAGTGTGTTCCGGTATTACTATATTTTTTGTGCATGTCCTCTAAAAAAACACTCTATATGATGCTTATATAAAAAAACCATCAAAATGTTCTTTGTGGTCACACTAGTCTCATCTTATAGTCTGCTTGCACAAGGTTACACGTTTGATTCGCTTTTCCCCTACACACATGTAAAAAACTAAATTGCGAAAAAACATTGTTTGTAATGTCAAACAAGCCTTCTGTTAGATAATAATGTCCTCCAAAACCATCCCGACGAGCTGCTTGAAATATTCAATATGATTGTAATTAAACTATTGCCACAATTACGTGATGGTAAAAACAAAGATATCTACTGTGATAAAACTAAAAGACCTACAAATGATGTGAGGGTCACAATAGTATGTTTGAAGGTTGAGACAACGTGGCTGTCACAACATGAATACAAACATACAACGTAGTGACAACGTGAACACAAAAACTTAAACATTACGTTCTGACAATACCAAAATACAACAACAAGACAACATACAGCCGAAACTTAATAATTACGTTTTTATTGTTACCAAAGTACAACGTGAAGACAACGTGACTGCCACAACGCAAATATTATATTTATATAATACCGAAATACAACGTGAAGACAACGTGACTGCCACAATGCAAATACTATGTTTATATAATACCAAAATACAACGTGAAGACAACGTGACTGCCACAACACAAATATGACGTTTTGATAATACCACAATGCAACGTGCAGACAACGTGCATGTCACAACATAATTACTACGTTGTTATGTAACCAAAATAAAACGTGTAGACAACGTGACTGCCAGAACGGCAAAACTACGTTTTAATAATACCAAAATACAACGTCAAGACAACGTGACTGCCACAGTGTAAATATGACGTTTTGATAAAACCAAAATGCAACGTGCAGACAAAGTGCATGTCACAACATAATTACTACGTTTTAACGAGACCAAAAAATAACTTCTTCACAACGTTGGTGCCCTAACTTAAATACTACGTTGTAATAATACCTAAATACAATGTTGTGAAAACGTTCGGTGAAAAACTTTTCGGTAATGTTGCATAAACTACCAACATGCAACCAAAGTACAACATTGGTTAAAAATCATGTTAAGATCTGACGTTCATACAACGTCGTCAAAACGTTGTCAGCCCATCGACCAAATTGCAACCTTATCACAACGTTGTGCAATGTTGTAGCAACGTAATGTGTTAGCTGGGATGTACATGAACATCATGTAGCATGTGTGACTATCTTATGGAGGTAGTCGGGAAACTGGCATTCAGATGAGCTACTTGCTTCACCTGTAATCATCTTTTTCTCTGTTGTGGGAACATGGATAGACATCAGTTCGTTTTCTGGAGGGAAGGATGGTAGTTGTGGTTGACGGAATTAGCGAGGACATATCACACAGCGTTATGCAGTGATAAGACCGTGTTGGGAGCAGCCGTACCATGACATTGAGGTGACCCCGTCAAGGGACCCAATGGGTGGAGGAAGGCAATCCAACAGTCTCCATTGTTTCTGCTTGAGATCATGGTGTTCCTCGGAGAAGCATTCTGTGCACAACTATACTATCACAGCAGAGTATCTAAAGCCGATTCATTCGTTGATGCTTCATTTTTTCAGCATCATGACATCCGCTGCGTATTCCAGTCCCTGTCCTTGTACATTTCATCAACTTTTGACACTAATCACTATGATCAGCCCTCAAATGACTTTTCGTGTTTGTTGAATTTGTTTGACCACTGGCATGGTTTCAGACAAGCAGTGGAGACCCAACCACCTCACCATATTGAACTTATTTCACCATGAACTTTGGACAGTTTTCCTTGGTCACATCCAACAATTGGCTTGAATCTTGATCTTATGTTATACTTTTATAATTATTTTGATTGTTGTGATGAGTTTTCTCAGTCTTGTTATGCTTTTAAGTTTTAGTTGCATTTTTCTATAGGGAAAGTGATTGAGTCGTCAAATGTACTTGGCTGGTGAAGTTATTTTAAATGTTTCTGGATTTTTCCTGGAGTGGAAGATCTACTTTTTCCTTGTTGGAAAGTATTTTTCCGTTGTTTCTATGTACCGGTATGCGGTTATCATTTATGAGTGACAGTTTTTCAATTTAATTTCATGAACCTTTTTGTTTTTGCTTAAGTTACGTTGATAAGACTTAAGAAGAGTGTTTATGGGACAAGACAAGTTCAAGTTTTTACATATTGTCAATGTTTTTTTACTGTGTACAAGTTTGTTTTCTTTTCTGATTATTTTTCATTAGTCTTAGTTTGCATTGATTACTCGTTTAATTTTTTTATTTTGTACACCTTGCCGTTGGTGTGGAACCCAACGTTTTAGCAGTGGAGAAATGTGACATGTGAAAAATGTATGCATGGTCTTGTTTTCTTTGCTTACTATAGGTTGCTTAATTCTCTATTACTTAACAAATAGGTATATTTACTCTATCATATTTACTTTTCTTTTTCATTCATGCCATTCTAACATCTTCAAATTTGCAGTTTATTGGATCTGTGGGAAAGTTCAATCTTAACCTTATGTCATTGTTTATTGGAACTGGAGTGACCACAAGCAGCACTCAAGACTCATTTGCATATTCCTTTGTATTTATAGTTGTTTCATGTTTATTCAGTAGCATAGTCATAGCCCAGGAATGCAGTACTTCATTCCTGTGGGTCTTTTGTCATAATCTTAATTCAGTTGGTTGCAAGACTTCACTCTGTAAGGAGCAAAAGTTTAAGATATAGTTTGTACAGCGCTGGCTGCGCGCGGTTTCCACTGTGGGAAAAATGGAAATTAAACATTACACCTTCATCATAATGCTGTTTCCTGACTTGATTTTTGGCCCTGTTACACATTTATACACCTTTATACACCGTTCGTAAATAAATTGCGGCCCGGCGGCGGCCGGACCATGCGGTGATTTGTTTCTTCCATGTGCGTCGTGTATTGTATGCAGCTAGATTCAAATCGCTCTCCTTAATTCACTTTTTTGATTTAAGGAGAGCGATTTACAGCTCTCCTCAGATTTATTAAAATGAAGGCCTGATTGACATAAAAAAGTTCAGTGTGAGTAAGAAACTTTAGGGGACAATCTCCCCACACTCCTTCCTGCTATTTTCAATTCATCAAACAAAGGACTTCCCTCACCACCGCCCCCTGATTTTGCAGGAAAAATGTTAAACAAATTATTTTTATGAATGATAAATTAAGCCTTTATCCTTTGAGGTAGGCCTATAACAATACATTATTACTATTATAATAGATTTCTGGTAATAAAACAAAGGACGCCTCATAAGTGAACTTAATCACTGTAGCTGTCAAGCCTGATGAAACGGGTTGTTCTAAAACCCCCTCGACCCCCACGACCCTCGACGTCCGCCCCGTAATCGAAACGTGTCCCAATTCCGAATTCATAAAAACATCGCTTTACGGCCGAGTAAGAATTAAGTCCCCGATTTAGAATTCACAGCGTGTGATCCAAAGAACAGGCGACGCGACTTCCTTCCGACGAACTGCTAATTTTAACATTCTGTGCCAACACCAAAATCCGAAAAGAAATGGTCTGCGTATTTCCCCCAGGACAAATGAGGTCACTTATTAGCATAAAAAATGAGCGTATTTAATCCGCTTCCGCACGTCGTCACGTGCACACCAATCATGATCACGTTGGCCGGGGGTGTGGGAGACTGACAAAACCCCAAAACACGTCTGGGCCATGGTCGGTCGGGTCTACAACCTCGAGCTCCGCATAGAGCAAGTAGTAATTGTTGACACAGGACGGGAGCGATCAGCCGGAATTGAGTCTGCCTGATCATCACGTAATGAGTTGGCCTAAATCGTACTCGGGCGGTAAACGCAGGATCCCAGTTGGGATATACTCCTATTCAGGCTCGGGTCGGCCAAGAGATACGCTTGGAAATGCCGCGATTTTTTTTCTGTACACCAAAATTGCCACAGTACCCGATCTCAGCCAATCACGCGCAGTTTGCTTCGTGCGTGATTGGCTGAGATCGTGTCATGTGGCAATTTTGGTGTACATAAAAATAAATCAAGCATAAGTCGAGGGGTCGAGGGGGTCGTGGGTCGTGGGTCGTGGGGGTCGAGGGGGTCGAGGGGGTTTTACAAGGGTGCTTGCTATGTTAACGAGAAATACCAGGATTAAACCCAACTCTTCCACAATAAGTGTTCTGGGTTCTTAACGTGCACTACCAATCCTAGTACACAGGATCGGGACCTACGGCTTAATGTCCCATCAGAAGGACAAAGCAATAACTATAGTACAGTAAACTATCTTGCTCAACAAGGACACAAGTGTCATGACCGGGACTCGAACCCACACTCTGCTAATCAGAAACATCAGAGCTCGTGTCCGGTCTCTTAAAATCGCATTGGCCTTGACACGCCATGCATTACCCAGACAAAAACAATTTCAGAGGGGTGTGTCAAACATGATGTTTCATCCCAACTTGAGAATCTTCCCAACTATAGCTGGGTCCCAACCTGAGTGTTCAGTTTTGGGACAGCTTGGCATGCTGGGTGTGGAACCCATAATCATTCACTGTCCCTGTGCAGGCAGCAGGGGACTAGAGAGAGTGGAACAGTAAACAATATACAACCCAAGGCTGCTGGCATGTTCTTGGGTCCAGTATAACTTGGACTAGCATTAGCACTGTATGTAGCACTAGACTAGCAGACTTGGTGCACCATGGTATGGAGGAGAACGTTCCTTCCTCCATTGTTATGTTAGTAAATTGGATTGCTATTTTAACATATTTAATCACATCACCCAGGCAATCCCATCTTCATCAATCATGATCCCTGAAGGAGCTAGACAATCTGGCCAAACAATGGCTAACTGACACCAATTGTATCATCTAGTCGTAGCTTAATCTGAGACATACGCATATATATCCTCCCCTGTCCGGTTTTCGATGTAGTATGCCTTTTTCTTTGAATTGAAAAAAAATAAAAATATTCCATAATCAACTGATGCCCTAATTACCTTCCTTTGTTTATAAGAAATATGCAAACATATATTAAAACGTGATGGATATTGAAACTTTCACACCACGCACCGATCTTCGATGACTTCAATTGTTTTGAGTTTGACCTGTTTTCGATGCAAACAAGAAAGTATGGTGTCCGGGTGAAGCCATACGTGGAAGAAACATCTGCAGTGACTATTAGTGTTCTGGGAGACTTAGTGTATGACTCTATAGCCAGCAGTTTTCTTCATTTTATTCAACATATTTTTTATTTAGTTTTAAAAATAACCATGGTATTTTTCAAAAACTAAAAAAAAAAAAAAAATGTAAATAATTCTTGGCTTTGAAATCTTATTTTAATTTAGTTTTGTGTCTTTTTATGTTTCTTAACATTTATAATAAGGCATATAAATAAACAGTGATAATCGAATCACAAAGCTGATGTTTAAATTTTAATATTAATAACAAAAATGATAGAGTGTTACAAAAAAAAATTATCCAGACTATTACTATTAGTATTAGAAAATTATATAAGGCACGTGGCTTCTTTAAGCCTCTGTATTTTTTTCCCCAGAATGCTCAGCAGAATGTTCAGTCACATGATTTGATCATCGTGAATTGTGAATTGAAAAATTGTTTGATGAAACTTTTTCGGTGGGAATTTTTTTTTTTATGGCCCCGACAGTATGACATATTTTTGTACCTTGCAGAAATGCCTAAAATACCACAACTTTTTGCATTTACAAGTGCAACTAACCAGTGGAGCCTTTCATGTTTCTAAGTTTTGGTCAAATGAGAGGAGACTCTTTGCTTGGCAAGTCAAACCACAAAAATTGTATCTAATCTAGGGACTGTTTACATCGCGCGCAGAGAGGTAAAAGGTTTGCCTCGATTTCAGGGACCCCCTGAATACAGGGCGTCCTACGATATATCTACATCGTAATTGGGCCATCCAAAAACTGTACAAAACATTAAAGTTGGAGCTGGTCCCAACATGGAGGAAGGCTCCCTTCATCATGGTCCCAAACTAATTGGAACAATTTTATATTATAGTTCAAAAATTAGTTGGTTTTTTGAGCACAAAAAGAAAAACAAGGATTGACAAGTCTTCAGTTCACACAAGCAGTTCAAGTTTGTGGTGATATTTCAATTTAATTACCTTTGTCATGCCTACTCCAACCACGAATACTCTTTTCCCCGTCATAGTGTCTTCGGGAATTGTTGTAAAGATCTGACGAAACAATCTTTTCAATATGTTGAAATGTTTACAGTAGTTCAGGGAGTATTCGTGACCTGACCCGTACTTTGACACCCCCTGACGTCTGACGAATCACCTGACAAAAAGTGACCTCAACCCAGAGCCGTACGTACAGTAGCCTTTTGTCAAGGCCTTCGTGGCTTGAACAGCCGCGATCCCAAGCGACTGAAATGGGAGACCACGCACGCGAGTGGCTCGCGCGCGTGGTCTCTCGTTCCAGTCGCTCCACTGTTTACAAAGCTGTCCAAGCCACGATGGCCTTGACAAAAGGCTATACGTACAGTACATACCACCAACTGCATACCACCTACCGCGATCGTCGACGATCAGACGACGAGTGAACCTCACCGCACGGTGGCGCTGTTTATAGATTATAAATCGGAAATGATGATGTAAAAAAAGAAAACAAAAACAAAATGGCATCGAGACAGGCACTCTCCTCGATAATTTTGCTGGCCGTTTTGGGCCATATATGCGCCTCAACTACCACTCAAAGTGTTTTTAAGAATGTATTAGAAGACGTTTCGTCATGTAAAGATTCGTGTGAGCGAACTTACTCGGTGCATACTTATCCAGAGGTGAGTAGTTTGATGTTTTTTTAGAGAAAATAAAGCAAGTGAAAAGAGTGGAGACTGATGGTGATGAATACGTGAGTGTGGATGAACGGATGAACTAGACATGATTGTTATGTGTTTATGTATGCAGTAACCGGGACACCGTACTCCTCATTTTAAAATGTTGACTTTGACAGTCGGGAAAAATTTCTGTATCTTGCCACCACTTTATAAGGGATTTATTTGATTTTTTAATGGATGTTGGACTTCATTTCCCTTTTTGTAATAATCCTAGTGAGGAATTGGTAGCTAGAAAACACTCGCTAGTGTGTGACTAGGTTTTGACCTTTAATTAAAAAGGAAAAATTGAAGCGCACATTTCATCACGCGGACTGAACTCTCAGGCACTTATGCTCGAAGGAACTCAAATGGAGTGATATAGCAAGCTAGCAGCGTTGTCAAGACCAGCACACATCCAAAAATTGTTTATTTTTCAAGATTTTGACACTTTGTAACAGTTCAAAGTGCCTGTACCCATGGTACCTCTCTGTATACACTCTGTTAACCCTTCTGAAGTTCTGGACAGGTAAGGATATAAGTTGACCTAAAATATGTGAGATAAAGTGGTGGCAGGATGCAGAATTTTAGCTGATGGTCGTACTATTTGTGGTAGTCCCTTGGCAAAATGTATGTGTTTAACTTTGTTTCGCGATTTGCTATGTTTTTTTGAACATCAGCTTCAAAAAAATGCTCAGACAAAAAAAATGACAAAATAGCTGAAAATCACCTGCTGGGCTTCTCATTATGTCAAAGCTGAAATATCAGGCATTTAAGTGTACTCATTTCAAGATCATCATCTGTGACTGTGCTCCAAATCGATGTTTTTTAGGACCAAAAACGTGCAACGGTACAAAATCATGATTTCTCTGTATGGGGTCAAATTACTAAGTACTAGAACTCTACTAGTTTTAGACGATAGCGGAAGGGACCTTATCATGACATAATTCTAGGATAGCATTAGCAGTAGGGTCAAACACTTATAGGACATTGTGCTTCTCTAATATATGGCTTAATGCTCCATCCAAAGAGCGAAGTTATAGTAAAGTTTTGTACTCAAGGACAAAAGTACCGCGACCGGGACTCAAACCCACACTCTGATATTAACACCAGTAGCAAATTTCATAAACCTTTAAAAAACACTAATTTATACTTCTTTGAATGTGAGCAAATTTCTGTAAATAAAAAGGTTTATATCCTGTGTCTTTCTCAGAAGTCTCATCTGCCAGCATGTCACCGAGGCTGTCGTCTCTTCTCCATCATGGAGTTTGCGGAAGACGACTTCATAGACTTCAATAACACCAAAGAAATGTGCAAAGAGGGTACGTCACCATGATCACCTGGCTGTGACTTTAAAATAAAACCTGAACCATCCTCAGCCACTGAGTTAGAACTAGAGGGAGCCCTTGTTATTACACACAAGTAACCGTGCTGGCCAAACATGGGCACAATTCCCTGTGGGTAAATTACATACAGATGTCCCCTTACAAAATGTTGGCTGTGTGGACAGGTGGCTTGACCTGTGTTATACAATGGGACGGTGCCATTTTTCTCAATGGGCAAATAACTAATCACTAATTTTGTTGTGTGTGATTTATCTACAGGCATCTCAAAGCACTTATCATTATTTATTTCAAGTCGGGTTTTTTCAAGTTTTTGAATTATGAGACCAATTTATGTAACACCATTGTAAGGGTTTACAAGGTGCTGCGGCGCATTCAGCAACCACTGCCAGAAACACTGGCCCACACCCCTTCTCTCAGCAATAAGTGTACCCGGTAACTGAGTTCTTTTACGTGCATTACACAACACACAGGACCAATGCCTGTACGACCCATCCAACTGACTTTTTTCCTTTGTTGATTTTTTCCGTAGCTTGTATCGAAGCATATAAGGACAAGGGAGAGATGAACGCATGTCACCAAGGATGTCAGAATGAAGTCCCTTTTGCTACACAGAAACGAAAAGAGGTATCAATTAAATATCATTATTCATAACCTATCAACTTTTTCTCCTCCATGGCCTCTGTTGCCCTGGTCTTGGCCTTGGTGCCCCTTCAAAAAATTTCCCATAGAGTTCAAGATTTTCCAATGGAAGTGCCCTTTGCAAAATTAAAATGGCCCTCACAAAATAAAATTCTATGCATGCTTTTTTTATGCATTGTACACAAGAATAAAAAAACAAAAAGCTCAATTTGTTTAGAGTCTTGCTATTTTTAAACATCTTGTACATAAAGTGTAACAAAAAACCCTGATGCTCCTGTTATCTTTTAACACTATGTGTTTATCTTTGTGTCCCTTCCTCTTCCAGTGGTCAGAGGAGGAGCCCAACGTTCACATATTGACTCCAGTTTTAGCGATCCAAACATTGTGTCAACGCTTCTCACAGTTTGCCAGTTACCGTCTGAGTTCCTGGCTCGTTTACATGCAGGGAGATAACGGAGAGATGTACATCTTTCAATCCCAGCCTGAGATTGATATATTCACCGCAGATCCAAAATTCCAAGAAGAATTCCAAGAAGAATTTGGTAAGGAAAGTTTTTTTTTCTATGTCTAAGCCACGGTCAATAATCGCCGTGGTATGCTGGAATCTTCCTGGTAATGATACCAATGGATTGTCAATAGTGTTTTGCACTGTAACCCGTAAGTCTGAAGATGTGAAGAGAAGATGGTAAAGAAATCTCAGTTTTAGGTGTGGGAGGGAAAAACCCCAACTGGGGAAATCCACTCAATCATTTCATAGAGATGCTTAAGCACAAAAAGTAGCAAAGCACAACACAGTTTTGCTTAAATCAGAAAAAGTTTACCAGCCAAATTACCATGTCTTATGTACAACTTGTGACTGCTCATTTCTACTGAGCAGAAAATTGTTAAGCAATATTTTAGTAGGGACTGAGAACAGAATCCACACGCAAGGCTCCTGCCTGGGTGGGACTCAAAGAGGGATCCATCCACAGAGGTGATGGAATGAACCACTAGTCCAACCTGATTGATGATTGACTGTTTGTTCATACTCCACAGTGTTTTACAGAGCTGCATACTCAGGAGTTGAAATTGTTTTAGATTGGTTAATTTATTGTGATATATTTTCTTTAATTATTCCAAATTTATAATGCTTTTCAGATTTTGATAAAGCCATGGGTAATCTAGAGACCAACTTGGAGGTTCTGAACGACCACGACTCCACAGACTACCCCCAGCGTGACGATTTCATGGAGGATGGCTACGGATGGTTGGATTGCGTATCCAAGAAGTCGGGGCTCCCTCGTTGGCTGCTCGGCATCACGATATTACTGTCTGCGCTGGCGATGATATGGCTATGTTGTGTTACCACGGCTACCGCACCAGACCAACATATTTCCCCAAAGGTGAGTTTTGTAAATATTTATAAATGGAACTTTAAGTGGTATCTCCCAAGTCAAACTTTGATCTCAAATTTGTATGGGTTTTTAAATATTTTAAGCTTGACCTAAAGTAGATTTGTATAAACCAATTACTGTGAGACTTACTTTCGTTTACAATTCCCTCTTCTTTCAAGAAATGATGGCGGAACATACTGAAATATGCTTCCTCCCTGTGAAAATGATCTCAGTATTACTTAACAAAACCTGTAAATCCTGAGAACATATATATTTTTTTATGAGAGATCGCCTACATCACATGGTTGGACGGCCACTTCTTGGTGAGGGCTAGCGTACACTTAACAGATTTAGGCTGTCGACCCAAATCAACTGCCACTAGGGGCACGTTTTCGCCTACTCCTGGGGCTGAAACAGGATTACCCCCTTCACAATTCGCAAGGATGCAGGCATGGGTATCATCCACTAGGAGCCTGGCTGGTAGAGCAGAATGCACTACCTTCCCAACTTTTTACAAAGCAATTGTTGTTATAGTTTAAATTCAGAGTGCACTGGAAATTGCTCAATTTTTTTGTGTATTTGGCAAATTTGTCTGAGCCAGAAAGTGGCAGTTTACAACGACCTGAACTACCTCAAAGGCAGAAAGAAAGCATTCATTCATCCCGTTCTTATCAAGAGCATCCCAGCTAAGGCAGTCATCGCTAAGGAGGACGATGACGACGATGACTTGCTAATACTGGAGGTTGAGGTGAAGCCTCAGCAGACGAAGATCTAAAGAGATCGGACAGGAGCAACGAATCCTTGTAGGGGACTTTGAGATAAGGTACAACACTAGACCCCCAATCGTAAGACATTTCTTTCATACTTCATATCTGCTTCACTTTTTACTCAGGAGGCAGTTCGAAAATGTAAAAAGCTTAAGAAGACATTTAGTAAATCTTCAAAATTGTGTGTTTGCAAAATCAGCAGACTGCAGGACTTAGTTCAGTTGTGGAGTTATCGGCCTGTGGCAAGAGTGCTAAAATAACTGGACTCTGGCCAAGTGGGTATTTTGAGACCTTCAAATACATTTTTAAACTGTGACAGAACTTTTTAGAGTGCAAGTGTTGAGGCATTACACCAGGTATAGTTGACATGAATTTTTCAATATGCCCATTTTGTGATGGTATTTCAATGAAATGTTTGTGTTGTCAAAAACACTTTACTTTTTTTTTAGGTCATAGTTGTCACATCTGTTATAATCGATGGAAAAAATTTCATATTTTTGTACGTTCTTAAAGTTAGTTTATCTCCTTTTATTAATTCATTCTTTCTCAGTAGTGTTTTCCCTATTCCTCTTATGGTTCATAAAGTGCATGTATAAATCCAAGGTTCACACAGTGTAAAGTCGGCCATCTTTACGGGCAAATCAATCAGTTTTTTAATTGCACAACTATGCGTTATTCGTTAATACCGTGTGCAGCACACTGGCGTTTTATCCAACTCCTTGCATGATTGGTTTAGTGAGCCACTCTGGCGGCGTAGACAATTTATAACGATTGACACAGCTCAAAGCCAGAACCAAAGCTGTCCTTAAAGATGGTGTCTATTGAGAACTATCTATAGAATATGATAACAAAATAACATGTTTTCTTTTTTAGACATTATTAGTAATCCTTATATGTATTTTGGATGTTTAGTGATAACTGTATTGGTGATATGTGATTTAAAGGGATTATTTTATTTATTTTATGGTTTTTTTAAGAGATAGTCTGTACGATTTTTCATGTATACATGGGAAAGAGTTGTTTTTGAATCTTGAGTTTAATTAAATTTTTTCTTCAGTTAATAAGTTTCTGTATATTGTTCAACCCTGTACATTAATCAGCATGAGATATTTGTGATGTGTAATTCTAGGCCATGATTTTCGTCCTTGAGAGGGCAAGGCCATTTTAATTTGGCAAAGGGCACTTCCATTGGAAAATCTTTAAGTCCATGGGAAACTTTTGAAGGGGCACCAAGGCCAAGTCCAGTGGCAACAGAGGCCATGGTGGCCGTGTAATTCCAGGCCTCTGATGTCATAGTTTGATGTCATTTTCTCCTAAGGTCACATGCACTTTATTGACACTGGTTCATGCCACTTCCATAACAACGCATTCAATTGTACACTCAAAACAGAGAACAAACTTACACTTTTTAACCTTTTTTTAGTATCAAAATCCAGCAAAAACACCTGTAAAATATGGTGAACTGCTTGAACTGTAATCATACCAATGAAATTCAAGTGCAGTTGTTTTTGGTTCCCGAAGGAGAGAGATGCAAATTACAAAACATGGGTTGCATGGAACGAACAGCATTATATGCCGTACATTGAGATCACAGTATTTGTTTGTTACCGTTTGTGTGTACCGGTCGGCGTTAACCAGTTGCTATGGTTGTGATTCGGTGACCAGGGGGATGATGTAATGACTACGGCATTCGTCTCTGGTTGGTTCAATCTTTAAAACTCAACTGGGTCATTTCATAAAGTTGTTAAGCAGAAATTAATGGTAATTTGGCTGGTAACCAACTTCTGTTAAGCAAGATTTGTCCATGCTGAGCAATTTTTGAGGCAGCTTTATAAAGTTTGGCCTATGCTTGGGGGAGGGAGAGAAAAAAGATTTATTTTGCTCCGGTTCAAATCGGCATAAGTTTTCATCCAGGAAGACTGCATCAGCAGAACTTAATTTACAAGTTCAAAGGTCATTTCTAAAAAAACGAAGCACTTCACACACACTTTTTGCTCTGTATTTTAATTGATATCATTTCTTTATTTACAAATTTCAATCATAAAAGTATTTGAATATTAACTGCTTACAGTCAAACAAGCATTCTAGTTTTAGTGAAGCCGAGAGAACTACAGAGATTGGAGGCCGTTTCTAGTGATTCAAAAGTAAAATTAGTCACCATTTGTTTTGTAACACCTCACAAGTAGATTCTGCACGCTTTCAGTCAGCAAAAGTTTTCATTTTGGTTAGTTCACTGGTTACGTTTATGTACTTGTTCAAAGTCTTTGGAAAGGTTATTTGTGAGTTAGATTTGAACTGTGTCTTGTAAGATGCCTTGCTTAGTCACAAGCAAATGCTAAAATTAAATTCCTAAGACTAAATCTCGGGTTAAAATGTCGCATGGTTACATAAGAGATGGGGAACACCTATACACAATTTGCAATGATTTGGGCAATACCTGTGCTCGTTTTTACAAAGAGCTAAATATTGACTGCAAATCATTCACAATTGCTAAGCAAAGTGTGATGTCACAATACAAATCACCGTGGCGATATTGACAAAATCGGCCCCAGGACACCATTCTTTGAATCTGCAAAAGCTTGGCCGAAACGATGTGACATAGGGACACTGGATTTAGTCCAAGGAATTCCAATCAAGCACTGACTGAACAAGGCATTTTGTACCACACACGATTCAAATCTAACTTGCAAATGGCTCCTTTGTGAGAGATGTTATTCACATTAGAAACATGATCAACTTCATTGGAGGCTTCATAAAGTGTAAAATATATCTTATCGTATACGAAAGTTTACATCTATTTAAAGAACAATTCTTATTTTCATGTGGTAAAACCTTTTAATATTATCATTATATTTTGCTGTAGAAGTTAACTTAGAAATTGGAATGGGTAGGAACCCACGCTTCGAGCATGATCCCTATCGTATATTTTTGTGTGTGCTTTCTTTTTCCAAGAATGGTGGAGGCTAAGTGGTAATAAATTTAATAAATTTAAAAAACTATTTAGTAAAAAGCATTATTCAAGTGAATTTAATGTAGTTTAATATGGGATATTCATTGCAGAAGAACATGAACTTGTTTGCCTTAAAGATTTTGCATAACATTGGTAAGATTAAAAATAGAAATGTTCACAGATTTGCTTATATGATCATGGTGGAAAACTTAATTTGACATAATTTCCCCTGAAATGCTTTAGTTTTTGAAAAATGAGTAAAACAATTTATATTCGATCTCGCGAGTCTCAAACCCAAACCTGATGTCTGAAAACACTGAAAACAAATAATGGGGTTTTCACTCTTTTCTTGTGACACCAATTGAGCTTAAGGTTTCACAGGTTTGTTATTTCAGGTAGGCCTATATGTTGTTATCATATAGCAGATACTGGTCTCCGACAATTAGCAACAATTGTCAAAACAAACATTTTGCAGTTTGTATTGTTCGTCTCAAATTAAAACTTGTATTAGGCTGAAATCAACCAGTTCTTTCACATGCGTCAAGAAATGTCTGCTAAAAAAGTTTCATTTTGTGTTTCTGTCTCTGCACTGATGAGAAATCACTTTGCGTGTGACATTGAGATTGTTCCGTTGTAAATTTTATGTGCATTTTTTGCCCCCTTTCAAAAGTCAGTAAGCGTTACATTTGTGTAAATTTTATTCGCAGAACCATTGCACAGCTGCAAGTTGGTTATGAAATAGCTAAAAAGGACTCGGTTCTTTTCGTCAATAGACTTTAGTACTGATGATTGCTCAACTTGTTTCACACTGTGCAGAAGAATGGAAACCATTGTGTCTCTGCACAACTGTCAGAAATGTGGTACCCTGTTACAGCACTAAAGCAATGCAGTAAACAAACTGCAACGTCACAGGGGTCTATTTGGTCATGTTGATTTCTCAAAACAGCTGTTTTGTATTGCATGGTTTTTAGACTATGGGCAAATGCGCACCACATGCATTTTATTATTTTGAAAATTGAATTTCCCCCCTTTTTTGTTTTTAAAATGTTTTCTTATGATTTTTTTTTTGGGGGGTTCAACTCAGCTTGCATCACAATAATTTTCGTAACTTGATAAGAAGAGAGTGTGATTCACAGATTCCTTTGATTTGACCCTTACACTGATGCTTTTCATTAAATTCTACTGGAGTCCTTCGACAAAAAGTTCACAATCTACTTGAGTGGGATATAGGCCTATAAAAGAACTTATCCCGCATTAGCCTAGGGTTAAAACCAAAATGAATACTCCATGTTCATTTAAACACATGTTTTAACGTCTTTAAAGTAATAAAAATTCATCGGTGAAGGGATGTATGTGTAACTTAACCTGTTTTGTTCTTTAATTCTCATTAATATCTAAATGTAATCTGTGTAATTGGGTTCAGGTCTTAGGGGAGTTCTGGAAAAGAGGAAACAAACGATTAGAGTTGGGGTAACATTCAATGCTTTCAAATTTGTATAATATGTACAGGTGGCCGATAGCTAACAACAAACAAATTACAAAATAACAAAAATCTCAATCTCCAAAAATTCTATCAGAAGTGAGGCTTATTGTATGATCCAGATTTTTAGGCGTGCCTACAGAAAACAAAAAATATATTCTGTCTAAACAATTTTAGTTAAGTAAAAGACCCGAGCCAATATGACATGGCAATAAACGTCAGACTACTTCTATTCCCCCTAGACAGGATACCAGTCAATCACAGGTATACTCCCCAGCTCTCGCCCATTAGTACTCCTGGGTGGAGAGAAGCAGTTAAGATAAAATGCCTTGCTCAATGACACAAGTTTTGCAACTGACCAGGCCAAGATTCAAACCCACATTCTGTAAATTTCAGAACTCTAGTTCACCGCCCTAGACCCTCCACCAGGGCACCCATTAAAAAAGCTAAACTGTAAGAATAATTTACCAAAGTGACCAAAAATAAAAACAGGCTTACTCTGTTCAAGGAGTCTGTGAAACAGGTGCTGAATTATTGATTGGAAATAGAATGCATTTTTATATAAATATGAAATGTGTGTGTGCGAATTAAATTTGTTTAAAGCTGTCTCCAGGGATGGCCTCATAAATTGTCCATGTGATGCCATTGGTTTGCCTGTAATCCTTTAAGGGATTATAACCTCCATAAAATTGAGATGTTGGCAAATGGCTTTAGGTAACCAAGGCGACATACATGGCTCAGGGTTCTTCCCAGGATTCTGTCAAAACTGAGGGGCATTTTGAGCCAAAATCAATATTTTTCAAAACAAAAACAGAGCATTCTAAAAATGATACATGAACTACAATGGATTTAACAATTAGCTGTAATTTAACAGCCATTACTCCAGACTTGCTGTTTATCATAGCACAATAATAAGACCAAGAAATTATCCAGTGTACAGAATCATGTCTGATTGTCACCTTGCTGGGCCTTTCCTGGCAGGCAATACAAGAAGCGAGTTATGTGAGAAATTTTACATTTTACAAGAAGTTCTACATGAAATGGTAAACTGTACAGATAGATTAGCAGCGAACAACTTTGAGATGTGCCCCCTTTAATTTCTTCGTATCAAAAGTTGATAAAATATTAGAAAGAACAATCTCCATAAAATGATTTTATGTTTACCTCCAAGCCGAGGCAAGGAAGACAATTAGTCTGGTTCCTCTACACCAAATGATATCTACAACAATCATCGACACTGGGTGCACAGGATACTGGACAGAGATGGCCTCATTCAAATTTAGAAGTGTATTGGTTTAAGTTGTTCATAGGAAGTTATGGGAAGACACATTAAGGCACAAAAGGGCACCCCCCCCCCCCCCCCCCCCAAGAAAAAATGTTTAAATTGGACCATAGAAATAGAACACAGAGAATGCTGAGCTCAAGTGTTTCATATGTCTGCTTTGCCGCCCTCTACGCCAGCTTTAAACATGAGTATCAATACCATGTGACATGCCTGTTTGGTAAAGTTAACCAGATCAACAGATAAAGCTGAAGTTTGCCATACAGCTCAAATGGCAGTGCACACAAATTGACTCAAAGCATGCAAGGCCCAATTTCAAGAGCTGCCCTAGCTCAAAAAGCAGCTATAAAGCTCACACAAATTATGCTTGAGAAAATAGAATTAGCCGTTGCAAACTGCTTACCAACCAAAAGGACCTGTGGTATAAATGCAAAAAAAAAGTTAGTGGCCTGACGTTTCGACCCTAGCAGAGTCTTTCTGGAAGGCTAAATGACAACACACAACACACAACACACATACAAGCAGGCAAGAGTAGTCAATTGGAAATACATGAATAGAGAGAGTGGAGGGAGAAAAGCAGAAAGCATTCAGAGAAGGCAGGGGGTAAGCAGGGATTATGAAGACAAAAGGGGGGAGGGGGGTTATGAAGGGAAGAAGTTGGGAACACAAAGGACAAAATGGAAGGTTAGAAAAGAGGTAAATAATTAGTTAATACAATGAAGGGCAGACTAATAAAGTGGATAACTGTGTGGGAAAAGGAGAAGGCAAAAACAAAAGGTTATTAGTCATTTCCTTCTTGGATGTTCAAACCATGGGGCTGAGTGGTCTTTATGCGCCTTATCCAAAGTTTTTCCCTACTCAGACGGACAGTCTCTCTGCAGTTACCTAGTGCCTCAATGCCCTGTAAATTCATGTCAGAAATGGAGTGGTTAGGAAGGTTGAAGTGGTATCCTAAAAGCAAAAGAAATAACAAATTATGCTTACCAGAATAAGGTTACCAACCAAAATACCATGTCACATGTACCATCTGTCATGTCTGTAACTGGTTCTGCTCATATATGCATAATAGCAGAAATACATACTTTTGTGTTTGCTTGTCATTCAATTGACTCTATTGATTTATAATCAACAGGGTATTTTAGACAGAATAATTTCACAGTTCATTACCTTTATAACAAGTTAGCTTTTGGATAGAAAATACACCATTTTTTGGAGGGTGACTACCAAAGTTTGACCCTACCATTAAGCTGTTCTGTGGTATTGGAGCCAGATATGCACAGATAACCACACCCAATGCATTCTCCGAGTTGTATTTCTATGAAATGGACGGAATATGGATAGCATTCTCTGTATTGTCTTACAAATAATATATTTAAATATATACATGTATAAAATGAGGGGTATCTTGATCCTGAAGCCCAGGTGGGCACATCATACTTGCATCGCTGAGATGTTACGAGTCCATCTGATCAGACTGATTGCAGATCGATGACGAATCTTGTGAACTCTCCGTCTTCTTCCGTTCGGAGTTTGCCAACAATGTCTTCACCGCTGTGGATCAGAGAGAAAGCAAAAGAAATAACAGAATTTGCTTGCATACAAAACAAAAACAAGATGAGGAGAGTGTAGTGTTTGAAACGTCAAGACCACACCGGCTTTTTTCAGAGCAAAAAGTCCTCTCAAAAGAGACTTTACACATGGTTGTACCCACAAGTTATGTCCTAGTTATAGTTACTTCTTAAAAACAAAAACAATGATTTGTTTTCAGTCTACATCCTCATATAAAAATATTAATAACAATAATAATTTAATTTATATAGCGCCAAATCCATTAGGCACTTTACAAACAGGTCAAGTATAAATACAAGAAAATAAGGTCAATAAATCGGCCTACATGTATGGTAAGGAAAATACACAAAAATGGGACCACCCAGCGTCTTGACCTAAAGGTAAATATACAATAATAATAATAATAATAACAGTAATAATAACAATAATAACAATAATGGATTTATAGAGCGCCTTATGCAAGCCTCAAAGCGCTTTACAGTAAAACATTGAGTAAAAACCTAATTTAAAAATGTCAGTGAATTTAAGGCAAAAAGCAAATGGTAATAAACACACTATAAAAAAAAACCTGTTATATAGTGAAGAGTTAACATGTAGAAGACCTTACAGTAATTTTCATTTGTTTCATTAAAATCAGACTCCACTCACGCACATGTATATAAAAGTCGGCTGTACACCCACCCACTCTCTCTTTCTCATTAATCTTTTTGACTCCTCGCTGAGGCTGCAGGTTACATTCAGCACCAGGTGCATATATACAGCACTACTAGCGCTCTTCCTTTTTTGAGAGGATAATTCATCACTTTAGCTAAATTCTTTAGGACTCTTGTTGCTGTGGTGTGCTATTTGGCAGTAGTACACGACTAATAGGCACACTGCAGTAACGGGTTCACTCATTCGACATATTCGACATGTTCGACGCCCTTTTATTCTTGATTTACAAAAAGGCAAAGTAGCCATATTTCAATGAGCTTTATCATCCATATCAATACAATACACTCAAATGCAACAATAATCATCATCATCATTTAGCAGTCACAACCGAGATCCCATTCACAACGTCATGCCAGAGGTGTTTATCGCTCACCATGTTCGGAAGGTCCTCAATTTCAGACTGTGTGTCTCTACCAATCATGTTGATGTATTTGAGAGGTCTGCGACCTCTATTAGGGCAGGGAAGTCTCCAGTATATCACAACAGTAATACAATATGATATAATATGAGTTCAAGAGAAAGACTCTGAACTTAAGGTCCACCAATGTCAAATTTTTCAACTCGATATAACGGAAACCCAATCGAGTATATATTCCATATATTGAAATCAGTAACAGCACTTTGAGTTTAGAAACAATTAAATCTTAAACTGATAACATGATCAAACTTACTCAAGTTCAACGTCCCCATAGCTGACGTGAATGTTGGAAGACGGTGTAAGAAGTCTAACAGCTGCTCTCTTTCTAAGAATGTCAACCGAGTCTGAATCCTTCAGATGAAACCTAGTCAAATGGATGTCAGAATACGAACGTTAAACAAAGGTTTTTATACAGGATTGATCAAGATAAAAAACATCATTAGTTAATTCTAGTCTGAAAGCTTACTGATTTATGAAGTCTTAGTAAAAAGAAGTCATATTCGAGAAAACTGTATATGAAAACTAAATATAGGGCAACAGCTAATTTGTTTTCAAACAGCTGACAAAAATGAAGGACAAAGTGTTTACATGCTAAAAAATGTGCATGGTTTTTTACTATCTTCTCCCGACTCATACAATGAATTAAGCCTGTAGGTTTATTATTTCATGTATGTGGTTGGTCACACAAAACATGAACACTGTCTGGGACTATTTTGTAAGCTCTACCAATCCTGTTTAATACCTTTACTCTAATGGCCTAAAATTACACGGAGGCCATGCCCTCTGTTGTCCCTGGTCTTTGCCTTGGTGCCCCATCAAAAGTTTCCCATAGACTTAAAGATTTTCCCAATAGAAGAGCCCTTTAAAAAAAAACACATTGCTGTCCCCTCAAAGATAAAATTCCAGGTCTAAACATGCAAAACTAAGTTAATTTTTGAACCAAAAAGCAAACTTGAACACAAATGTAGTATAAATAAAATATATTACTTTTCATGTATGTCAAAAAATTAGAATTTCCAAAAATCACCTCAAGGCAAGTTTTAAATTTCCTTGGTTTCCATTTGTAAATGCTGCAGTCAGAGATGCGGTTGGTACCCGCGTCACCTCGCTAAACAAGGATAGGGTTGATGTTCTTGATGAAAATACTGTGACAGCTTTTTTCTCATCGAGTAGACAATGTATTCAGTTGAAATTTCCACAGGTGACTTATATTGTATCTTGAATGACAATTTTGGCCTCTAAATCAGCATCACATTGAAGAAAACAAATCTATGACCCTAACTTTAACTCTTACAAATTTGTTTACCTCATTTTATCTGGATTAATGTTGGTTTTCATGTCTTCATCCTCCTCGTCAGAATCATAGAAATCTCCCTCTATAAACAAAAATCAAAAATAAATTGTAAACTCAAATTTACAGGGGTGAGAGTCATTGCCGACAAACAAATTCTGAAACCAAGATCTAAATTTTTGGAGGAATTTTTAAATGATGGCATTTCCACCTTTTGGTTACCCCTGGGGTTTAGATTTCACAGAGTTTTTAGGACCAGTGTTCTCAGCACTAGAGAAATTAAGTGGATCAAAGAGCAAGATTTCTTTATATTGTAACGGAAATACAAGTTAGGAATAAACTCCAGTAAGCACACTTTATTATCTATCTTAATGCGACACGGGTTCCATTCATAAACTTAATTAAATTACCAAACTTAGGAAAGATAAGGAATAAGTTCAAAGTTATCAGCTTGTAATTTGTTTAATGTGATTAAGAATTAATGCTCTGCACTTGTCCATTATTAATAGCGCCTAAGCTGTAGAATAATTACCAAAGTTTGATGACCTATGCAAGTTAAGTTACCTGCGCCATAAGTTAGCCAAGGATTATTATGACTTAGAATAATCCTTGCGCTTGTGTCTAATGACCAATCAGAGTAGTGCGAGAGGCATTTTGTTGTGAGGCGCTAGCTCTTTGCGTCGTTGGCGCACCCTAAAAGCTATAAAAGGCGAGCCAAATGAGAGCTCGGGGTTCAGATCGTGACTTGTTCAAACCCGGTGAGAAGCGGCTAGACCGTACTGAGAGTGCGTCTTACAACCAGCGAGTGTTCGATTGTAGATGCACATTGGCGCTCTGACTCATCGTTATCCACAGTTAACGTGTTTTACGCATATAGTTTACACAGTAATTAGCAAAGGCATCGAGACTGAATAAAAGTGTTATTATACTTGGACGAGTAATCTGATCTCTGAGTCTACGTTCTTACCGAGTCCAGTACTTGAACAGGCAGTTTCCAGCCCGTTACAATATGTAGGCAAAAACTTAGTGGCTGATTTTCTTCACCAGGCCGACTGGAAAAGTCTGAACTCAGATAAAAGTCTTTAATTACTTATCCCTGAATTAAGTTGCAGATGACATTCAATCTTGCCATATACATTTACACCTACATGCAATTTGCACTGCAGTTTCCCAGTTCATCGTTGCAAAAGGCTGACAAGTTTTTGATCGTCAATGACAATGATTGCTTAAAGTTTGCTCCTGGTTTGCAAAGCAGCAAGGTTGTACTTGTAATGTGTTTACAGCATCCGATTGCATTTGTTGTGAGGATGGTGGGTGTTTGCTCTATTCACGTAAGCCGTTTGCAGGTCCCAATCTGCCCGTGGGCCGCTGAGTTGCAAGTGTGATTGTTTTTAGTCATCCATTTTGGGTAAGATGGCCTCTCCGGGGTAAACACATTCAAGGAAAAAGCGGAATTCCGCTTTAAATCTGAGATTTCACAGGCCTGATGAAAAACAAAGATGTTTTAAGCAAGTATAAGTTAATAAACAAAGTTACCTTTAGTGACAAAGGAAAGATCGTAGTAAAAATGGTTTCCTTTCCTGAAGGAGCTCGGCCAGACGTAACCTCTCCCTTTAGGCTTGTACTGTTTGCGGACTCTGAATCTGTCATCTTTACTGCTGAATCCAATCCCATAGACGTAGAAGAGTTGTTTCCCCCTGGCTTTATCACTGCCCTTGTAGACGTACTTGAATTTATGCTGGTCGGCAGGTTTTAGTGTAGCGGCTGGTAACAATTTAAGATAGATTTCTTTTTACTATACATTGCAGGGCTCGAAATGAACACTAGACCACAGGCCCGAGGCCAGTGATTTGAGCCTCGGGCCAGTAAACTCTAGACCGGATAAGTCAATTTTTTCACAGACTAACCGAACCTCATTGTGTAAGAATATATTTTAAAAACTTTCAATTGGTAAATATTTTTTAATTGTGTCTAGTATTAAAGCAAAATTAATGCGTTTTTTTCTTACTGCTTGTTCAAATAAAAACATTTTTAAAACTGTGTAGACAAATCTGTTCATTACATTCTGGGCTTGTAAAATAAATGCTGGTCCAGTAAATATTGTAACCTACAGGCCCTGTGGTCTTGTGGAACTTTCCCTTAAATTTGAGCTCTGCATTGACCCAATGTAAGGGCTTGAAATACTTAAAGGGACACATTGCCCTTGGGTTGGTTGCATTGGGCGCTTTGGGCTTTAAAAAGCATGTTATGAAATAAATTTGGTTGTAAAGGTTTAAAATGTAGAATAAATAATGATTCACACAAATATGCCTCGAAATTGTGTGGTTTCCCTTTTACTTTGTGAACTAACACCGTCTACCATTTTGTAGAATTTTTTGTTTGAATCCTTGCTCAAATTTTTAGGAATGGGGAGGTGGGGCTTTGGCTCAGGATGGGGCCGGAGGGGACTAGGGATGGGGAGATGGGGCTAGGGATCTGGAGGTGGGGCTAGGGATGGGGGAGATGGGGCTAGGGATCTGGAGGTGGGGCTTGGGATACGGGAGATAAGGCTAGGGATGGGGGAGATGGGGCTAGGGATGGGGGGAGTTGGGGCTAGGGATCAGGGAGTTGGGGCTAGGGATGGGGGGAGTTGGGGCTAGGGATCGGGGAGTTGGGGCTAGGGATCGGGGAGACAGGGGCATGGGATGGGGCGGGGGCTTCATACCTTCACTGTAGTCATCTAGCCTTGCGTGATAGAAATAACCCGTCTTCAACTCCTTCCCTGCTTTGATGATATGATCTCCATCATTCCGATACCTCACTGTGCCATGAGAGAGATCTACTAAGGCTGGCGCATCTATAACCACAGGCTACAAAGTGAAATAACACCAGGGAAAGATTAGTCTCAATCTGGTACTTTAGTAAGTGTGTCAAGTCCGAGCGGTCTAGTGCACCAGACTCAAAATTCTAGTGGTTAGGGTCATTGGGGTATGGGTTCGAACCCTGGTCACTTACTTATGTACTATTTTTATTTATTCATTTATTGGTCTTGTTTATTCAGGGATCCCATCAGCGGTTTCATTGCTCCGAAGAGCGAGAGAAACATTATAGAATTTGGCTGTAGCTTGAACAAGACACTTATTTAGCTACAAATCAATTACTTCTCTTTGTTCAAGGGTACAATGGGTACCTGTGGGGTAAATGGGTACCTGTGGGGTAAATGGGTACCTACGAGATAAACTGGCACCTGTAGGGTAAATGCAGGGTAAACAGGTACCTGTGGGATAAATAGGTAAAGGGTTAATGTGTATCTGCGGGATAAATGGGTACCTGCTGGTAAATGGGTACCTGTGGGGTGAATGAGTATGGTAAATGGGTACATGCAGGGAAAAGGGGTACCTGCGGGGTGAATGGATATGTTCTGGGTAAATAGGTCCTAAATGCTTGAATGTAAATGATGTGTGCCATGATATGGAAGTGTGTCAATCTCTGTATAGACCCGATACTTTGTTTTTGTAAGAACGAGAAAGTTTTCCTCATTAGAAAGTAAAGGGGCACCTCAATGAAGCAAATTTACATTTCTACCGGAACACTTCAAGGGGCACCAAGGCAAAGACCAAGGAAGGCAATTACCTCCAGAGACTCCATGAAGTATCACTAAGGCTTGTGTATTTGTATCACATTCATCACAGCTTGGACTTTCAACAATTGGAGATCAAAATAACAATACCTCTTTGGACAATTGGCTTGGCCTTTGCTTGCCAGAAGTTACAATTATAGGGTGCGTTCGATTAGCTTCCCCGTGTGTACCGGTGATTTACACTCGTGTTAGCCACGCACTGAGGCTAATCGAACGCCGTGGTGTTTTCGCTTGGCACTCTGGGAAAATTAAGGTCAAACGTTTTTGCGTAGCGGTAGAACTTACAAAAGTGTAAGCTCCGTCGTCTGCTCACTTGGAAAATGTCGATGTCCGTAACGACATAATTTAATTATAAAATATAAAATAACAATTGCACACAGTCACCGTCTGTTTGTTCTTCTGGAAGTACGTTTCCTTTCCATTCCCCATAATTTGTTTCATGACGATAAATCTGTGTCTTTGTGTACTTTTGAACTCACGTCAAATTCAACTTGTCCCCGCCATCTTGGTATGATGCGTCATTACACCTGGGCATCCACCAGAGACCCGCTCGCGAGCTGGGGTTGTGGTGGCTTACACCCGGGGCAGACACGAGTATCACGTGATGGCTAATCGAACGCTCTCGTGTAAGTTTTAGTTACACGTGTAAGCTAATCGAACGCACCCATTGTGCAATCTGTAGTAAAGTCAATTGTAGTATTATAAAATGTAAAAATTCCAAATTAATTTCTTCAGCAATACAGGCAAGTGACAATGGATACATTGTACAATATATGGTCAAAAGTTATAAGAATTTAATTGTAAAAAGTAATTTATGAAAAGTCATCAGGATAATGTGAACAGAGTTTTGGCCTATAACTTTAAAAGGGCAAACAAAAGACAATTTTTCACCCTGTGGGCTGATTGCATTGTTTATTTCGAGCACGTTCAAACACGATTTGATTTCACACACACTTCTCAGTCTGTGCATCAAGTGTGATTATCAAGATTCACTTTCCAAAAAACCCAAACACACCACGGAGCACAGGACAGATTCAACATGGTGCATACCATGAAAGGGTCTGTTGTAATTTTGTTGATAGTGGATGAAATTGCTGGTGTCATATGAGATTTTGGCGTCTCCCATACATCAAATTAACATGTGCTGAAGGAAGTTGATTCAAAAGGGGTTGCAATCCAACAAAATTCCTAAAAAATTTGCCGTATGGGGGGGGGGGACCAGAATCTCCAGGCTGATAAATCTTGTAACACCCTCTTTGACGCATACTTTAGTAGCCAACATTATATGAACTGTATATCAAACTACAGGGATTTTTCAACAATTGTTGCATAGCTCAGTACAATACGATGGCGCCTTCCGTTTAACAACTGACACAATCCACATTTTAATCCCCGCTTCAATCAGAGTTTCGCCACACTTAAAATACAAGCTGTTTGAGGAACTGTGCTCTGCTTGCGTGCGCACCAGCACCAACAATGCTGTATACAGCTAGCTAGTACGTAGTTACTTCAAGAAACTAAGAGGCTCCCCTGTGAGCCTCATATAGGGGTCTAACATTTTGGGCCTCCGTAACGCTATACGTTTTTAAAATGGTCATTGATAGATCAACATTTTCTGGTCTTTAGCCAGCAATAACTTCAGTTTCCTTTGTACTACACAAGTAAAAATTTCTCAACACACTTAATATACATTCACAATTCATGTGAGGTCTTTTTGCTGAGTTACATGCAAAAACATCTTCAAAAAAAGAAAATTTACCACGCAATACTCCAGTTGTTTTGCTGTCAAAGCACTCATGTCATAACGAACAGGAATGGTCGGACAAACCATTCTGTGAAAAGGGCGTTCACGCATTGCGCAAAAATAAAGACTGCGCGGTGTGCGCGGAGCCTAAAGACAGCGCGGTGTGCGCCGGCTCTGCGTACACAGCGCTGTCTTAATTTTTGCGCAATGCATGAACGCCGCGTGAGTGACGCGATGAAGAGCAAAACAACCGTGAGTATTGCAGGGTAAATTTCATTTTTTAAAGATGTTTTTGCATGCTACTAAACAAAAAGGCAATACATCATACATGCATACTGAACATGCTGAATGTATATTTAGTGTGATGGGAAAGTTTTAGCTGTGTACTGTAGTACAAAGGAAACTTAAGTTATTGCTGGCTAACGACCATAAAATGTTCAGCTATCAACGACCATTTTGAAAATGTATAGCGTTACGGAGGCCCAAAATGTTAGACCCCTATAATTATTATTATCCTCGTATCCCCATTATTCGCGCACGTCAGAATTGAAATTGAATTTTGACTTGATTAACAGAATCAAGAACAACTTTTAGCTTTAATTTTAATTGTCTGATGTCAACAGTCAAAGCCCACCTGAGAGGAGAATTTGAAGCCCGCAGAACATCGTCAAAGCACAACGAAACTCGTCGTCTGCAATCGACCCCGATTTGGCAAGTTTCGTTTTCCGTCACATAAATTCGCGCACTTGGGCTGGAATGCCACTACGGAGTCCCTATTGTCCCGCCTTTCTCCTAAATGCTTTTAGTCCGTGCGGCAGGGAAGCTGCCGGTTGAAATCGGCAGTGATAATTATTTACGGGAAGGGGCAGGGGTCGAAATTACCGCTGGCCCGCTGTCCCGTGACCAGTGAAATTATCTCCGGGCCACCGATTACCCCAAAAACGATAGCCCGGTGGGACAGTGAGAAAAGTCCGTTTAATGCCGCCCTGCTAAAAATTAGATAATTGGCCGCCCCTCCCAAAAATACAAACAAACTATTTTTAGCCTGCACTAAACACAATCAAACGAGTAGCCGACAAGCCAAGCCTGACTTCCAAACCGCAAATTGGAATAGCGATCGTTCATTTCAAAACATGATGCACACAACCACATGTTTCTGACTGCCGAGTATCTGCTGCGCGTGCATCGGCCCGGGCCCCACAACTTTCGGTGGCCCATCCACCACCACACACCAGCAGACCGGTAGTCCATGACACGCACGTAACAACAGCGAGGTCCAAAGTCCAAGCTAATCAATATTCCGCACGCTGTGATTGGCCGTTGATGGCCGTTGATAATTACCATATTTATAAGACTGCAAGAGAGTTTGGCTAGACTCCAACGCAGTACACGTTCGAGCCGAGTAAAGAATTGCCGCACAGTGGTGCCGCACGCCTGCAGATTGGTACAATATACAGCCTTGGATGAAGGATATTCAAACATTGACAACTTTTGCCGATAGAGGGCGAGGCGGGGCAAAGTTCATTGAATTTGCAATGTGCGTTGTCGACCGATCGTTGAATCTCGATGATTTTATTGCAAACGAAGTTCTAAACAACGGATCCTCTAATCACAAATCCATGAAAATGGTTGTTGATGGAAGAGGTACTATTTAGGGCAGAAATTAGAGGATAAGATCGTCCAAAAACGCATTATTTTTAAAGCTTTTTTTTTAGCGTTTTGAAAAGTTTGTGCACGTGTCCGATCACCAACGCATATCCAGCTTTCTAAAACCCCACACTGTGCGGGATATCTCTCTGATGTTTTTGGCGCGGCGCACAAAGCAAAATGTATAACAAATGGTAGGTTTTGAATTAGCTTTACAGTAAGGTTGTTTTGACCGAAATGGATGTCAATCATTCTCCTTAGATAGTGTCGGGGCCCAGGGGTTAATAAAAAAAAAATTTAAGAAAAGGATTATCTCAAATGTTTTTGCTTCCACGTCCGATGTCGTCATATAAAGGGCGCCATTTTGACGATCTCTGGGTTTTTTATTTTATTTTTATATAAAATAATTAGGATCGTATTTTTTTAATTTAGCACACCGAAAAAGCACACAGGAAAAGAGGCTGGCAACCATCTTTTAAAAAAGCCTGGACGGTCGTCTTGAAAAAAAAGTAGGGCGAACATTAAAAAAACAAAAAAATCCTTCCTTTTTTCAAAAAGGCAGGACCCCAAAAATGTTTTCCCCCTTATGTACATGTGCACTAACCCCCGCATTGCTGATTTTAAAATACAAAATGGTGTTGGGCCACCAGATTGTCTGGCGGGCCAGTAACTTTTTATTTCCACTGTCCCTGCCGGCTAGTGAGCACTGTAGTTTAATTTCGACCCCTGAGGGGTGGTGGGGTTGGCGAGGTGGGAAATGGACGTCTGCGTGTTATCACAAAGTTGGTAAGCCCCGCGTCCAGTTAAATGCAAACAATTCGTAATTTCTGAAAAAAGGATTATAAGGCGCACGTCCACTTCAACCTTCCGTAGTATTTTGTACGCCCTCTGTTGTTAAGTGAAAATCACGTGGTATTGTAATTTAAGTATTGAAGTATGGCAGACGACATACGCACGGAACTTTGAGTGTTTTTTGTTTTTTTAAATCGACCATCTTATCTAGCTATGTTTTGTATTTAGTCTAAAAAGGTAATATACTTTCATGAAATAAAAAAATGTAGTCACTGCGTATTGTAAACAAAATGATATATGCGTTGGGAAAGGTACCTGCGCGAATATTTGTGACGCGCGAAATTGGGGTACGGGAGGATAAGCTCACAGGGGAGCCATAGTTTAGTTACTAGAACTTGTTACTATAGTAACATTTAAACTTATACACCTATCAATTGTATGACGCACTATAGGACCCCCGGGGATGGTGCGTCAAGTTTGCGTCTTTACTCTCGAAAAAAGTGACCGTGGGTACGTCAAAGTCCAATGTGGTCGGTCAAAAAATCTTCGAGCGGTGCGTCGAGGCACGTCATGGTCCGTCGATGTCCATTTCAACATTTATTTTGTTTATTTAGTGGAGAATAAAAATGCACCTACCCTCCCCGCCTGTGTAAAATGATGTTGGTATTATTTTGTTAACATTTATGTTGCTTGAGGGTCGGGAATTTACCGCCCGAAAGTCAGCGATCACCGCATGCCAGCTCAGACAGCCGTTTATTTTCCACACTGCACACAGCAAGCCTTTAGCCCAATACATGTAATTCATGGTGCGGTGGTTTTGTCAACCTCGTCCCCGTGGTATATTATCTCTCACACGCACAATAGTGGGGGGCGATCGTCGAGTCATAGATGGATACGAGGGTGTGTTATTTAGTCACATGTAATTCATGGCGCGGTGGTTTTGTCAACCTCTGCCCCGTGGTTAAGGGTGGACGATATGACGATCGTCGCTATTCGATATTGAAACAATATCGACAATGTCGATGATGGTTTTAAAAAAATATTGAAATATCGCGATATTATATAAAATAGACGATATGGTTTTAAAGAAAACTTTATAATCACGCTTTTCCGTTCAAAGGGTTCCAATTTTTGTAGTCCATTCAATAATTTGGACGGCGACCAGGCCTGAATATTTGTAAACGCCAGTTTTTTTTAATGTAAATGCCGCAAAATCAGACTCAGTTATTGGGGCTTTGAAATATATATCGAAGGAAACCGGTCCCATTGTGTACGTCTTCCCATCTAGCCATGTTTTTTAATTTTTTATTCGTGGTATCGCCGAACGTCATGCACAGGCTGATTGGCCGATTTATGACGGCCGCTTTTCGATTGGCCGAAATTCACTAGATTGGCATGAATAATTATGACGTCATGCTTTTCACAGCGCTGCCATTCAATAGTATTTATCCCCTCGATCCCGCAGATGTGCTTGCTCCTAACTTAGTAAACTTTATAGTAAGTGGGTGAAGGAAGGGCATGTAGCCGTGGGAGCGAAATAGCGAGGGAAATTGCCTTGATGACAAATCGCTGCGTGGTCGGGAAACGTCGGGAGAACGTTTCTACATAACACGCACATGTACGTGATCGGAATAAACGTCGAGGCACCAGCTTTTAGAGAGCGCAACGTTCAATCGTCGAGGTAAAATCATGAATTAATTGTGTCGGAGCCAGTTATAAAAAGCACATAAAAATGTAAGACGTTTTGTTTTCATGGAATATGGATATTAAATTCAGTGATTTTTTTCTCAGCGGTTTATCCATACAGACAGTCATGTCTTGTTTGTTATTCTATTGCTCATATCGTCCCTGCGCGCGGTAAAACCATTTTTCCGTGTTAGAAAATTTTTTCACGATATATCAACATATCGGCCATATTAACCCGTCCAGGGGCCGTGGTATATTATATCTCTCACACGCACGATACTTGGGGTCGATCGTCGAGTCATGGATGATGGATACGAGGATGCGTTATTTAGTAGACTGGTTCCCTCTCTATTATTTCATGTGTTTGATAGTGCGTTGGGAACCGCACTTCTCGAAGATCAAGTAGTAGGTATGTGAGAATCACGCACGGGCGCGCTGCACGGAAGTGGCCCCAAAATGTGTTCGCGCAGCGGACCCTAGGCGGACAGTGGGTCGACTTGTTTTTGTTGTAGCTAGTCTATTGTTGATGCTGTTGATATGGTTGTTATACTGTGACGTAGCCCAGATCATTCTCAACAGCCTCGTTTTGAGATTTTTTCTCTGAGCGCTCGAGAAGTGAATTTCTTTTGTCGACAAACTTTGAGGTCACAAAACTTGTCAATATTCTTCACCAAGGTAATTATTGAAATCTTTGTAAATGTATCTTATTTATAGCTTATGTATTCATCCTCATTTGTTGTAAGTTTGAGCTAAATTGAACGAACAGAAAATATTTTTTTATGAGCCGGAACAAACCGCGGTCGTCGCCCCATTGTTCATGTAGTATGGCAAAATGGCCCCGATTCAGCGAAACTTAATCTTTTTGGAGGTCATTGGAAACTATTTTTAAGACATCGATTCTTGATAAAAAGCCATTTAAAATAGATTTAAGACACTTTTGTATACTATTAATTACTTTGTTTATGAAATGATGGTTTTGTGTAGTGGATGTTTATCGATGATTTCAACTACCTTTTTTGCTCGCCTTATGAAAGAAAATGCCAGTTAGATCATGTGACGTATATACTGCCATTTGATTGGCTAATGGCGCTTTTTGACGTCACAATGCAGGTCATGTGACCTACATAATTCTCTCTGATTGGCTAAAAGTGCGCTCAGCGTAAGCGGACATGTTTACTTTATTGTAACTGTTTTTTCTGGAAATTGTACAACAAAAGAAACATTAATTAATTAACTAATTGATTAATTAAGTTTGATTAATTAATTAGATTAATTAATTATTCAATGAATTCAAACATCAGTCAACTGTACTTTTTAAAAGCTCTCTGCTGGTGTCAATGCCTTGCAAATGGGTTTGCAATTACGGAATTTATGAACATTTACGTATTTTTTCTGTGAAAATCAACAAAAGCGGTCACATTTCCTCCATTCAAACGTACACTAATACATTTAACGAATTCCCGACTTAAAAATTAACATAACTTCTTTTGTGTATGTCCTAGAGGAAAGATCTTTGTTTCATTGTAAAGGTCTCTCCAAGACCTTTCCAATGATGCTAGTTATACTGCCATTCAACAATGTTGAATTTTTTTGTCACATACCTACAAAGTACAAGTAGTACATTCTCGTCTCGTGCATATACACTTGCCATGTATTTTCAGCATGTGTGCCGGGAAACTCATACGTACAAGGTTGAAATACTTGGAATTCACTGCGCGTGCATCGTTTGCAAGCGATTATGTGCGTCGATTTGTCCGTCCGTGGTGCATTGCTATCCGCGAAAGGCGAGTCAAAAAATCGTTCGGAAGACCGTCCAAATCTGCAACAAGTGTGTCAATTTTTTGACCCAGGGTGGGTCTTTGGACACGCAAATCCGTCCCCACATATGGACAGTGACGCACCATCCCCGGGGGTCCTATAGTGTGTCATACAATTGATAGGTGTATTAAGTACAGTGTCAGTCCACTAACTAAAAAGTAGGTCAGCCTATCACGTCAGTTTTGATATCGTCATTTTTAAGTTAACACGAATAAATCTACGTACAAAACAAACAGGAATCATGCGTAAAGTTAGCCCAGGTTGGACACCTCCGTTGCATACAACACAACAGTGCAACAGACAACGTCCTACGTTAGTAATAGTAGTACCATGGAGGTAGAACTCCCTCCATGCTCCATGGTACCGTACCACCAGTGATAGCGTAGTAAAGTAAACTGAAAACTTCCTTACCTCGCCCTCCTTTTTACTCCGTTTCTCAGCATATTCTACCCTTGGGCTCATCGGCATCCCCACCATGGGGTTCTTGCCAGCCCCCGTACCCATATTAAAACGTTTCTGGTCACACTTACGAACAGGGAATGACTTAATTTCAGCTTCACATGTCGATAAAAGAACTAACTGCACTAACATAAACTTTCAGGAAGTTTACAATCTCCTTGCCAATTTAATGACGTCAATCAACCGAGTACATACTTTCGCTGGTAATCGGTACATTCAAATCGAAGGGGAATCTCTGGGAACCATTGAGTACAAAAGATGACCAAGTGAGGGCGCCCTAACTCATTTAACGGAGGCAATGTTTTGTCGTCTGCTCTAATCTAACTATTTTTCAGTATCGAGAGAAACAAATAGGTATAGTTTTTTTTCACTGGTCGTTCAACCTTTCCCATTGTATTTACTACAATATTCTCTCCCCAACACAAACCAGCAGTAGTCTGTGAAAAAGCAAGGATGACGACGTCATCAATCACCATAACAACACTCTTGTAAACAAAAAGTATAAGTATGTCTGTTATAATATTAAACTGAAAAGCACGTCAAATCAACACACACATTCCATCTCATCCAACTATATTCCACCGTACGTTGTTTCATCCATTGTTTCATTTCGCTGGTCAGAAATTGCCCGGGTAATCATCCGAACTACCCCCCCCCCCCCCCCCCCATGGGATGATAAGGGCCCAATATCATAGAGCTGCTTAACGGTAAGCAAATTTCCGTGCTAACTGTAGCAGAAAATTTTGCTTAAGCATAAGCGTATTTCACTGGTTACCAAGAAAATAAGGCGGCCACCTTGCGCGTTCACATTGGATTTGCATTGTTACGTCATTCATTTTCATGCAGTAAGCACCGGAAGGTTAGCTTTTCGTGTGCTTACGGTTAGCAGCGCTATGAGATAGAAACTCGTACATAAGCACAGAATCGGCCGCTAAGCAGCTCTATGGAATTGGGCCCTGCATGTTGGGGAGTCATGTTGGCTCAGTGGTTGCCGTTCACCTTGAGGACCTCGGTTTGATTCCCAAACCGAAGCCTTGCATGTGGATTAGGTCCCCTACGTCTAAAACTGACATTTCTTCATTGTCTTCTTTTAAGAAGTTTTAATTAGGGTGCCTTGCCAACTAGTTAGATTCAGATCTTTGTAAAACCAATTACTTAGGTGACTCATTTCATATCCTGTTATCGGCATATTTGCTATTGATGATTGAGAGATTCAGCATTTAGATAAAAGTTTATGAGACGGCAAGTTGAGTTATTTGTTATTACTGCATGCGGTGGATGAGGAGTGTTGGTATACTATCAACAGCCCTCATTCGGGGGGGGGGGGGCACAAGGAGTAGGGGTGCAAAAATACTTGACTGTGTGCGAAAAAATAATTCTTAAAACATTTAAATTACTACACAAAGCTTTTTTTATTCTGTCATTTTCTGTTTCGAAATATTTAAATTGGGGGCACCCGTGAGAGAGTGGGGGTGTACGGATGCCAATCGGAGGGGGAGGGGGTTTCTTCCCCGCCCCCGTGCACTTTGCATAGGAGTTTGCGGAAAATTTAAACTTGGTGATTCCAGTGCTAAAGAAGGGGGAATCTTTGCAAAAAAAAGGCTTTTAGGTTTTAAAAAAAAGACCTCCATGCGTCCTTGGAAAATACAGAACTTTTTTCATTTTCGTGCACAAAGTTGTAAAACGATTTTTTCGTCACTCGGTGTTTCGTCAAATGTTGATCAATCGCAATAATAAATTATGCAGGTACGACATAAACGCAACGGGCCAGGTTTCAGTGAACTCACAACGAAGTAATTGCAATGTTTGTCCTCGGTTTTAATTCCAATGGGCGATCACTAAACTCATAAGGAAGAAAATGTGATTACATGTAAGGTTGACACTCTAAGTGGCCTTGCCCAAAGATGTCATTGTTTCATCCCTTTGGATAAACCTTCCTCGTTATAATCTCATCCATGTTTCTATGGAGGACATTAATGCAGGAGTCTCAGAATAGAGCAGAACATCGACCCTTGCAGGATTGATAGTTAAATTAACCGACCCTTGAACAAAAAAGTAGTCGAGTTTAATGACTTTCTGAAAGAACAAACATCCGGAAATAATTTCAAAGTAGGAAAATTAATTCAGCCTTATAATATTAAGAGGCCTTATAGGCCTACCGTCTAATTTTAAATAGATCTTTGTAGAAGCCCCAGATAGCATGCATACATTGGACCAACGTTGGTATCTGGTCGGCAATGTTGGCGTTAGTATTGTGTCAGCTTTTGGTGTTGGCCCCATGTTGGCACTACGTCGCCACGATCGGCATTGGCATTATGTTTGTTTCTGATGTTGGGCCAATGTTGGTTTTAGGTCGGCGTTACAAGATTTGGTTTTAAGTCGGCACTCAATGTTGAGCCAACATTGGTTGGTGGTGGAAAAGCAACATCGGCATTGTGTTGGTTTCCGACGTAGGACCAATGTTGGTTCTAGGTCGGCATTACCACATTGGTTTTACGTCGGCACTCAATGTTGAGCCAACATTGGTTGCTGGTGGAAAAGCAATATCGGCATTGTGTTGGGTTCCGATGTAGGACCAATGTTGGCTCTAGGTCACATTACCACATCGGTTTTACGTCGGCACTCAATGTTGAGCCAGCATTGGTTATTGGTGAAAAAGCAATATCGGCATTGTGTTGGGTTCCGATGTAGGACCAATGTTGGCTCTAGGTCACATTGTCACATTGGTTTTACGTCGGCACTCATTGTTGAGCCAATGTTGGTTAATTGGTGGGAAAAGCAATATCGGCATTATGTTATTGCTGTGATGTTGGGCCAATGTGGGCTCTAGGTTGGCATTACCACATTGGTTTTACATCGGCACTCAATGTTGAGCCAACATTGGTTATTGGTGGAAAAGCAATATCAGCATTGTGTTGTTTTCCGACGTAGCACCAATGTCGGCAGTACAGTACCACATTGTTTTACGTCGGCACTCGTTGTGGAGCACATGTTGGTTAAGTGGAAAAGTAATATCGGCTTTGTGTTACTTGCCAACTTAGAACAAAGGTTGGCTTTATGGCAACATTATCACATTGTTTCAATGTTAGCGATCAATGTGGAACCAACCTTTGTTCTTATTGGCATTGTGTTGGTTTCCGACGTATGACCAAATGTTGGCGTTATCACATTGGTTTTATGTCGATACTCAATTTGGAGTAAACGTTAGGAATGCAATGTTGGTGACGTAGGACCAATGATTGCTAATGTTGAGCCAACGTTGAGCCAACGTTGAAAATAATGCAAATTTGTGGGCGGGACTTAGAAGTGTATGATTTTTCTTAGAAAATATGAAAACAATTTGGTTGAACTAAGGAATTTCCAAGGCAAGTTTTTTAACTTTTTTGTTTAATTCGTCTGTAAGAAAATATGTACATCAAAAGTACATAAAAACATTTGTCATTCTATGATATGTGAATTAAAAATGGACAGTTTTAATTAAATAACTAAAGTCTGTGGATCCTGGACTATATAAATAAAAGACATGCAGTGGAGAAGGATGTGTAGGCCTGTACAAGTTGTAGTGAGTGTAGAGTATAATTAGTTATGGGTATCATATCTTACATGTATATATAGGTATAAGTTAATATATATTAATTACTTGAACTAATTATAAAGGACATTAACTGCATAACAAGAAAGTTCAACTCTAAGTCATTGTTTTAGATTAACGGTACGTTGGCCCAACATTGGGGAAATGTTGAGCCAACATAGATTATTAGTAGGGCCGATGTTGGGCCAACTTTAACGTTGGCCCAACGTAACGCCAATGAGCAAAAGTATATTTGGCCAATATTGGCAATCAACATTGGCCCAACGTAAACACTTCGTTGATCCTACGTTGGCCCATCATTGGACCTTTGTTGTGGTTCAAGGTTGGGTCAATGTAATGCCGATGAGCAAATTTTCATTGGCCCAACGTCGATTTCTTACATTGATGCAACATTGGCGGCTAATAGTGGCCCAACGTCGGTGGCTGACGTTGGCGCAATATAATTTATTTCCGTTGGCCCATCATTGGTCCTTTGTTGTGATTCAAATGTTGTACCAAAGTAACGCCGATGAGCAAAAAGTCATTGGCCCAACATTGGAAACCAATGTTGCCCCAACGTAACTGCTTCATGCTATCTGGGCAGGTAGTATTTTTATTTCACGGTAGTAAGCCCCGCAGTTGATGAATTTGAGTCGCTCCTATAGTTGAGTCATCCCAAACTCTAGTTCGGTTATTTTAAACCCTGGTTGGGTCAGTGCCAACTCTAGTTTGGTTTTCCCCAACCCTAATTGAGTCAGTTCCAACTCGACTTTTGTTATTCCCAACCCTATATGGGTCAGTACAAGCTGTAACTGGCTCATCCAAACCCTAGTTGAGTCAGTGCCAACTCTAGATTTGGTTATTCCCAACCCTAGTAGGGTCATTGCCAACTCCAGTTTGGTTATCCCCAACCCTGTTAGGTTCAGTTCAAACTCTAGTTTGTTATTCCCAAACCTAGTTGAGTCAGTCCCAACTCCAGTTTGGTTATACCCTCAGTCCCAACTCAAGTTTTGATTATCCCCAACTCTACTTGGATTAGCGCCAACTCTAGTTTGGTTATCCCCATCCCTGTAGTTGAGTCAGTCCCAACTCAACTTTGGTTAATCCCAACACTAGTTGAGCAGTCCCAACTCTAGTTTGGTTATCCCCAACCCTGGTTGAGTCAGTGCCAACCCTTGTTTGATTTTTTCCAACCCTAGTTGAGTCAGTCCCAACTCAAGTTGGGTTATTCCAAACCCTAGTTGGGTCAGTGGCAACTTTAGTTTTGTTTTCCCAATCCTAGTTGAGTCAGTCCCAACTCTAGTTTGGTTATTCCAAACCCTAGTTGGGTCATTGTTAATAGTTTGGTTATTCACAACCCTAGTTGGGTCAGTGCTCTAATGTTTAGTTATTTACAACCGTAGTTAAGACAGTCCAAGTCACAATTCCAGTTTGGGTCAATTACAACTTTAGTTTGGACAGTCAATTTGGGTCAGTCACATGGCCGCTTGGCTCTATCCAAACTCTAGCTGAGTCAGTCCAAAGTCCCAACTCTAGTTTGGTTATCTCCAACCCTAGTTGAGTCAGTCCCATCTCTACTTTGGTATCCCCAACCCTAGTTGAGTCAGTGCCAACTCCAGTTTGGTTATTCCCAACCCTAGTTGAGCAGCGGCGTAGCCAGGAATTTTTCGGTGGGGGGGGGGGGGGGGGGGGGGGGGGGCACAGGGGGGGGGGGGCATTGCGTCCAAGTGGGGGGGGGGGGGGCGCCCAGGGAAAATGGGTTTGTCAGTGGTGGGGGTCATGTACTCCTAGCCCTAGAACTATGAGGTTTGATCCGCTATTGTCTCCACAAACCCCATAAATAGTGACATGTACAAAATCATGTTCGAAACTTTTTGCCCTTCACGATTATGCACCTGGAGTTCTCTTTTGAAACCGGATCTCGCAAAAATTAGGCTTTAACTCACACCACATTCACTTGCCCCAAATGAGAACCCAGAGATATAAAATGTCTAGTGTTCCAGCATTGGTGTACGGAGCCCCTAAAGGGACATGAAAAATAAATAAAAAATAAAAAATCTCGTGCGCACGACATATTATCTCGTGCGCACGACATAATATCTCGTGCGCACGACATATTATCTCGTGTGCACGACATATTATCTCGTGTGCACGACATAATATCTCATGCGCACGACATAATTTGGGATTTCCCGGAAGCCATTATGGTTAAACGCCGTCACATTGGAACAAGCAAAATCAGGACTAAACACCATACCAAAACCTACAAGAAAACACACACAATGTCTTTTAGAACCGATCTTGGGCGCAAACGTTTACGAATTCAATAACAAGTTCTACAGACAAACAATTGGCGTGGCAATGGAGAGTGTATGCAGTCCTGAAATATGTGACCTTATTCAAATACGAAAAACCCCTTATACTCCCTAACAACCCAGAGATAGTGGCCTACAGATACAGAGACGAAGAATGTGGAGGTAGCGTAGCTGATCATTCTAGCTTGCGACTAGTCGGTTCAGTTTAGAACACATTGGAATGCATTTGTAAACGGTCAGAAATTTTTTGTTAGTATCCAAAAGCAAACCTTACAATTTGCTGATAGCCACAAGATTTTCCAGAGTTTTTTGCTCATTGAGTTTTATCTCTGGTTTTTAATCCTGTGTGACATTAATTTGCTGAAAAATACACCGGAGATGCACACGGTTCATATTGAAAGGTTCGATTGTGTGTGTTACTATTTTGAGCAAAGCAGTAATTTTCGGTCCAAATCTGCGCTGAACTTTCATCCATCTATCGTGTTTGACAGACTAAAGAGTCACAAACTTACAATTTTCAAAAATCAGTGTACAATAAACATGATTTGAGGCATGGACACTCCCTATTATTGCCTCCCCGACGTATTGGAAAATCCAGGATATATATTCATTTTCCCGTAAACTTCTCTCTTTTTTCGCTCTTTTCTTACTCATTTTTTGTCCTTCATTCAAAACACAAAAACTTACTGAAACGGGGAACTAACAGCCTCGCGAAAGGCCGCCGAAGGCGGCCTTTTCGCGAGTGTTCCCTAGGAAAGGTCAGGGAAAAACATAGTGTAGGGATCCCAAGTGCGCCCTCAGTGTTTATTTTGTAAAAAGTTTACTTTGGGGTCGTGACCTGTCGACCCAGTCTCTTTTACTTTTCTAGCTTTGAGCACGAGAGAGCACATTATAATTGGTCTGTATTTCTCTCCATTTTGTGGGGAGCATGGCTCTGGCCATGCTCCTAATACTAATAATCTGGGAGGGGTAGTTTCCTAGAACTCTCTGTGGGTAGTATTTTGTCCTAAATTATATTTAGATTCAAGAAATATTGTGATTTATAGGGCTGTTTCAATCGGTATATTATTGTAAACTTGTGTGTGTGTAGCCAGCCTCGTGTTGTGCTGACCTTTTGACCTTTAGTCTGTACATAAAGTGATTGAGTGTGTATGCTATTTTTGTCTTCCATGTGCTGTGCATTGAATTGAAGGATTAAAATCAGTACAGGAGATTGTTTTTATATTTAACACGTCATCAAGTAGAATTTGTTGCTTGCTTTTATTGTATTGTCTTTTGGTGAATACTCGTCCTTTTTAAATAGAGGACCGGCCTCCTTCCCGTGTCTCTACAAATGGCGTCGTAGACAGGATTGAGTGTTCACCATTTGATAACATTTTTTCATCAATGGATGTGTCTTCTCCATTGGCTATTTTTATGACGTGTTATTTGCCCTGGATTATAACTCCGGACTTTAGATTTTTCTCCTGTGAGAACTGATGTAATCGTTTTCGCGAAATCGTCGCGATCTATGGATAGGATGGTCACCATAAGGCCTTTTTGCTTTCCCTACATCGACTGAGAGGACCGGCCTCCTTCCCGTGTCTCTACAATAGAAAAAACTAACCCAATTAATGCTGAAGGATTCCCTAGACGTTAGTGAGAGCTGGTCAAGTTGGTTAGACCACGCCGTCAGAGGTCACTATCGATCACTGGGCCGAGACTAGGCAGGGCAAGACAAACTGTCCGCCCAATCTATACTCAAAACCTTTACCATGCCCATACTGTACCACAGTACGCTCCTGTACAGAGGTACCCACCCCCAATAAAACAATAAAAAAAATCAAACAAAAAATCCTCTAAAGAATTCCAAGATTCCAAGCACACACTGAAGACACAAAAAGGGGATGAGTGGGTTACACCATGCCCCATATCGAGCACCTGATGGCAAAACCCACACAATTCCAGCATCTGAATAATGACGTCTGTCATGAATATTCATCGATGTGTTTCTGAGTCCACATGCCTGACAGCAGCCTCATCACGATTAGCATAATTCTACTGTACAGTAATTACGTAGTTCAAGTCAGCACTGACATAAGTCGTTGTTATACAAAAAGCGACTCCCATTACCACAGATACCACAGAAGATCGTGCGACATCATTGGGACTGCTGTAACGCAATCAAAATAAAGTGGCTACTACTACTAGCACGTCTTTAGTTGTTGAAACTGACTTTGAGCTTTCCGTAAAAAAAATAAAAAATCACGGACGAGGACTACACCAGAGGAAACACCACAGGAAAACACCACCGGTGTGCGTACTATTGAACAGTGTTGGCGAGGTTTAGAAGGTGAGGCACGGCGAGCCGATCAGTTTCGCAGTAAGGTATAATCTTAGACTAGTATTTAAAAACGACGTTGAAGCCAGTGGTCAATCCTCGATTAGAGTTATTTTGTGAAAAGGATCGAATCAGACCGTCTTTTTGATGTTATTTCTCTCCCTGCTGGACAAATTCGACAATGAGCAAACTCAGTATGTTGCCCGCGACACTAACATATCTGCTTCGAGAGTGAGCTTCTTAGTTGTAAAGTACGACACTGGGCGGGAAAACTGCGTAAATGTTGAAACGTTGTGAAACTCTTGAACGATAAAGTAACTTTTAAAAGAGCGGTTGTTTTTGGTGGACGAACGAAGAATTTATGCCGACGAGTGGATAACAACACTGAAGTGATTTCATGTGATCAAGATAATACAAACAGCAATATGCCCATGCTTTCTCACTGACTGACTATATATAGCTGCAACTGCGATACATCTCCCTCTAAGTTAAGAGCAGCTGTTGATCTGGACTAGACAGTGTTTTGTTTCAAACTAAAATCAGCTCACTGCATAGGTTCAGAATGTCGCTCCACGAGGCGCTGGGGCATCATGTCCAAGAAGACATGCCGATGATGGGAAACGGCACCGGCCACCACCAAACCGACGATGGCGATGACTTCGCCGAGAGCATACGGATCTCAGCCTGGATCTTGTTGGTGGTGTCCGGGGTCCTCATGTGCATCACCGTCCCCAGTAATTTCCTCGTCCTCTTGGCGTTCATCCGGGAGAAGAAACTACGCACATACGTCAACTTCTTCATCATCAACCTCTGCGTGTCTGACTTGTGCGTGGGGTTGATCAACATGCCCCTGGTAATGCTGGTCTCTATCATGGTTCTCCGGGGTAGAGGCTGGCCCTTCGGCCACATTCCCTGTCACTTGATGAAGGCCTTTGAGCACATCTTCTTCTCGACATCCATATTGACCATCCTCATTATCTGTAACGACCGGTACCAGGCGATAAGACACCCACTAAGGCACCTCCAGAAACGCACCACAAAAGGAGCGCTGATCCGGATCGCTGTCGCCTGGTTTGTTGCAGTCTCGGTGTGGCTGATGTTCATCTTCGTTTGGGGTGTGGTCGACGGCGAGAGAGCCTTACCGGAAAACTTCTGCACCGCAATGTACAACACAAACCACTACACAACAGGAGCAGCCATTGCGTTGAGCCTTTGGATTCCGTACCCTCTCATCTTGGTAATGTACTGCCGGGTGTATCGTACGATTCAATCCGTCAGCGCAAAGGCAGAGGGTAAGAAATCGAGAATCAACGGTAAGACGTCGAATCCGAAGAGCTGCGACGGTTCCTCCGTGAGCAACACCGCAGAGCAGACGGAATTCACGATCTCCGGGATTGGATCCATCGCCGAGGATCAGATACCCACCGTGGCGTCCGGGAATATTGAGCTCAAGTTCTGCTGCGAGCAGAATGGTTCGCCGCTTGGACAGCGCTCCGACGTTATCCCAGTAGATACCACCACGGCACAACATCATCTGGAAGAGAAAGATTCCCGGTTGGTTTTGTCTCCGAGTACACCCGGCTGCAGGCCAACCGAAGACAAGGAGGTCGCCAAGACCGCTCTGGCCGCATCGGCCCCGCGTAGCTGCGATGAAGTCAAGCTCAGACGCAGCGGTGGGGTACGGGTTGAGCACAAGAAAGCCTCGCTGACACTCACCCTCGTTGTGGTCTCTTACGCCATATGCTGGTTTCCATACGGCATTATCGCGCCAATTACCAGCATCTGTAACATGCACCCCGGAGCGTTCCCGCCACTGCCAGAGTACTTCAACGCTGTAGTGATCGCTTTCTCGATGGTCCAGAGTGCGGTCAACCCATTCTGTTACGCAGCAGCTCAGCCGACAATACGCCAGACTGTTTGGAAAATACTGACGTGTTCGGTTTTCTCTCCGAAGTTGGGTCTTAAAACTAGTAAATGAATTGAACGATCAGAACAACTACGAGGCTGTCCGAAAGACCGAAGTGACTGATTCAAAACTGGGCTGGGAACTTTTTTGAATGCTCGAATTTTGTTGGCAAGAAGTTAAGACGATGAGGACTGTCCTAAAAATGAAATTTAAACACTGTTGAGTGTAACACATTTGCTCTGTTGGAAAATAGCGACAGCATGTTCATTTGCTTTTAAAGGTTGGATTATAGATTGGTTTTTGTCAACGTAATGCTGATTTCTAAGCAAATTATAAAGAAATACTCAAAAAGTCACCTGTAAAAGTTTCAGCTGAATACTGTGTCTACTTGCTGAGAAAACAGCAAAAAACTGTCACTGTATTTTCACAAGAGCATGTGAGTTCATCCATGTTTAGTGAGATGACAGCGGGTACGAACCACATCTCTCCGGCCGCTGCACTTGCGAATGGACACCAACCCTCAGAAATCTAAGAAACGATTCATGCAAGACCCGCTACTCAGATTCGAATATTTTGGGGTAAAACCACATTACTTTAAAGGGAATCCTTTCTAACAATAGTTAATTCTATCAAAGGCGGCAGTGCCTACTTCACACTAAGTAAGTTTTTATCATGTCATTATTGTTGGAGTATTTGACAATCTATGACCCCACCCTATGACACCACTGCGCAGATCTGGAGCAGTCTTGCTCAAATCAAGACAAAAATGAAGCCCAGTAACCAAGTTTGTGTTTATGTAATGTCCCGGCATTACTTTGAAATGTAATATTAGTTATTGGCACTACACGTCAGGTATCTAAGTTCAAGTCAAACGGTATATCAGTAGGTGACACTGCTATAATACCATCCCATAACGTAAGAAACTTAGGAGTGTTATTTGATACTCAGTTGAACATGGAATCACAAATTATTAGTGTATGTAAATCAGCATATTACATGATTTATAATCTGAGGCGCATTCGTAAATACTTTGATCAAGATAGAATGAAAACTGTCGTCCACGCATGCATTACGAGTAAATTAGACTATTGTAATAGTCTATTGTATGGATTACCAAACTTACAGATAGCAAAGTTGCAACGGGTTCAAAATACATGTGCAAGATTGATTTGTAATCTCCCTAAATTTGCTCATGTAACACCACTGTTAAGAGAATTACATTGGTTGCCTATACGTCAAAGAATTGAATTTAAGATGTTAATGATAGTTTATAAAGCGCTTAAAGGTCAAGCTCCTAGTTATATTACTGAATTATTGGAGTTTAAATCTCAAACCCATGGTCATAATCTTCGTAGTACACAAGACACATTGGCATTGAAGATCCCCCAAATTAGAACAAAAGTAACCTTAGGTGATCGATCATTTCTTTGTGCAGCTCCTAGATTATGGAATAAGCTACCTGTGGATATTAGAAAGTCTCAATCATTAGATGGCTTTAAATTTAAAGTAAAAACCTATTTGTTTTAAACATAGATTTAATTATATTATGTTCATGCTTTGAATTGTATAGCATTGTGTAGTGGTATAGCATCTAAGAGCTCTTGAAGCGCAGTAGAATATATAAACATATAGTTTCTGCGCTCTACAAATGATTTATTATTATTAAAATGTTCAATGAAATTGTGCTTGGTAGTCGCTTTTAAAGGGATACGTTGCCTTGGATCGGGCGAGTTGGGCTATGAAAAGCGTTTGTAACCGTTTGTTATAAAATGCATATGGTTAGAATGATGTTTGAAAGTAGAATATGATCCACACAGATACGCCTCGAAATAGCGTGGTTTTCCTATTACATCGTGAATTAACACGGCACGCCATTTTGTGGAGTCAAAATTTTGACTCCACAAAATGGCGGACCGTGGTCCGTGTTTGTGTGGATCATTGTATTCTACTTTTAAAACATCTTTCTAACCGTATACATTTTATAACAAACGGTTACAACAGCTTTTCATAGTCCAACTCGCCCTATCCAAGGCAACGTGTCCCTTTAAAGACTATAATCCTAATCGTAATTTCCCAACCTTGTGGTAAATTTAAAGGCAAGCATACCTTTGGTTTTTGGAATCGTTCAATTGTTTTATTCCAATATAAATGTAGATTTATACGATACAACTAACTAATTAATTTAGAAATATCGCCGAAAAAGCTGGAGCGGTTATGTCCATACACGCAGGAAAAAAATTATCTGTTATTGGAATACACTATCTATGAAACGTGTCTCTTGAAATTTTTACGAATCTCTCTCTGAAAAAACACATTCCTTGGAAGGGGAATCGTTTCTCAAAATTCTATACATTATCATTAGCTGCAATGCTTCTTACCAAGTAGTTTTTTATGGTCATTGATTTTTGGAGCAGGCTAATAATAACCAAAGGAATACTCTACCTTTAAAATTGCAAGATTTAAAACTGTATGATTCATTCAACTTTAGTGTTCGTGCACGTGTACAATGAACAAACTGAGGTATTAAATTGACTGCTTGATCTACATGTAAAAAAACCACAGACACCGAATTAACACAATGTGTAGTACGTAACACCTGCATGATATTGTAAGTTGAATTTAAGTACATGATCTGTCCGTAAAAGCTTCGGCTTTTCCGAGAGAGTTCTATGTAAATAATTCTGCACCAGTTTAAACAAACTACAAACTACGCAATTCTAATCAAATTATAGATTTCCCGGTCATTTTTCGACTTAAAAAGCAACCAACTTCACTTTTAACGCATTCATGTTGAAGTGATCTTGCGTCCACAGTTTAAATCAATATTCAATTCAACTTTGTGGTGTTTATTTTTTAGCCTCGCGAAATCGGCATCTAATTTAGCAGAGAGTATAGGCACAACTACAATTAGTAATTGTTTTGTAAGCTGCTGCACAAGTTTTATGTCACGTTTGAAGCCTTGCATTGTGTGATTTCTAATTAATCTTGCGGGTACAACAAATATTATGAAAATCTCTTTTGGAAAGATTCCAAACGGTTTCACACACTTTGTGTGTACCCGCAAGTTTGACTGCGTAATATTAATTTGTGTCGTCAATTTCGCTTAGTGTTTCTATAATGGACATTACCCGGCGATTTTTCTTTTCTTGGGGGGGCGGCGAATTTATTTTTATTGGTGACATTTTTTTAAATGGTCTGATTCCCATCTCCTGAATACAAAGTCACAATGAAAATGTTAGTGCTGAACCAGACCAACATTTCTCACAGTAAATATTGCAAGTCTCAAAAAACATTCAGTGCCCGCGTGCAAAATAAACACCGCCTTTATAGACCTAAAAGAAAGTCACCGCCATAAAAAAAGTCGCCACCAAAAAGTAAAATAAGTCGCTGCCGAAAAAAAAGTCGTCTCCAAAAAGAGAAAGAAGAAGAAAGGAAAAAATTAAAATAAATCGCCACGTAGATGTCCATTACAGAACACCATAGTTTCGGCAAAAAAAAGCGGGTAATTTAAACATAGCCTTGTTCCATTTCGCGAAAGAATTAAAAGCTTCTTAAAAGGTCCCCCTATTTCACTTAATGTCAAGAAATTGTAATTTTGCGGTATGCGATTATGAAAGATAATCATTCAATTCTTAACAACATTCAAATTGGCAGCTGATTTTCACTGATATCTCTGGTTGCACCTATACTCGGCTAAATTGAATGCCGATTTCGCACGGCTAAAAAGATCGCCTTTCAAAGTGAAAGTGAATGACGGATTTGACAGAAGAGGAAAAATCGCCAACGAATGCATGAAAGTGAAATAGGCTGCTTTTTGCCGTAAATAACCGGGAAACCATAATATGTTTGTATATTGTACACTATATTTATTGGTAATAAACATTCATTTAAAAATAAAAATAACAAAAACTCGTTTTATTTTTGGTAGAAACCATAATTTAAGTATTAATGGCTCAGGCAGAGAGCGCTCACCCCCCCCCCCCCCCCCCCGAATGACGGACAATGAGCAGTTTTAACAAAAATTGCGTGCAGGGAACTTCAATATACGCTATTGAATAATGTAAATAAAACTAAAATTTGGCTAGATGAAAGTCCCTGGGGATTCACCCGACTAAACAAACTTCCATAGCATACAATGCAAAATGTTAAATATTCAAAAATAACTTAAAAGTACTCACAGTTTTTTACAGTAAAGAGAAAACTATCCACAGACTTTTTTTCTCTGCTCAATTTGACATGGTTGTCCCAAAGCCCGCGAGTTATTCTCCCTCCCAATAAAAACACCCCTAACACGCGTCCGAGCGTCAAACTTGCAAAAATGGCCCTATACCTCTCGGCAAATAATACCATTTTCAGGGCCTATGTCATCCAAAATACTTCAAGTTGGAAGCCAACAACCTCCAGGTCACAACAACAATGCAAATTGTTACACCGTACAACTTTGGTTTGGCTCCCAGATCTGTCTAGTACATTATATTTTGAAGACCTACAAAATAATTCATGAGGCCGTCGCTCTGTTTTCTCCCTATTTAGTGGGGTGCATCCCTGACTGACATACGAATGATATGTATAATTCGTATGATAAATAATAATACAACAAAATGGAATAAATTTACCCAAAATTCAACACAGTAATCTTGGTTGCGCCATTAGGAGAGTTGTCCCTGTGTGTTATGCAGTGAATGAAGTGCACATTTTACGCGACGCGGCGTTTACGTGCTTAGGCTAATTTTCACTTGCAATGTGACTGCCAAAATGGCGAGCATAGAAGACAATAGTCGCGTACTTGTCACGATGGTTCACGCCAAAAGTTTTCACCACTTCCAGTTAGAAAAACCTGGCATACGTTTATGTGTATATTTAACAAAAGATCACCCATTTCATCCTTTAAAAGCATTTCTTATAACTTTTAATTCTGAGAACACCTTAGTCTATAGCTCGATGCAACTACTACGGGCTTCTGGTAATCAGCGGAGCCAGTTTGTGTCAAATGGGCGTGGCTTACAGTGGAATTAAATGACACTTACGAATTAGGCTAAGTTCGCACATTTCTTATCTAGGTACTGATGCTCAAAAACACGTGCTGGATACCAGGAAAAGTCAGCCTCTGGTCGAAAAAAAATGGATTCTTGTGCACATTTGGCACCGACCACAGAATGAGAGCTCATGGTGCACAAACATCATTACCCCGGTCACTTGGCCATTTATTTTCACTTCTCTGAGAGGTGTTAAACAGGATTTAATTTGAGTTTAAAAGCTTACTAATTATGAAGCTCATTATACTAGAGCAGTTTTTTGTCTCTGAAATATTTTCCTGTGAAGTGAAGTTAAACTCGAAAAAACTGTCTAAAAACCCAGACAAACAAAAACAACGCAACAGCTGATTTCGGTTGTTACGACCAAAAACAACAAAAATAATGACAATGTTTAGGCCTACATGTTGAAAAATGTTCATGTTTTTTGCTATTTTCTCCCGACTCATACATCGGATTAAGCCCAAATTTGCACAGGTTTGTTATTTCATATGGTTGATCACACAAAAACATGAACACTGTCTACGTCTATTTTGTCGGCACCGTGTATAAAACCTTTAAACCATCTCAGATCCCTGTACTGCCAAGTATCTGTGCCACCAAGCTAAATCAATCATTACATGAGAAAACATCTGTGCCCTCACAGGTACCCATTTACTCCTGGATGAAGAGAAGCAAGGACACAGTGTCACGACCGGGATTCGAACACACACTCCCAGATGACTTATAGTCTCTAGAATGTGAGTCAGGTGTACTAGGTAGACCGCTCAGCAACGACAATATGCAACATTTATAATAGGGCCTATAGCCTACATGTTGCTCTCGCATAACGTGCAAACAAGAATAGAGTACAAATAGAACGACAGAAGGAAAAATAAATCACGTTTTGCTGTTAATAATAATAATAATGGAGTTTTATATAGCGCACGTATCCACCAATATGGTGCATAAGGCGCTTGAACAAAGAGTAACACTTTTTAATGTAGGTTTTGAAGTTTTTATGAATTATGAGACCCTTTTATCTAGCATCTTATTAGGGTTTACATGGTGCTGCGGCGCACTCAGCAGCCACTGCCGAAAACACCAGGGCAAACACCTTCTCTTAGTAACTGCATTACACAACACACTGGACCTACGTTCTTACGTCCATCCGAACGACGAACCCATAATGGTTGAGTGTCTTGCTTATACAAGTGTCACGACCGGGACTCGAACCACACTCTGCCGGTCAGAAACACCAGAGCTTGAGTTCAACATGTTGTGACTGCGTTGTATAAATACGTATCGCGTAATGTGAGGGTAAAACACATGTCAGTAAGCTTGTATATTGTGATTTTTAATAAGCAGGGGGGGGGGGGGGGATGAGACAGACAGAGAGACAAACAACAAAATGTCCTCATAAGGCCATGATCGGCTGAGCACTTAATTCGCAAATATTAAATCGGTTAAGGATGGCAGGACGTGACAGCGTGTTATATTACTTCTCCTTATAACATGCGTCCTAAAGAACCAATTACCCTGTTTTTAAATTAAGATCATTGTACAATATTGAATGATACATACGTTCTGACGTTGTTCTGATGTTTCTGATTACGCGATTACCGCACTCAAATATTACTCACCGTGCGGCTGTCGGTGATTCGATCACGATTTAATAACGTCTCGTATCAAAGACTACACAACACTGGTAAAAAACACAAGTTCAGGAAAACTCATTCGTTCATAATCAACATATTTTTTCATTTACACCGAACAAACTTCACCAAATTAGACAAAGCTGTACTGGCTAAATTCGAAGCATTTTTGTTTCTTTTATTTTAAATCAATGCGATCGAACCGAGTCAAGAATGGCAGCATAAAGTCTGGCTGATACTCGCTATTTTCTAGAGAACTCAAATTTTAGTAATTAATTAATGAATTCATTGTTAAGATATATCTTTGTTATAAATCTTGGACATAAGTACATCAACATTTAAAGTTGTCCTGGTCAAGTCACAAATTTAAAAAAACTGTCATCATAGATGGCGTCAGACCCAAATATTTTACGGTGTTATAGTGCCAAAGTAAACAATAAATAAAACGGGTTAGACTGGCCCAGATTTCGGGTCCTATGGGGGCCTCACCCATATCCGGGCTGGCCCGGAAAGTGGTAACAAGAATGGGATTTTGACTCAGATTCTGCGTAATTCTGACCCAGAAATGGGTCAGGCCCAGGGAAACCCCGATCAAGGTCAGTTCTGACCTGGAGAATGAATTATATCGCCGTACATGCGTAATATCGCCGTATTGTATTGAGTAGTATCGCATAAAATGCGGCGGTAAAGGGGCCTAACGCAATAAAATACGGCTATAACGATATAGTGCAGAGTAAACGCTATAGTACGGGGATATAACGCTATAGTACGGTGATATGACGCTATAGTACGGTGATATGACGCTATAGTACGGTGATATAACGCTATAGAACAGCGATATAACGCTATAGGGTAGCGATATAACGAGACAGTTTAACAATATATCGCTATATGCGGCGAAATAACGCCGTGAAAGAACATGACTTCTGCTCTAAAGACCAAAATCTCTCTTTTCTCTCAATACTTTACTATGAAGCCCCATTAGTGCCACTTGACAAGTGCATATTATGTTTCACTGAATGAGATGTATTTCACAGCACCGCCACTTATATCTTGCGGCCGCCACTTAGTAAGTTGCGGCCGCAACTTATTATGTTGCGGCCGGCACTTAGTAAGTTGCGACCGCCACTTATTATCTTGCGGCTGCCACTAGTGAGTTGCGGCCGCATCTTATTATCTTGCGACCGCCACTTACTATCTTGTGGCCGCCACTTAGGCCCCTAGTATCTTGCGGTCGCCACTTATTATCTTGCGACCGCCACTTAGTACCTTACGGCCGCCACTTATTATCTTGCGGCCGCAACTTAGTATCTTGCGGCCACAACTTATCCTTGGTGATTTCCTTGGTTTGCCTGGGTGTTAACAATGAACATGGCCACGTCTAACAAGTCAGATTTGTGTTTTCTCCTGAAAAGTCCAGGTTTGCTCAAAAAGTCACGCTTTAGGGTCCGCATACTGATTATGATTCTATGATTCGCTGCCAAAGAGCACAGGAGTTCCCTGTAAGTTAATCCAAGCTGGAAATAAACTTGTATCAATAAATCCCGTTTCATGTTGTCCAACATACCGACAACAATATTGCACAACTTTACGTCCTTATGAATGACAACCTGCCCCAATGTCTGTTTTCAATTACAAAATTTGAAGTTGCGGCCGCAAGATAGTAAGTGGCGGCCGCAAGATACTAAGTGGTGGCCGCAAGATAGTAAGTGGCGGCCACAAGATACTAAGTGGCGGCCGCAAGATAATAAGTGGCGGCCGCAAGATTATAAGTGGCGGGCCGCAAGATTATAAGTGGCGGCTGCAAGATACTAAGTGGCGGCCGCAAGATAATAAGTGGCAGCCGCAAGATTATAAGTGGCGGCGTGGCGGTGCTGTGAAATACATCTCATTCAGTGAAACATATATGCACTTGTCAAGTGGCACCAATGGGGTTTCATACAATACCCCACAATTCAGTATTGATTTTACTTGTTTGTTTAGTTTATTATACTTTTGCGGGTAGGCAGGTATAATAAAATAAGAAGAATGACACAAATACAGGCAGCGCAGTTAACCACTTGGAACAAGAAGGTTTAATGGCAATGTACAATAACATCGGACTCATATGAAAACAGAATGATATTATACTGGCAGGGTTTTTAAATAAATAATTTCACGGAGTCAATTCTTTCAAAAGCTATTTTTATGTTATGAAATTGATTAAGACTGGTTGTCAAAGAGACCGAAGACAATGCAATCAGCAATTCCTTTGGGAAAATTCAAAGTCAAGGCAGTTTCCATTATTCCTTCTGCTGCCCTGAAAGCAAATAACAATTACTTCAACCTTTGTGACCTGACCGGGACAAAATAATTCAATTTAAGGCAAAGGGTGAGGGCGGGTAAAGGCCCGTTTGTCGTTCAAATAGAAATATAAGACAAATTATAAACTCTGCCAATCTGATTAAAAGTCTGTAAGCAATAGAGTGATTTTTAAGGGCATTCTTCTCATTGTTGTACAGTGCGTCCCAAATCAGTCATCGGGTCCTAGTAATGGTGATTTAATGACATCAAAATGATTAACTTTAACAGCGAAAGCTGACCTGACAACCTGCCGACCGTCAGAGGCGCAATCTTCAGCACATCTTCCCCTGGAATATTCCACAAAGAGAACACATTGATCTTAGCCGTGTACCAATCCTAAGTGCTTAGCAAATTGCAATGTCACAATACAATCCACTCCATTGTTACTGATAACTTATCTCAAAATGATCTTGGTCCTTGGAAAAATAAAAGGCACAGTGCACGTTTGGTAATGACTCTGAAAATTAATGGCAATAAAAACTTACTTGGTAAGAAGTACAGCAGCTTTGGGTAGTATAATGAATTTTGAGAAACTTTTAACTTCGAAGTACAACGGTTATGGAAAAATATATCACTTTTTATTCCCCAAAGTTTGAATCTGAAAAGCGTTTCTGTCAGAAACGCTACGCAGACTGTGTATTCCTATGGGGAATATTCTTCCTGCGTGGAAATATTCGCTCCGGTTTTTCGGTGATATCTCAAAAACGTGACCACCTTTTGAAGTGAAACTTGCACAGGTTAGTTTTATTGTATGTACCTACATTTATATAGGATTAACACAATCAGTAGATTCCAATATTACCAAACGTATGCAGCACCTTTAACAGCCCTTTCAGGCCATTTAAATCACCAGTTTTTCTGATTTCTCCACGGGCAAGAAAATTGGAAGTTAGACTTAAGTAGGAAGAATTGTATGCCAGTCATCTTAAGATGAATCTTGGTGATTTGTAATAACAAGGCATGTATAAACTGTACTCCCTGCGGAGTCTATACCCACGCAAGCCCGAAACACTGGGGCAAAGCCCATCTCTTAACGGCAGGTGTATTGGGTTCTTTAACATGCATTACACGATACACGGGAACTATACGTCCCATCCGAAGGACGTATGTACAGTATTAGTAATTGTCAAAGACCAGTATCCACACTTGATGTGACCCAACATATACATGAAATAACAGTGTAAAAGTTTAAGCTAAATCTGTCTTCGGAGTCACGAGAAAACAGTGAAGAGCCCCATAATGTTTAGTGTTTTCAAACAATTATAGAATTTCAAGCAAAACTAATTCAAGGGAAGTATTCCACCAGGACCATCTTTAAAACACGTAAGTTATATGCAAATCTGTGAAGATTTATATTTTTACTCTCACCAATGTTGTACACAAGGTCACATGATCGAACCCACACTCAATAATTAGAGACACACAATCTCAAGTCCAGTGCGCTTGACCGTTTGCCCAGGACACGCCACCGACTTTTAGAAAAAACAAATCAAATTTTATCAATCGATGAATAAAGGGGGGTTGGGATATTCAAATTCATGCACTTGACCAACTCCCGACTTGATTAGAAACGGGAATGTATAAAGATGGGCTCAAAATGGGTGAAGAACGACGAGAAAGAGCACCAAGTAAGGAACATTGTAGTCAATACTCGCACACTTCTATCTAACACACTGTATTTTGGGTTGATCAAAGATAAAAAGTGACTATATGTGGTTTACTCAGTACTTTCGTAAGTCCTGTGGACATAAACCGCAGGTATATTACTCAGATGGGATTCGAACCCACGCCCTTTGCCGATCTAGCGCAGAAGTCTTACCACTAGACAATCAAGATTGCTCGGTAGATAGGGGCAGTTAGAATCCTATATTTTAGAAGTGGGTACCGCAACGATTTTGATAGATCTTAGAATGCATCGGGTCCCTGATGCATATTGATCTATATTGAACTGGTGTGACTCAGAATGCACCGCGAGGCGTTCATTAATTCCAATATTTAGTGCAAAATCAAGAAAAAGAATGGGAATTTCTAACATCGATAAACACACCGAGAAATTGTACCGATTGACAGGAGGTTTCTGAGACAAACAAAAGGCCATCAAATGAAAAAAAGATGACTGCATACACTGCAAAAACTGGGGTGTCAAAATTGACACCATTGGTTGTCACATATTATTGATACCCCCCCCCCCCCCCCCAACAAAAACAAAAAATAAAATCAAAATTTACAACACAGGATGTTAAAATAAAACCAATTTCTGCCAACACAATTACATTGGTGTTATTTTGACACCCTTTGGTGTTAATTTAAATTCTCTCTTGGGTTTCTATAATATGTGACACCCCAGTTTTTGCAGTTTAGGGTTTAGAAACCCGATGACAGTTGGCTTTCATAAATAAAACTCAGTATAAGCCTTTTCGCAATCTCAGCGCGAAATGCATTGTGGTACTTTGGTCATAGGTCATTGGAGATAAACAAACAGCGTTGCCCCTAGCTACTCGTACTAGCGTGCACATTGTGAATAGCCAAATCGCGTAATATTGACCTGATCGCTGAAAATGAAGTTTTTTCGCCGTTTTTTCACTGAATGATGGATGGAAATGCATCTGAACTTACTTTCGAAGAGATTAGACTTTGGAATGAGGATGCTTTGAAGGATTTTCTTGGCAAACTGGAAATTACTGTTGGGCCCCAAATAAAAAAAAACAAACATGACAATTTTTGAGGGGTAGGCCTACATTTTAGTTTGCCCTTGAAAAAGTAAATTTTTGAATGAATGAAATTTTGATGGCCCAAAGTGGTGGCATTGGGCAAGCGAGCTTATTCTAAACATATTTATTTTATTTATTTTTTATTTTAAATCTTTAGACATATACACAATGATTACAAGTTGGACAGGGGCTGTCAAGGTTATACAAAAGTATAAAAACTGTCATCTTAAGATGTGTACAACCAGACCCCTGCCAACGATAAAAAAATATATAACTATAACTATATAACTATAAAAATAGATTGCACTCAAACGCTGTTAAAATCACACAACGGAAAACTTTAAAACAAAAGCAAATCCGAAAAACCTAGCAAAAACAGCACCCATAAAACACATAAAAGCAGGAGGCAGGGAAAAACATTTAAAAACCCAAACAATACAATATTAAAAACGAGTGTGCTAATAGACTTGAAATGTTGCCTATCATGTTTAACTATTATTTGCAGTAGTACGTTGTTTTTTAACATTTTTACTCATGGTAAACACTTGGTAAATACATTTAAAATTTTCAGAAATTCCTATCATTTATTGTAACATTTTCACAACTCTGTTCCTTTTTTTGCCAAACATACAACGTATCAAGCATTATGTACATGTAGTGCAATATTTGGTAAAATTTATTGTTTGCATATATGTTTAGATACAGTTAACTTGCAGCTGTTTGAAATAGTGCAGACCATATATTTTGAAATATTTCTTGTTTTTTGCAATAGTAAATTGGTGATATTGTGATGTCAAGTGCTATTATTTTAGAACTAGGTAAGTAGCTGTCTCTCCGACATGAGCAAACCGATATCTTGATTTCATACACATTTGTTCTCAGTTATTTATATTGTAACGATTCCGACCCCCCTTTTTCTTGTACCTAGGGGAGAGGAGCCGGTATCATCCGATGAAACTCCAGGGAGAAATGTTATGGGGGAAAACCTTATCTACTCGACATAATCAGACATGTTGAAAACAGAGGGTTACTGTCAACCAAAGATCTGTATTAATTTATTGTCTCCAACTCCTTATTCATACAACATTCACTTGTAAACTAATGTTGAAACTAATGGTACATGAGTATAGTTTATTACGGGCCTTCAATTGTATTGGTAGCGTGGACTTCAACCCTATAGTTATAGTCATTACGTGTTGAATAGAATGGTCTTTGTGTCTTTGGTCTTGTGGTGAGGACAGCTCCAAGAAAAGAGTCCCCGAAAAATGAGTTTGCAGCTGAATTTATAGCCATCAGAAGTGCGTATGCGCAACACACACTTCTGTTACATACGCGGTGATCAATGCGCACTAAATTATTGACCAATCACAAACACCTTTCTACGGTAGCTTGCTCCACTTCAGCTGGCGCGCGCCCGTACTCTGATCCTGCGTCACGCGTGTGCCTCATAAAGAATACTCAAGCACAACATGGCGCAGCCACAGAATCGGAACGGCACGTAGCTGGGTGTCACAAGCCTGCAAAAATATTACTGTAAGGAAAGAACAATAGAAATGAAACATTGAAATAAATAGTTGTCTATCTTAATTACACATGGCGATTTTCGCCACATTGCCGCACACTTAAAATTCGAATGCGTCCTCGCATTCATTAACTCTCAAGAAGAAAAAGAAAAAAACAAACCAAAACTGCAAAGTTAAATTGACTTTTTGCCTTGGCTTTTTCGCCACATTGCCGCACACTTAAAATTTGAATGCGTCCTCGCATTCATTAACTTTTCAAAAAAAAAATATAAAAAAAAATGCAAAATTAAACTGTGCCAATATTAAATAACTTTTAAATTATTTCTGTACAGCTTTATGCCTATTTTCTTGTGATTTCGTTTGTGAAACAAGCATTTTGACAATAGCACTAATTATATTCAACAACAGTCAGAAGTAGCAAGTAGTATAAACTTAAGACTAGTATTACTATCTAACTAAGAATAGATAGGGGCCTCAACATGCAATAAAAATATATTTAAAAAAACAAAAAAAACATTTCAACAAATTTGTTATTGATTGACTTTAAACTGTATAAACCAATCAAATCGATAGAACAAGCATGACAAGTTATTAAATCATCAAAGTTAAATCAATACAACCATGACACCCGGTGGATGGAATGGAAGCTACACTACTACCATGACTATATACAGTACACAGCTTGCTACCTACTGCTGACATTGACAATGACATGACCGACTGGTGCTGTGTGCTGCTCTGCTCAGCCCCCGTCACGTTTCCAGACCAGGAGTGCAACACATTTTTATTAAATTTTATGCCATAGTTATGATTAATCGCTATCCTATGTACAGTCGTTTCCACTCCTCAAAGTCAAACTATTTAAGTCAGTTAAGTATTTACATTACCTCTACTCTATGCCAGTTCAAAGTGTCTCTGTATTTATATAGAGCATGGGAGCAGACATCTTTTCTACACTGGTTTCCCGTTTCTGTACACTTATATTAATGAATGGATATGGCCGGAGACGCGGCCGTGTACCACTGAATCACACGTCCGGTCCGGGGACCGCTAACTCTGACCAATCAAAGGCTCAAATTCTGCAGGGCTAATTTACATACAGCTACCTGAGCTGACCCCCGGGTCAGTCTTAATAAGCTAGCTCAAAAGCGCGGCGGTTCAAATGTCATAATTACAAATCTCGTCTGCCCTAGCTCTATTACATTATATAATAGTGTTTAACAAGGAGATGGATTAAAAGAAAGCAACTTATTTTAAACCATCGTTACCGTTCCAGATCCTAACTTAATGAAGAATGCATTTTCGAGTACAAATTACACGTAATAGTGTACTAATTAATTTAAGTTTAGAGCGCCATAGTAGTGTGTTGGTCTGAACAAAACATAATTTTTTATTTTTTTTAATTTTTTTTTTAACGTCACGTTAACAACAGCAACACAAATGTAACGTAGCCTTGATTTTAGGCAATAATTTGAATAAATATACAATACTACTTACAATAGTCCCGGACAGGGGATTCTTCAGGTTTGGAATGAAACGAAAGGCTGGCAAAATAAAGACAGTGTTCAATGTTCATTCATATTTCGTGTGATGCATGATGGTGTGATGATGACTCCGTTGCGGTCGACGTGGCACTTGAACTGCGGGCGTATCCCACTTGCCATTGGGGCCTACCGAAGGCGGCGTTTGCCGGGAGGAGGTACTCATTGAATCGTACAGAGTAAATCTTTCCATCTGGGAAATGGGCAGACTCCACCACCTGCCTGAAGATTACCCCATGGTCAAGCTGGTGTAGCTCATTCTCTCTGACCGTATGAAGATTTTGTTCCCTTGCAGCTATCCTGGCCATCTCGACTTCTGCGCCAGCGATTGACCGTGGCGGACCAGTACGTAGCTGGGACGACTGTGCCGCTCCTGGGCTTGACTGACGCGGGGCTCCGGGGTTGTTGGCACCAGACTGTCGGCCTCTCTTGGGGGGAGCATCTGGCTCAGTGGGTGGGGTCGTGGGCGGCAAAGGGGCATTGGCTTTCTTGTCGTCAGCAGATGTATTGAGTTCCGGAAAGAGTTCTCGATCCGGAGTTGTTGGGGCATGGGGCATCAAGGGGGAAAACCGAGGGCAGTCCGGTGATGAGGCTGGCTGTTGAGACGGTGACCTGGATGGGAAAGGGGAAACCGGTGGAAGTGTGATGACGGCCGGTGTCATCTTCTCGAGGATTTCTCTCAATTTCTTCTTGTCTGCTGTTGTTGCTGTCTTTGTTGTCCGATCTTCTTTGTCCTCTGCTGTCTTTGATTTCTTGTTTTCTTTACTCTTGTTGACTTTGTGTACAATGGGAAGGATGACCGTCTTCACTGTTTTGGTGACTACGTCTGCAGACTTTCTCTTCTTATTGACGCTGCCTTGAGCCCTGCATTCACTTGGATGAACCTTGTGTTGCCTCAGCATGTGTTGTTGCAGAAACCCAAACTGCCGAAAACACTTGCCACAGCGGGGACAATCAAACTTTTCTTTTTCTTTCTGTTCTTTGCCGGATTCTTTTCCCTCTCGATGTTTGTCCATATTTCCGCTTCTCACCCTGGTGACACTTTGTACAATGTTATCTCTCTATCTGTCCGCCGACGAATGTGTGTGTGCTTAATATCTTGTTGATCGTTTTTATGCTTGTCACGCACAGGTCCTTTTCTTTCATATTATTATTATTTGCCGCCACTTTTCATGACGTCACATTTTAGTCGTCTGCTAACTTCAGCCATAGGCCTTGAAGATGTTCCGTCGCATTCTTTCATCACCTTCCTTTGTAATCGAACTTCCCCTACTGATTTTTTTTTATTGATTTTTTTATTTCTGTTTATCGTTATTCTCTGTTTTCTTTTATAATTTCACACTGCAACTATTATGCTGACTCTCATCATCATTGCGGTCTCTCCGCAATCAACGTATGTACGAGGGCGCCCTTCATAATTTCCACTCCGTGCGTGCACTGTGTACCAAAAGCACGAGTAATATCACACCATAGAGTCCAGCATTGATTAGGTCCCTCTTCGAAGGTCTAAAGCGTAATGCATTAAACATCTTGAGCACTGTCGTTGGTGATTTATTTCAAGTTCTGATGGGCTTTTAAAGAATGTTTGCTCCTGGCCAGGGATCAATTTATCTTACCCAAATCCGTGAAAACTTTTTTTTTCACCAACTATCTTTGTCGTGCATCGACGTCTCATTTCATGCTTTTTCCACTCCAACCTTTGAATTCTCCTTAATCCCTTGCAATAATTCTTGATTGAATTTCCGTAGTATGTACTACACTACCCAATATTATTATTTCTTTCTGTTTCTTTGAATCATCAGTACTACTTCTTAGATGTTCACTTGGGCTCGAGCCCCTTGTGTATTAATATTTGTATCTTGCCGGCCGTCGGCGTTCTCGCTGACTTCGGCGTCTGTCTTGAATCTCATGGAATTCCGGTTCCTTTGATTGCTTTTTCTCATGCCGTTGATGGCTTGACAAAACGTTCTCTTTATTTGTCCTTTCCGTCGTCTCCCTGCTTTCTTTATCTTGAACAAGACTTTCGCTATCATCAAGCCGTCTTTCTGCACCACCTTTACTTCCATTCACCGTCGCTGGAGTTTTTGCCCTTGTCGTGTCTTGATACCACTTTGGCGCATTCTCTCCAGTATAAGGTTTTAGTCTATTGTAGTGTACAATTCTCGGCTTTCCCTTCGCTCCTTTCTGAATTCGATACGTGACGTCACTCATACGCGTTGTTACCACATATGGTCCATCCCACGGTAATTGAAACTTGGGACAAAGACCTCGTTTTCGTTTAGGGTTATACAACCAGACTACATCTCCTCTGTTATATCCCCCACGATCTGCTTTGTGGTCATAGTTGCGTTTCTGTCTGTCACTTGCTATCTGAAGATGTTTTCGTGCATATTGATGGACTTGCTCCATACATTCTTGGTGACGAGCTGCATATTCAGTTTGATTTTCTTGAGGGTCACTCTTTGGTCTCTCAATGAGTAAATCGACCGGCAATATTGCCTCCCTTCCCATCATCATCTCATTGGGTGTGCAACCGGTCGTTTCGTGATCAGCAGATCTATAAGCCATCATGGCATATGGCAAATAGATGTCCCAGTCTCTCTGGTTACTGTCTACAAACATGGCTAGCATATTTTCAATGGTTCTATTCGCCCTTTCAATCATTCCATCAGATTGAGGATGAAGTGCTGAGGTTCTTGTTTTATCAATGCCAAGTAGATTGCATATTTCTTTGAAAAGCTGAGACTCAAAGTTTCTCCCTTGATCTGTATGGAGCTGCATTGGGACTCCATATCTGCAGACGAACTGTTCAACAAAAACCGTTGCTATGGTAGTGGCTTCCTGATTAGGTATTGCATACGCCTCGGTCCACTTTGTGAAATAATCACCAACGACCAAAATGTATCGGTTACCTCGATCAGTCAGGGGTAGCGGACCTAACACATCCATAGCCACTCTTTCCATGGGTACTCCCACGTTGTAAGTCTTCATTGGGCTTCGACGAGTCTTATTTGGGGACTTTCTTGACGCGCACTTGTCACATGCAGAAACGACGAGATTCACATCTCTTTGCCACCGGTTCCAGTAGAATCTGTCTCTTACTCTTTCTCTTGTTTTATTTTGTCCAAGGTGACCACAAGTCTTATCACTGTGTAATCGTGTTACCAGCCCTTTTCTCAGAGTCTTTGGAAGAACAATCTGCCACTTGACCTGATCACCCGCCGCAGTCTCCCATTGTCGGCATAAGATGCCATCACGTATGTGTAATCGTTCCCATTGCGACCAGTAGCTCTTTACTTCTACACCTTCATGTGAGATGTCAGCCCATTTCGGCCGCTCTGTTATAGTCTCTTTCCATTGGAGTATTTTACTGATACTTTTGTCTTTTCTCTGTGCATCTTGGAGCTCCTTTGTAGTTATTAAATCTTCTCCGGCTACTCCTTCTCTTGATTTATCTTGAATGTTGGACGTGACGACTCCACAGAATGGATTGCTCAATTCTATAGGTGTCTTGCTGGTTCTCTCTGTACCTGCACTAATTGTATCTTTGCGCTTTCTCGGCTGTCTCATTCCATATTTTATCTCCGGTGTAACACCGTATCTCTCTATCTTGTCACACTGTGTACAATCATTGCAAGGTTTCCTTGACAGACCATCAGCATTCCCATGTTGCTTACCTGGACGATGTTGGATGTCAAAATTGTAGGTGCTCATAACCTCCAACCATCGCGCAGTTTGTCCCTCTGGATTCTTGAAATTCATCAGCCATCGAAGTGCTCCGTGATCTGTTCTGATGAGGAATTTCTTGCCATACAAGTAATGATGGAAATGTTTGATGGAAGCCACTACCGCAAGTAGTTCCTTCCTTGTCACACAGTAGCTTCTTTCAGCTTTAGACAAGGATCTGCTGTAATAGGCGATGACTCTCTCCTCGCCATCTTGTACTTGAGATAGCACTGCCCCTATACCTTGATTACTTGCATCCGTGTCTAAGATGAATGCGTCATCAATCATTGGATACACCAGTATTGGAGTTGATATCAATTCTCTTTTTAGGCGTTGAAACGCACCTTCACATTCCTTTGTCCAAACAAAGTTAACTTGTGCCTTCTCTGTTAATCGATTCAAAGGTCTTGCAATTTCGGCAAAATTCCTGACAAATCGTCTGTAATACGAACATAATCCTAGGAAGCTCCGTACTTCAGTGACCGTTGAAGGGGTAGGCCATTTCTCGACTGCTTCGGTCTTGATCGGGTCAGTCTGAATTCCTTCACTTGACACGACGTGTCCCAAAAACGTCACACTCTGCTGGAAAAGACGGCACTTCTTTGGGCTTAACTTAAGGCCAGCTGTTCGTAATCGAGTCAGTACCTCTTGCAATCTGTTCAGGGCAGATTTGAAATCATCTCCATAAACAATGATGTCGTCAATGTACAACAAGCATGTCTGCCATTGTAATCCTGATAACACTCGTTCCATCAAGCGCTCAAAAGTGGCGGGAGCATTGCATAAGCCGAATGGCATCACATTGAATTCATAAAGCCCTTGTTGGGTTATGAACGCCGTTTTCTCTTTATCTTTATCTGACATCTCTACCTGCCAGTACCCACTTGCCAAGTCCAAAGTTGAAAACCACTGAGACCCGGATAAAGTGTCCAATGAGTCATCAATTCTTGGTAAAGGGTAGGAATCTTTGATCGTGGATGAATTAAGTCTTCGATAATCTACGCAAAATCTTATTGATCCGTCCTTTTTCTTTACTAAAACAATAGGCGACGCCCAGGGACTTGATGATGGTTCAATGACCCTTCGCTTTAACATCTTGTCAATCTCTTCTTTTGATACGCCCCTTTGATGTATCGGGAGTCTTCTTGCCGGTTGTCTGATAGGTCTTGTCCCTCCAGTATTTATTTCATGCTTGACAACTGATGTCTTCCCAAGATCCTCTGAATTTTCAGCAAAAACGTCTTGAAATGTTGCTAAGACTCTTGCCAATTGCGTCTTTTGACTTTGATCCAGTCGTTCGCTGCTTGCCTCGTATAGTTCTGTCAAATGGTCAGGGATTTCTTGCTTTACTTGAAAGGGCGGTTGCTGTTTTAACGCAGCAATCTGATGATTATCATTTTCTTGAATTACTTTGTCACTTTCAACTGGTTCACACATAGCCATAACTGTACCTTGATGCACAATTATCGGTTCATCTCTAAGGTTGAGAACTCTGACTGGTACCAGCTCCTGTTGGATATCAACCAAGGCTTTGGCAACCATTACCTCGTGATTCTTTATGAATCTTGATTCAGGCTCAACAATACCAAATTCGATATTTCTATCTCTGTGTTGTAGTTTTCCGGGCATTAATATCTCTCCTCTTGCCTCAATCGTCACAGTTCGGTCCGCTATCACTCGAGTACACTTGTGAGATTCTGACATTAGGTAAACATGGCATTTGACTTGTTGATTTTCTATTCGCAATTCGCCTTTCCCCAGATTCAACGAACAATTATACATCTGGAGAAAGTCGTAGCCTAGAATCCCTTCAGGTTCAATATCAGCAAGGTACACATCATGGGTCACTGTTTTACTTTGTGTACCAACTTGAAACTCTAGTCCGAGTTGTCCTCGTCCTAAGCAAGGAGCAAGTTGTCCATTAGCCATTGCCACTCTTATGTCAGTGTAACTTAGGTGAGGTCTTGAATTTTCGGGAATTTTGTAATAGATGTCCGGACGAAGAATAGTCAAACTTGCTCCCGTATCCACCAGAAAATTTGCTTGAACTCCATTAACTTTAACAATCACCTCGATGCCTTGGGTAGTTATCACATTTGTTGTCGATAAATGCTCGGTTACTGTCGGTCCATCATCACTCCTTGATTTCCCAGCCGCCTGCTGGACCACGAAGTCGGCTGTTGTCCGTTTCCCGGATGTATCTCTTGTTGGCCCATATATCTCTGATGCTTAGGTTTTGGACATTCGCGTGCAAAATGACCTATCTCATTGCAATTCCAACAAACGAGAGGTCCTCTGTTTCTCCCTTCTCTGCGTTTCCAGCTCTGTCTATCTTGTTTGTATGTCTTGTCACCTTGCTCAGGCGTGGTCACTTTGTCTTGCCGTGCATAATCGGTTTCCTCTTTGTGTGTATTCACCATGTTCTTTATTGCGTTTGTCAAACAGCCAAGCTCATTGGACAGTGAGAGAATTTTATTCTTTATTTCCTTGATTTCTGAAGCTTGCTCCTCTTTATCTTGCTCTGGGAGAACAACTCTCGCTATTTTCCGATTTACTCCACGTTGACGATCGGCCGCTTGAAATGCCTCCAGTTCGACTGCAATACGGACTGCATCAGCTAGACTCTCTGGCTTGGACTGGAATACTCGCCATCTCACGTCACTTTCAGAGAGTGCGTCAATAAAATGCTCTTTGGCCAATGTTTCTTGTAAGCTGTATGTTGCTGTTGGATATGCAAGACGTGTCAGTCGCCTGATCACTTGAGCCAACTCGGGCAAAGTTTCCTCCCTCTTTCGTTGTCTGTTTTTCAACTGTACTCGAAATAGTTCTTTTTGATTATTTGAGCCAAATCTGTTGTCCAAGGCTGTCACTAAAGCTCTATAATCGTGACGGCTTTCATCATCCAAGTCACTCAAAACGCACTGTGCCGATCCCCTTAAGTTGGCTGCGAGATACACGGCTTTGGCCTCATCATCCCAATCATTCATCTCGGATAACATCTCAAATTGAACGGCATAGTCATTCCAGCAACTGGACCCGTCATAATTGGTTGGCTTTATTTTTACTTTTGCATCACGTTCTCTATTTTCTGGCTTTCTTGTTTGAGCCTTTTGTGCTTTGTATTCCTTTACTTGTTCTCTTTCTTCATTTGCGCCATTCAACTCTCTCTGAAGGATTTCACATTCTGCCTTCATTTTGTCTAGAACTGCTTGTCCCTGTTTAATTAATTTCTTTTCCGGGGAATTCTCACTCGAAGTTGACACTGATAGTCTTGAATCACCGCTCTCTGTAATCTTTATTTCATCACTGCTTGCAATGGAAATATTATTTCCATCTTCCCCTGAAGCTTCACCCAAGGATTCGTTTTGGATCTCTTGTACTGGACTTTCCATCTTTATCAATGCCTCTTTACTTCAATTTTAAATTCTCTTTTCTTTATTCGTAATTCTTTAATTCACCAGTCTCAGAGATCCCACCGCTGCCACCAAAATGTAACGATTCCGACCCCCCTTTTTCTTGTACCTAGGGGAGAGGAGCCGGTATCATCCGATGAAACTCCAGGGAGAAATGTTATGGGGGAAAACCTTATCTACTCGACATAATCAGACATGTTGAAAACAGAGGGTTACTGTCAACCAAAGATCTGTATTAATTTATTGTCTCCAACTCCTTATTCATACAACATTCACTTGTAAACTAATGTTGAAACTAATGGTACATGAGTATAGTTTATTACGGGCCTTCAATTGTATTGGTAGCGTGGACTTCAACCCTATAGTTATAGTCATTACGTGTTGAATAGAATGGTCTTTGTGTCTTTGGTCTTGTGGTGAGGACAGCTCCAAGAAAAGAGTCCCCGAAAAATGAGTTTGCAGCTGAATTTATAGCCATCAGAAGTGCGTATGCGCAACACACACTTCTGTTACATACGCGGTGATCAATGCGCACTAAATTATTGACCAATCACAAACACCTTTCTACGGTAGCTTGCTCCACTTCAGCTGGCGCGCGCCCGTACTCTGATCCTGCGTCACGCGTGTGCCTCATAAAGAATACTCAAGCACAACATGGCGCAGCCACAGAATCGGAACGGCACGTAGCTGGGTGTCACAAGCCTGCAAAAATATTACTGTAAGGAAAGAACAATAGAAATGAAACATTGAAATAAATAGTTGTCTATCTTAATTACACATGGCGATTTTCGCCACATTATTTACTTTCTTCACAAACAATATCACTCACTAGCCGTCGTTACGCGATGCCGCGTATTGTTTATCTCCAGAAACTCGTCGGCAGGCAATTCCCGCGCATGCGCACTGAGATTGCGAAAAGGCTTGGGGGGGGGGCTGACATTGTTCAATAATTTGTCTCGTTTGAAACATTGAGCTTTTAGAGAAAAGGAAACGCAGCGGGGAAAAACTAAAAGAAATTTTACAGCATGCAATATTTATTAGTTTTTGTCTGGCAAAAACGTTTTAAAATGAATTATGAATAGACAATGCAATGATAGAGATAGATGCGTGTGTGAGATAAAACATCATCTGTCCTTGCTCTATAATCTGATAAAGTAGTTTGTTGCTATATAAGCTCATGCAGTTTAAAAAAAATAATTAGTTAGTCTGAACGTGCTACAACTACAGTCTGGTGTATGTGTAATAGGTGTAGAAAAACCTTTGTTCTATAGGTGACAAGTGTCTAGGTTAGAGTTTTATTACCCTTCCACTGTTTATATTTCCAATTAAATATCTTCTAGCACCCTGCTAGACAAGTTAATTTCTAGGAATGTCTGTAATAAACAACCCTCTTGCTTAATCCTTAATCCTTGTACATGTATGGTAAGTCACCCCTGTTTTAAAGTTTACTTCATATAGCAGCCTGGCAGTGCAAGGAGAACACTTCACATTTATGTGTTCTTCCACCATCACGATTGATTTTATGTAAGCCCTACAACTTCATGTTTTAAGTTTTGCCCGCGTCAAGTCAATACTGCTATGGACTCGGTTTTAAAGCCATTTTGATTTTAATTTGTAACCTTCTTTGGCACTGTGTTTTGTTGTTTTTAGTGGTTTCTATAAATTCTTTTCATTGTTCGGGGTTTTAATAGTAAAATAGTGTTTAATAATGGTCTTGGTTTAGAGTTTGCTTGGTTTATTGATGTACTTCGATCACTGGTTTTGCTTTTGATCATCGCCTTATAATCAATAAACCTATTTTTTATTGTTTGCTTGTTGGAAACCTACATTTTGAGTCGCTGTCCTACTTTTTGCATTTCCTCGCGTCTTAACCCTATTCGATCCTTAGATTAATTGAGTTTTTCTGAAGTGAGTTTCCCCAGTGCATAGTTTTATTTAGTTTTATTCAAGCGGTCCATTTTTCAGGGTTACATATGCATTTTTAACAAGGGGGAGGGGGACCCTGACTGCAATTACTCAAGCCTGATCCTGGGCAGGTGCACCAGGCAAAATGCATTAGGTTGGTGTACAAGTACAGTCGACTCTCGTTATAGCAAGATCTACACTGGGCGAGTAAAAATAATTACCTATTTTTAGTATTACAACAGAAACGTTCAATAAACAGCACAACAAAGAAACACAGAGCAGAAAAGAGATTAAACTTTTTTTTAATAAAATGCTATTTAAAACAATGGTCGACTGTATTAAATGTACCCCCTGCTTGTACTATAGGGACACGTGACAATAAACAACCACCCCTACCCCACCCATACGCATATTTCAACGTGAGGTAGAGAATGCAATTTTGGCCTAAATTCATAAGTGACTCTATCCGTTGGAAAATAAATGCATCACAAAACTGAATTCTAACCCGGAGCACCCCTTTAATCTTGATGTAGGGTAAAATAATTGGAAATTATAGCAATCTAAAACACGCTGAGAAGTTGTTCCGATTGACATGTTTTTTGAGAGAGACAAAATGCCAAATGAAGAAATGGATAACTACATTAAGGTTGACTAGCCCAAAAGAATTTGCCTTTGTAAAATTGGTTTGTTGTACGAGGGGGGAGGGGGGGGGGGGGGCTGGCTAACATTAACAGCCCTCAATAATGTATCTCACTTAACAGCCCTCAATAATGTATCTCACTTGAGACGAAACAAACGATGAGAATCAAGGACATAATAGAAAAGCTCTTACAGCATACAATATTGGTTTATGCCCACATCACTTGTAAAGGTCCTTGTGCTCGAGCTTGACTGCATCTGCTATCGCCAGGAAAATTGCATCAGACAGCGAGATTACGATGACGGGATTGCAATTCAGAAAACATAGAAAAGGGCTATTATATTTAAATATAAACATTTGAATCAAGCCTACTGTAATTGGGGCTATGTTAAACAGCAAAATGGTCCAACATTGTGCCCCTGGGGTTGTTTTGAGGTACCCTAGACCTCTAAAAATGGCCTCGTTGGTGAAGGGTCATTTTCCATGATGTAGTCTGACCACTTTAGTCGTTGGGGGTGTTTTTATTTTGGATGAGTCTAGCTCAAAAGCTAAATGGCTAACCAAGTACTAACATTGAACAGAAAAAATAATTTTAGTTATCAACAAAGATGTTTAATTGTTTTTCAAGAGGCTGGGATACTTAACATTATAAATGTATCCTTGGTTGGGGAGCCTATTTAGTGTAGCACTAGTGGCACCCATTGTTATTTGAAACATGTCCCCATGTTGATAACTACAAATGTCTGGTATGTCTACCGCCACCAAGGCCCAATCTCATGGACCATCTCAACCAGAAACTATTGCTCAACAATTTTCTGCTGAGCAAAAAATAGCAGGATACCAGTTTAACAAATAGTAGAGATAGGGGTGGTATTTTAGCTGGTGACCTTATTCTGGTCAGCATGCTATACACTTTATTAACTTAAGAAGTTCTATAAAATTGGGCTCGAAAAGCCCTCCAAAAAGTCTCAATTTTTGATGACTACCTAAAACATCTTTCTTAATTAATTGATTAGTTAATTAATAAATAAATTATTACTTAATAAGTTGATTAACTATTTAATTAATTAACCTATTATTGAATTAAAGGCACTGTACACGTTTGGTAATTGCTCAAAATATATATTAGCATAAAAACTTACTTGGTAACGAGCAACGGAGAGCTGTTGATAGTATAAAACATTGTGAGAAACGACTCCCTCTGAAGTAACGTAGTTTTTGAGAAAGAGGTAATTTCTCACTAAATTAATAAAAGACTTCTGGCCAGAAGCCTTTTATTCCTATCTGAAAGCACAATAATTTGTACAACAAGAGCGTTTTTTCTTTCATCATTTTCTTGCAACTTCAATGACCAATTGAGCCCAAATTTTCACAGGCTTGTTATTTTATGCATATGTTGGGATACACCAAGTGAGAATACTGGTCTTTGACAATTACAAAACGTGTTCAGTGCCTTTAACTGATTAATTGATAAATTCAATAAATAATTTTCATAGATTTATTTAATTACTTATTTGTTTAATTGTTTGTGTTTTATTTATTTATATTATAATTTTTTGGTAGAGGCTTCTAATGAAAACGAGGAAACGAGCTGCCATCAGTGACTTTACACTGTTTTAGATTGGTACGTTTTGTTTGCACTGCAGTTGACGGATTATAATTAAATTTCTCACCACGCATTAACATGACTGATTGGGATAACCACACAGCCTTTGTATAACTGTTCATGAACGGATTCATTCAGTTCGGAAGCTGACAGTCCTAAGTAATTTGTTTAAGTCGGTGTTTGAGGTTCGGACGGAGAATGAAGCTCTAAAACCAATTAGATGATGAGGCTGACCCGCATTAAATTCTGTCTGCAAACCTAAAAGTAAAACTCACAAATAATAATAATAATAATAATAATCAGTTCTTATATAGCGCATTTCACAATAACGTCTCAATGCGCTTTACATTAGTGCCCTGGTCATTGGGCCAATAACATTCCTTTTTAATCTTTCTCAGCTCCCTGGGGAGTATACAGCCTGTGCTGCAATATATGCGCTACTAGGCTAAATCAATCACAAGAACCATCTCTGCCCTCACAGGTACCCATTTTACCCCTGGGTGGAGAGAAGCAATTATAGTTAAGTGTCTTGCTCAGGGACACAAGTGTCACGACCGGGACTCGAACCCACACTCTGCTGAACAGAAACACCAGAGCTTGAGTTCGGAGTTCGGTGCTCTTAACCGCTCGGCCACGACACGCCAAAATGCAAATTGATTAGCCATTGTGGTCTTCTTTACTCACTGAATATTGGACTAATACAGTGTTGGTTTAACAGAGGACCACTGGCTTTATTGCAGCATCTACTTTCGGTCCATATGTATGGAAGCGTTAAAGAGACATTCAGAAAAATACAAGTAAGTCATAATTATGATTTATATTTCATAATTATGACTTAGTACAAGTCATGACTTCAAGCAGACATGGTATTTGGTCCTCGAAAAAATACGCATTATAAATTACTCTCCCCCTCCCCCTTCCCCTGACTATCGGATACAGTTGTTATTTATACAGCTGGATCGCACCGCACAATGAGACGCAACACTGACCGGGTGGGGGAGATTCGGATGGGGGAGATTCGGATGGGGTTGCACTTCAGAAAACAAAAAATGCTATTATATTGTTTTAATTTGGAATCTAGCCTATCGTAAAATTAATTAGATTTTCTTTAAAGGGACACGTTGCCTTAGCATTTGTTATGAAATAAATTGAAATGAATATGGTTGGAAAGATGTTTTAAATTTGATCCGCACAAATAAACCTGGACATTGAGTGGTGTTCATCTTACTTTGTGAACTAACACGATTCGCCATTTTGGTGATGTGACGGTAATGTTAATTGAATTTATGGTTTATGGAAAGTAAATAAATAGGTCATGTCAGGAAACGGAACATACTAAAATAAGTTGAACATGATAGTCGTTCAAGACTTAAAAGGTGTGCTTAGCATCGGTACAGACTGACAATATAAATTTTAACAGATTTACACATGGTATTGAAATGGTCATGATGGAAAACTTTGTTTATATCGGTTATAAATAAAAAACAAAAATCTATTTTAATGATATGTATTTAACAATAAATTGGCTATATACAAATAATTATTGATGGACACACCACTGATAGGATTTAATGGCGAACGGCGCAGCCAAGCCAGCAGCATGGAACGGCACTCGCGACGTAACAATCTTCGACTTGTGGGCTTTCCGTACAGCAAAAACACAAACGACCAACCTGAAAGCTGTATACAGATCGTGAAGCAGATTCTTCAAGACTTCGAGAATACCGACAACATTCAGATAGAAAGAGCGCATAGAGATGGCATGAAGAGAGATGGCAAGTCACAGCATATTTTGGTAAAATTCCTCAGCTACCAGGATAAAATCAATATAATTAAACAATCTCGAAGAGCTCTCCAAGTGAAGTATTTTTTTTTGCGGACGATCTAATCAAAAGTGACTATATCGAAAAACGAAAATGGTCATCGCAAGTCAAAGCAGCATACGAGCGAGGAGTTCGATACCATTTTGCAGCAGGTCATTGGCGAGACGCACAAGGTCGTCTAGTTTCCTTTACATAAATAACTGTATTTATTTCTTTATTATCTGTATTACTATTAAGACGGCCAACGGAGCATGGTTGGTCCAAGTGGTTCCTAGTGTTGCCCAAGAGTTTGCATCCAGGTGTTTCCCCCTTTGCCATGCCCCCTTCCCCTCACCCCACCCCTCCACCCTTGTCCTATCCTTTTTTGTTTCCCGCCTTTTCCCTTCCCTTTCCCATTCCCACTCTCTATCCCCTGCATTAACAAAAACCAGTTTAAGCAATATCTACTCATACATGTTTATGTTATTAATACCAGTTCTTTCGTATTTTTACACATTTTTGTTCTCGTTAGTTGATTGATGGCTTCAATCGTCACTCATAATAACTGTAACCTTTCGGTTTATTCTTTTAATGTTCGAGGTCTTCAAAATAAAGATAAGAGGAGGCATTTCTTTACATGGCTAAGAAGTCAGCCGTTTTACATCTGTTTTTTACAAGAAACCCATTGTATCCCCGATTGTGAGAAACTGTGGACCAATGAATGGGGTTTAAAATTGTTTTAAACAATTTTTCCAGTGCGGGAGTTTGTATTGTTTTTAAAGACGCCTTTCAGTGTGATATCCTCAGCGTTTGGACTGATCCAAGGGGTCGAGTTTTATTATTGAACATTAGCATTAATGGGAAAACTATCTCCTTAATCAACATTTATGGTCCCAACAACAATGGCCCTGGTTTCTTTACTGAACTTTCTCAGGTGACCAACTCCCATGCTGAGGGTTTTATCATATTGAGAGGCGACTTTAATATTGTCCAATATTTTGATTTAGATAAGATTAGGGGCCGTCTACATACCAATTTTTCTGCTAAGAAGGGGCTTTTTACCTTTGAAGGATAATCATGATTTAATTGATATTTGGAGGACGACAAATCCTGCATTGAGACGTTATACTTGGACCTCTAACCACAACCCCCCTATTATGTGCAGATTGAGTTATTTTCTTATTTCATCTAATTTAATTTCTCGCATTGTTAAGGTTGATATTGTCAGTGGTAAAGTCAGGCCATTCAGTGACTACATTATCATTTTCGTTTGGGAATGGAGTCTCGTGGCCCAGGCTTCTGGAAATTAAACACTTCTTTGCTTAACGATTCACATTATTTAGAGAAACTCAAAGATACAATTCACTTTTCTGCTGCAGACAATGCTTATTGAAATCCCGGCTTACGTTGGAAAATGATTAAATGTAGTATCAGAGGTTTCTCAATTGATTACTCGTCCTATATAAGACCAGGTCGCAAAAGCAGGTTGAGAAGAATTTGAATAAGGAGATCAATAACTTGGAGTCCATTGTACATACCAATCCAAACCTAGTTCTATTCTGTTGTCCGATAAGGAGAGAGATGGAGAGGTTGATTGAAAGTAAAACTAAAGGTCGTATTATTCGTTCAAAAGCAAGGTGGCATGAAGAAGGAAAGAAAAGTACTAAATTCTTCTTGAATCTTGAGAAAGGGAATTATTTAAATAAGACTATTATTAAGTTGAATACTGATGAGGGTGTTCTTACAGATTCTGATCAGGTTTTGAAAGCTGAGCGTTCCTTCTATGCCGACCTTTGTAAACTCTTTAGCAGAGGATACAACTCCAGGGACCGATGGTCTACCTGCAGAGTTTTATAAAAACATGTGGGTTGACATTCATCAATATCTCATTGACTCCCTTAATTATTCCTTTAATGAAGGTATGATGTCAATCTCTCAGCGTAGAGGCGTTATCACTCTTTAACCTAAGACAAATAAGGACCCCTTATTTTTGAAGAATTGGCGGCCCATTTCTATTCTTCATACTGATTACAAAATTGCCGCTAAAGCTATTGATTATAGAATCAAGAACCATCTCTCAAAGTTGATTAGTTCAGACCAGACCGGTTTCGTTCAGGGGAGATTTATTGGAGAAAATATTATTACTGTTTTAGTAGAGGCTTTGCAATAGACAGAAGACGAGAATAACCCTGGAATGATACTTTGTGTTGATTTTGATTTTTTTTTCGATAAGTTGGAATGGCAACATATTGAAAAATCCTTGCATTATTTTGGTTTTGGGGAAGATTTGAGAAGATGGGTCAAGGTTTTTTATTCTGAAGTGGAAAGCATCATTCCAGATTGAGGAAGATGACTGGGTTTTAATTTTGTCTGTGCCTTATAAATGTGCACTGGATGTCAAAAGTAGATTGTTTCAATTTTTATTTCTTCATATAGGTTAAAGGTTAATAATGTTTTTCTTCACAAAATAGGTCTGGTTAGCTCTCCTGCTTGTACCTTTTGTAAACATAATTTGGAGAATATTGCGCACTTATTTTTCCATTGTCCTATAGTTTTGCACTTTTGGAATGAAGTTGAATTATGGATAAGTTTCCTATATAATGTAACATAGACTTCTCTGAATATGCTATGTTTGGTTACAATATATTTAACCCTGATCTGTTTATTAATTATGTGATTATTCTAGGCAAGCAATATATTTACAGATGTAAATATGACGATAAACTCCCCGTCTTTCAATCATTCAAGAATTGGGTGGAATTTATGGAGAGGATGGAATTTAGCATTGCCTTGAATAGGGGTAAGACGGATCTTCATATCAACAGGTGGTCTTTACTAAGGAATGTCCAATCATCATAACTGTCTCATATGATATTTTGCATTAGTTCCAAGCTGTCCTTGTTGCCTTATTTTTATATTCTAATGGCTTACTTTCTTGCTTCTCTCCTCTGTTTTTTTGGTGCTCTTGTTTTCTGTTTATTGTATTTTGTAAGAACTGTCAAATATAAGAATGTTGATTGCTTAAATGAGTAAAAATTAAATAAAAAACAACAACAAAAAACAGCCAGCAGCCAACAAACATTAGCCAACACTTACCAGCCAGCAGCCACAGCCAATGGCAAACAGCCAGCAGCTAGCAGCCAGCAGCCAACAGACATTAGCCAATACTTAGCAGCCAGCAGCCAGCAGCCAGCAGCCGACAGCCAACAGTCTAAAGTCAACAGCCCAGAGCCGACAGTCAACAGTCAGAAGCCAACAGCCACTGGACAACAGTGTGTCGTGGCTGATTGGTCTAGTTCACTGGATCCAAGCTCTGGTGCAGTCAGCAGCAGAGTGTGGGTTCGAATCCCGGTCATGACACTTGTGTCTTTGAGCCAGGAACTTAACCATTTAGCTTCGTAAAAAATTGGGTAGGCAGTGCATTCTACTCTCCCAGCCAAGCTCCTTGTGGATGATACCCATGCCTACTTCATTACGGACTGTAAAGGGGGTAACACTGTTTCAGCCCCAGGAGTAGGTGGCAACGGGCCCCTGGTGACAGTTGATTTGGGTCGATTGCCCAAATCAGTTGAGTGTAGCCCTCACCTTGAAGATGTAATTGTGATGTAAGGCGATCTCCCATAAAAAAAACTAAATAAAAAAAAACCGATCCACGGTAAAACAGCTGACAGCTGACGGCCAATGGCCAACAGCTGACGGCCAAAAGCCAACAGCCGACAGCTAAAAGGTGAAAACCAACAGCCCACACCCAACAGCCACAGCCAGCAACAACAGCCATAGCCATAGCCAAAGGCACATATTCAAATACAACCTGAGAAAGAGCATGGCTATTGTGAACAACCTTATCCTTCCAGTAGTCTGGTGCACACATGAGATGCCTTTTCCTTAGAGTTCTCCATCTTAGCGATGCGGGAACCAAACTGGATGGCTCTTTTGGGAAGAGAGGCTGATGCTCCAAGACCCAGGACTCTGGCCGCTACTCGAAGAAGGAGTTTCTCTCCAATGCCCCTCGGCAATCTCAGATCAGCCTGGAAAAGAAGAACACAAGACAATCAATAAATAGAGTATCGCTAACAGTGCCTTAGCGCAATTGTCAATAGTACTTTTTAATTTGCAAACGAACGCCAAACTCTAAGCCATTTGCGAGTTCTCTCTCTTCAGTCCGGTGGCACAAATTGCGCTGCGGTGGTCATCACAACTTCACGCCAACCATCTCGATCTGCTGCTGATCTTGCTGCAGCTGCCATTCCCTGTCCGGTCCACTTCTTTATGTCAGTTGTCCATGATGTTGCTGGACCACCTCTCCTTCTCTTTCCCTCGAATGACCCCTGGATTATTTCTTCGACGAAACCTCCACGACGCATGACGTGTCCAAAGAAACTCATCTTCCGCACAGCCATCTGTTTTCTCAGCATCAACTCACTCCCTATGGTGTCCAATACCCAGCGATTTGTCCTCCTCTCCATGCATGACACTCGGAGAACGCGTATAAATGCCCAGTTCTCAAAGGCATCCACTCTATGCTGGTCAGCTTTTACATTGTTTTGTAAGAGACAGTGAACACCCCATACACAATTCTAAATGAATGTGTATGGCACAATGGTACCAGGGTGTGCTCATCTGGAGGTTGCTATACAAAAGCTTGACCCGAACCATATCACAAAGCAATTGTCTATAGTCTGAGGAATTCAAATTTATGAGATAACTTGTGACTAAGTAAGCCGTTGTACCAAACATTACTAAAATCTAACTTGCAAATGGCTTATTGCAAATTTAAACCATCTTCTTTAGAATAACAGAACTGAGCACTGTACAATTATTTAAAAACATTACAAATAGAACCCTTGCATATGAGGTCAAGAGCTCAAACAGCACCCTCACTGAGGTCAAAGTGCTCTCTTAATTGTACTTAAGCTGAATACTTTTACTTTCCAATACAGACAACAACAAATTTGTCTCAGTAATTAAATTACAGCACAAGGCGTCTTTCCAAATCATTGATTTGTTAAGTAATGTTATAAAGTTATAAAAAATGGCTTCCTGACATTAATTCAAAGGAAATTTTTGAAAGGTACTGGAGACAATTCAAAAACAGCGTTCTTTCAGACTGAAAACAAAAACTTCTTCTCTAAATTCTGGAAGCTTCTTGGCGTAGACTCTATAGCTATTCTTCTCACTCAAAGCAAAGAACAATTTCAAACTTTGTGACCTCCGAAGGCCAATCAAGTTAAAAAATTAAAACAAATTAAGGACAAAAAACAGCAAAAGGGGTATGCTTCTTTTGTCTTGTTCAAAGTTTAACTTTAATATGTTAAACTCTGACAATTTTAGTTTAAGAATCTAAGTTAAGACAAGATTGAGAGGCCAGGGATATTCTTCGCTTGGTTATATCTTAATGCTGACTTTTTGATTAAATGTCATTTCAAAAGTTATATAACAATCTGCCTTTTTTGATGTCAAAAGAGTTGGGTAAATTTTGACTAAATTGGTCCATACAGGAACAAGTAAAAGACGGTTATTATGGTAACATCCAAATCATTGGTAAAATGTTTTTAGTGATTGTAATGGAGTCATATATTTCCTTGCATGGTTAACAAATAAAAAACAATATATGTTTATCACAATAGCGCGAATGGAATATAAAAAAATATAGCACTTCTGTGTCTCATACCCAACGAGGTCAAAGGCCAAGTTTGGTATGGGACGCAGACACGCTCTATTTTCAATATTCTACAAGCGCTTGTGTGATAACAAATTTATCTTCAAATGAGCAAGCTTGATGTGTAGTTTAATGGAAAACGAGGTGTTGCAACATTTTGCAAATAGCTCAAACTAGTGCAATACGCAGAGTTAAAACAGTGCAATACGCATGGTGTGATATGGGCCGTGCATTATAGGTTTATATCCCACCTCTTGTTGCTATGGGTTGACCAATCAGAATCTAGGATTCAAGTTTGCATGAAGGTAAGTATGTATATCACCACAACATCATAACAAACTTATAACTTTAAATTATGAGTCACCTTGCAGTCTCTCTCCCCCACCCATCCCTGTGGTAACCATGATAACATTTAATTTCCCAAACTCAAAATTGATCCCCTACCATTAGCCCCCCCCAACCCACCAACCCCCAATCCAAAACAAACAAAACAAGTCTATAAATCTGGATCGAAACAGTTTGTTTTGATCCAAGTGTTTGTGTGATACAGATATCTCTTCTTCAGTTATTTGTGTTGCGGGCAGTAATTTGTGTTGCGATATCGGCGACAACATTATTATTATATAACACTATCAGGTTTTGGTAATTGTGTCAGTGTACAACCAAACCAAAAAGTGCACTCCTATTGTGTCCACCATATCTAAAAAAAACTAAAAGATTTATAAGCGGGCAATCAATAGACCGATCCATTAAGCCACGCCCATTTCTCATTGACCAATCACAACCGCGAAATCTGATCACCATTTGAGCCGTTTGGTGATCTTTGCACTAATGTTGATCGGGTTTCGCGGCTGTGATTGGTCAACTCGTAAGGAGGCGGGGCTTAATGGATCGGTCCATTGGCCCACTGACAAAGCATTTTTGATATAGGAAACAAAAACTAAAAGTGTAACTTACTTGATTATATATGGACCAATTTAATCACAATTTATCAATTTCTAATGACATTGACAGATGGTTATTTATGATTTTTGAAATGGTAATATATCATATAAATCGGCATCCATGACTGACTTTGGATATAGCCAACTGAAATGAATGTCCACGGCCTCTACATTGTGTCTTGGTAGATATTCTTCAAAGTTATCAGAAATAAATGTAACTTGGGGGTTGACCAAAGAAAAATTGACAAGAGTGAGATTTGAACTGACGACTTCCAGTTTAACGTGCTGGCGCTCTACTAACTGAACTATCTAGCCTTATATTGGCGGTCTCCCTATTTTGTCAATATCTTTGTTCGGGGACGCAAGTATGAAGCCATTCAACCTGTAACTGCCATGAAGCCAGGGATCACACCCAAGTTTCTGATACAACCTGGGAAGCGGCAGCAAGAGGATCACCTTAAGGTTTTGTTTTTTTGAATAAAATTTATTGATATGCTTAAGTATTTACATTTGAACAAGAATTTTCAACAAAGACTTGTTAATAAGCAAAATTAATGAGCCAACCAGCCTAAACAACTCAAGGAACTGAGCAAAAAATGTCCAAGGTTGCAATTAGCAGTGATCCCAGTGCACAACGGCACCGGCCTTGCAAAAGAACGAACAAAGGCTGATGCACAGAAATCGCTGAAAATAGAAATCTGTTCAGCGGAAGTGAATGTCAAAGAGAAGAATTGACATTGTCTGTATCCAGAGATATAGTTTGGTTTAAAAAAATTTGAAATGCTGTCGTTTTTCCACTAGGCAAGAGCAAGGCAAAATAATTGAGGGAAGAACAATCGATTTCTGTCGGTCATTTCTATTCATCAGCCTTCATTCATTGTTATGAAAGGCTACAGCAAATGTGTATTGGGAACTGCTGTTAGTTGGATCCTTGGAAAGTTTCTGCTCCTTGAGAAATTGAAGCTGACTGGCTCATTAGTTTTGATTGGGAGGTCTCTGTTGAAAATCCTTCTAATTGTGTTTTTGGAATTGTTTTGTTTCAAGTATTTTTGTTCAGTTAATAATAGTAATAATAATATTGGAGTCCTATACAGTGCATGTATCCACCAATAAGATGCTTAACACCAGGTTTTGACAAGCGCTCCAGAGTCACGCCGAACCAAATAGCATAGGAGTGACTCTAGGTCGAACCAAATAATATTTTGGTTTCAGACAGACGAACTTAACATAAAATTTACATTAGGTTCGGCTCATGACAAGATTGACGTCTGAAACCAAGACACTCCAGAGTCGTTCCGAACGACTGCAACAGTCGATCTTTCGACTTTCAGTCACTCATCTTTCGACTTTCAGTTACTCCTAACTGTTTCAGACGTTGAACTTTATTTATGTACCGGGTGTAAGGCGCTTGAACAAAGAATAACACTTTTTGTTCGTGCGCCTTGAGCACCTAATTTTGGTGGATGTTGGCACCCTATAAATATTCTTTGTTATTATTATTATTATTATTTTTGAGACAGGTTTTGAAGTGTTTATGAATTATGAGAATTATGATTAATAATAGGGTTTACAAGGTGCTGTGGCGCATTCAGCAGCCACTGCCAGTGTAACTAGGTTCTTTTAAGTGTATTACACAGCACACAGGACCTACAGTTTTATGTCCCATCCAAAGGATGAACCAATAATGGTTGAGTGTCTTGCTCAAGGACACAAATGTACACTGCTGATCAGAAACATTTGATCTTTAGTGCGGTTGCTTGACCACGACAAGCCAAATTAGAAGTTCTTACAAGGACAATGGAAATATTAAATAAGTATAAAGGCTAATTTAATAAAGGCTAAATTAGGAAAAGGTTTTTTATTTCTAAGGTTGTTCAAAAATAATCTTTTTGATTTTCTCAGGGGAAAAGAAAATCGGAAACTGGATTAACATGGGAAGAATACCATTTTTGTTGTTGTAAACTTATAAAAGCTGCTCACAGAGTCTCTGTCAGTGACTGGCCAGCAAGCAGGACCAGTTAGCTTGTCATTTCACTAGTCAACCAGCTTTTTCACTGGTCCATATTTCAAATGAAATATGAATGCTTTTTAACACTGAACTAGCCAGCCGGACCACTTGGAGAGAATTGTGACTGGTCCTCTGGTGTTTTAACTGGCATTTGGACAGCGGACCACTGTTAAGGAAGAACGCTGATACTGGGTTCTGAATGAACTGTTCTATGCATCAGGGCTCCCTAAGGCACGAAAGACTTGCGCATACACACATTTTATTGAGTGCCTAAAATTTAAAAGGTTGCACTTAATTCTCCGTGGGCAAAACTAGAATGATGATTGAATTTAGTGCTGCATGAGTACCTTTTCTTCTGCCCCCCCCCCCCAACCAAACCAGCCCCAGTGTTGCCGAGGTCCCGCTAATGGGAAATAAAAATCCTAACAACCAACCTTTAGCCAAATGGGAATACCATTAAGGTAATTAACCACTGCCTCGTCAAGGTAGGGGAAGCGTGACTCAAGGCCATGATCCGAGATGATCCTGCGAAATAAAATCAAAGTCAATAGATGTAATATAATTATAGTTAACATTAGTGTTTAAGCAGAGGCCTGCCCTGTGCCATTATTGACACTCTGCCTGTGGGTACAAGACGCAGCAGAAAATAAGTACTTGAGGTCAAATTACAATATTTCCTTCCCACTAACATGCTAGGAATAGAGGAATAAAGCTCTGGAAAAGTAAAACTGAAGTTGACTATGATGTATTCATGTTTAAAAGATAGTTGTCATAACAAGCACACATTGTCGTCTAGAAATTAGTCAAAAAACATAAATTGCTTGATTTTCACCCAAATCTGCCTAACTATGGGATTTCCTGTAGAACACACAAACTCAGTCTGCGCCTATCTATAGGAAACCAGTCGACGATGAACAAGACGTTAGTGTCTTTCTTTGTACTGTCATTACTAGTGATATGAGATGGGCATAATGGCAAAATATGTATCATATTAAAGAGAATGTGGTGCTCTTTCCAAACATGTTTAGTTTGTTCAAGTATGTTTATTTGCAGGGCAGTAGATAATGAGTGTTTATTGTCATGTGGGAACAGTGTTTATGCATTGTGACCAGTCAGGTTGTTATGGGTTAAGTACGTACTCGCACTCAGACTTGGAGATCCGAGTACTTGGTACTCGGCTGTTGAACTCAGATATCAGAATACTCAGTACTCGGAGACTATATGGCCTAAGTACTCAGATTCAAGTACAGCTCTACCACCCTAGTACTCCGCAATACTTAATACTGGACTGAAAAGCACTTGACTACAACACTGTCATTTGCATGTGTCCACCTTCAGAAGCAGTGACACACTTATTTCATTATTTCAGTTGCCTGAAGTCAGTTGGTAGTCGTGATCTGATGAGGCCTTCACAGCCATGAACGGAATGGAAGACCAGGGGTGTGTTTTGGACACCCCGACCAGAAACACGTTTGAGCTTTGGTCAAGCATTTTTAGTTTTTAGTCAAGCATTTTTTATTTTAAGTCAAGCATTTTCACATGTTCGGGTCAGCCAAAGTGACGCGGCTGTTTCCCAAACCGTAACCCAGCTGTTGGCTTAGTAAGGCTTGGTTTTAGCATGGCAGATTCTACAAACTATCTAAAAATGTCAACAGAATACTTTTTAAAAATATTCAAAAAAAACCTTGAACCACACCAATCCAATAATGTTGATAAAACTATAAAGACTAAGTTCCATTTCTTGGAAAGAAAATGAAGGCTGTATATATTTAAAGAGATGTACCAATGTCATGAACTGTTCCTAGTTACCACCCTCATTTAGCGCCAATCTCATAAATGGTTTCAGTCGAGAAAAACTTGTTTCTGGTCAGGTTTGTCAAACACATCCTTTGATTGAGGTGATGACAAGATCAATATATCAAAGAGAACCAATGCCAAAAGGGGACCACCCTTTTAGACCCTTTGAATATGCTGCCCTCGCAGAGGTCAAACAGTGGTAACGCGCAAGAACTATGCCAACAAGAGGACTTTTGTGACCTCAGTGAGGGCACTTTTTGAGATCCTGACGTCATATGCAAGGGGTCTGTTAGGTTTTCCTTCAAGCAGCAGGCTGTGTTCGAATTAGCTTTAACATCTGACATCATACTTTGAGGCTCGTCAATAACACCAGATACCAGCCTTTAGAACCCGGCGGTTGCCTGCCAGATGTACCTTTGACCCTGCATGCCATAATATTTTGTGTGTACACAAACACTCAAGTGTGTAGTATCAGTATGGTAGCTATGTGGCGTGTCTTGGCCGATCTATTAAGAGCACTGGATTCAAACTCTTGTGTTTCTGATCAGCACAGTATGGATTCAAGACCTGGTTGTGGCACTTTACCATAATTGCTTTGTCCTTTGGATGGGACATTAAGCCGTAAGTCACGTGTTCTAAGATTGGTACATGTAGTGCACAAAAGGGAACCCAGAACACTTATCATGGAAGAGTAGGGGTTAATCCCTGTGTTTCTGGTTAACATAGCAAGCACCCTTGTTTACAGGTTTCCTCAGGTTTGCAAGATACAGTGATTAAGTTCACTTATGAGGCATTCCTGGTTTTATTACCAGAAATATTTAAAGAGAATAATAATAATTTTGGGTTGAACAAAGAAAAGTTGAACAGAGCGGGATTTGAACCAACGACATCCAGTTTAACATGCCGGCACTCTACCAACTCAGCTATGTTGGCGGTCTCCCTATATAGGGAGACCACAAACATAGGGCTAGATAGCTCAGTTGGTAGAGTGCCGTCACGTTAAACCAGAGGTCGTTTGTTCAAATCCCACTCTAGTCAATTATTCTTTGCTCAACCCCAAATTATTTAAATATACCCAGTCAGTTTTCCTCGTCGTTTTTAACTTGATATTTAGCATGATAACAATAATGTGTCACTGCATGTATATGTCAATCTCATGAAACCATTGGGTTTGTAAGACCAGTGCCTGTCTTTATCCAAGGGACAGGGGACCAATGTCCGAACTGGTGGCTATGGCTGCAGCTGTTGCTAAGGGTGTTGCTATGGGCATCCTATACTTTAGTTGGCATGACGATCAAGCCACAGCTAAAGCTGCTTATCGGACAGCAACCAAGGGAGAGTCATTACTGACAAAAAGGTCTGAAACTAGGATCCAAATTTTAGAAGGCATACTGAAATGATGGCATTTTCACCTTTTGATAACCCCTGGAGTTCCAGAAAACAAGGAAACAGCATCCTCAGTGCAAGAGAAGTAGATGAATGAGCAGGAATTCTTTACCATCTGAAGAAAACATTTCAGACATTTTGTCACCAGGCAGACATAACAAGTCTGAATTCAGATAAAAGTCTTAAATTTCTCATCCTTGGGTTTCATTAGTTGAATGGATGAAGAAACAAAATGCAAAAAAGAAAGTTCTTCTCCCCAGATTTACCAACAGAACAAGAATTCATAGGGAATCTGTGAAACGACCAGGCTAAAATATTAAGGTGAATTTAGTAATTTTCCTTTTAAAAACAAAAAGAGCAATTTACCTGTCATCCCTGCCAAGGTTCCTCGTTGCAATCCTGTCAACCTCCAGCTTAATCTCATCAACGAGGCCACGCCAAGTCAAAGACCTTCACACACAATTTGTTAAAACAGAGAGAATTCTGCTATTAAAAATTGATTGAAGTCTGCTCTTAAAAATTAATGAAACAAACATGCATATAATAACCTTGATAATTATGACTAAATGATTAAATTTTTCATTATGGCTTAAAGACTCTATACATAATTGGTAAGGATGACGAACATCATTGCTTAACCTTAGTCTGAAAGCGTACTGTTTATAAAGCTCATACTAGAACAATTTTTTTCAGTGAAATAATTCCCTATTATGAAATGAAGTCTTATTCGAGAAAACTGTATCTGAAAACTTAAAAAGAAAAACACAACAGCTGGTTTTGGTTGTTACAACCAAAATTAAGGACAATGTGTTTACATGCTAAAAATTTAGCACGGTTTTTTACTACTTTATTCTGACTCACAACGAATTTTAAGCCCACATTTTCACAGGTTTATTATTTCCTGTATATGGTTGATCACACAAAACATGAACACTGTCTGTGACTATTTTGTAAGCTCTACCAATCCTGTATAATACCTTAAGACGAGTCCTTACTTGAATTTGGTTCTGTGTCTGGAATAGCCTGCAAATTGCTCGTCAGCTCCCATGCCAACTAAAACAACCTAAAGTAGACGAAGAAGGGAGATCAGGTAAATAAGTCAAATAGAGGTGGATATTTAAAACCCTGGCCCATGCCACTGCGCTTAAAACCCTTATTAAGCGCTGGTTACACTAAATCATGACACATTTTAGTTATTTTGCTATTTTCTACAAAGTGCAATGTCCTGGGGAAGTCACAGTCCTTGATATCCTAGACTGGAACATTCCACATAACAGGGGGATCAGGTCCCAGAGTTGTGTAGTTTGTTTTTGGAGGGACTGAAAAATATTTTCACTCATATACTTTGTGCACAAAATTGTACAGACATACAGACCTACCCAGATCTAACCCTCCCAAAAAGTGGAGCCATCTGTGTTCTTTGTAGCAACTTCCAGATGTCTAGCCTGTTCTAGGTTCTGAGGTTTTCCAATGTACCCTCCCCCTGCCAATAAAATGTTTGGCCTACTGGGGAGACAGTTACTAGTGGTTTAGAAGAAGAAAACTTTCAAAAATAATCTAGCACTGTGGAAATCTATGTTGATATTTTTTTTTTTCATAAAATCTTCTCATTCTGAGTTACGAGTTGTGGGTAATGGTTTCCTTTCAAAAAATTTCAAAAGGACAACCCAATTTTTTACCCGGAAAAAAGATTTGCAATAAGGTCTGACACACTTCTATGGTTTGAAAAATGTAATAATGGCTTCAGATTTCGAATAAGGCAGATTCTTTCTCAGGGTCTGTTCAAGAAGCCTTTGTGAAGGACTCAGCTAAGATTGAAGGCCATACATTTAAAAACCAGGGCCCAATTTCGTAGAGCTGCCGAAACACAAAAAGAACAACAAAATTATGATCACTAGAATGAGGTTACCAGCAAAAATACTGTGTCACATCATACTGTACATGTACCATCTGTGACTGGTATCTTGCTAACGCGGAATACTGCACTTACAGCCCATAGAACTTTGTGTTTAACAGGTACCGTAGGCGAAGAATTTTGTGGTAAGCAGAGTCATGAAATTGGACCCATATTTATGCCATTAGGCCCAGGCCTTATCCTTGGTAAGCAGTTTGCAATCAGCTTTTTTCCCCCCATTCTTCCCAATCCTTGTTGATCTGTAACCAATGACACTGAAAAATCATTTGATTTCACACCCGGAATATGAACGTTAATTCTTAATTGATCTTCCGAGCTGTTCAGTTTAAAACACACTGTGTACAAACCCCACAGGGAAAACACCTATACAGGCGTCCAAAATGAATTCGTACCCAAATCTTGTGTATTGTTGAGCAGACGTCTTTTAATCTGTTGAACCACCAGTTTAAGCCCAGAAGCAGTATGTGTCCCCTCCCAAAAAAATTAATTATGTAATTTTTAAGTTCGGAAACGAAAGCAAATATTTTTTTAAACTTGTGTTTTGTTTTAGCATTTCCCTCTCAGAACAGAATGGGGCACAATAGGGAGTAAAAATGGATGAAACCCCCCCCCCCCCCAAAAAAAAACCCACCAACAACAAAATAAAAGATATATCTTTAAAAAGGAGTTTGAACAAAGACAAATTGACTAGAGCAGGATTAACGTCCCGGCGCTTTACAAACTGAGCTATCTTGCCCTATGTTGGCAGTCTCCCTATTTTGTCAATATGTTGGTTCGGGGTTGCCAGTCAGAAGCCATACACCAGTCTTTGTTCCACCCCAAATTATTTAAAATTTACCCAGTCAGTTTCCCTAGTGGTTTATTCCTTGATATCTTTAAAAAGGATCAAACTCATGCTTTTATAAACAATTATCTAATTTCTTAAGGTCAACAGTAAGTGTCTACAAAAATCAATATCGTTCTACTCTAGAGAAAAGAAAGCACACGTCTCAATGGTCACTGATTTTACAGAGGGACTCCAATGTCAAATTCAGTTTTGTGCTGCACTCATCTACCAGTAGATAGAGTCCTTATGAACTATGTGTTTTACAGGCACCGTAAGCGAATAATTTTGTTGTAAGCAGAGTCATGAAAATGGGACCAAGATCTATGCTATTGGGCTAAGGCCTTTTCATTAGTAAGGAGTTCATGCAACAGCTTCCCTCCTCCCTTCTAATTCCCAATCCTTGTTGATTGGTTACCAAAACACAGAAAAATCATTTCACACCCGGAATTATGAAAATTAATTCTTGTTTGATCCTTGGAGCTGTTGTTATCAAACTGTGCACTGTGTATGAACCAACTGATAAACACCTATACAGGCTTCCAAAATGGATTCAAACCTAAGACCTTGAGTATTGTTGAGCAAAGATTTTTTAAAATTGTTTAACCAACGGGTTTACCCCAGTAGCATAAAAACATTAATCGATGTATTTTTAAGTTCGGAAACGAAAGCAAATATTTTAAAACTGTGTTTATTTAGCAGTTCCTTCTCAGAACAGACTGGCACATACCAAGGGAAAGATGGTTTAGAAAAAAAATTAAATTAAAAATCTTCCTAAAACCAAAGAGTAAAATACATATCTTTAAAAAGGATCAAACTCATGCTTTTATAAACAATTATCTAATTTCTTAAGGTCAACAGTAAGTGTCTACAAAAATCAATATCGTTCTACTCTAGAGAAAAGAAAGCACACGTCTCAATGGTCACTGATCTTAAAGAGGGACTCCAGGGTCAAAAGTCAGTTTGAGAATGGGGAAAACAATTACAGGTCTCGTATTTGAATCCAGTGGAAAATTTGTCAACATCAAAACGCATTAAATGACATCGTCGGAACACTTCTGTTCGAGGAGATTTTATTACTATTTTTTGCATGTTTTCCTTTTTTGGGAGATTTTATAGGTCATTCCTGAGCTTCCATTAAACTTAATATAAGCACTGGTAAATCTTTATGGGTAAAGATTCTAGTGTGCATTTAGCATTTAATCGTCAAAGTGCAATCCTCCATAAGAATATGCAATTAAGGATTGGAAACTGCCCAACGGTAGTTATATAAACATAATTTCTAGGTAAATAACTCAATTAGTACGCTGAGGCTTTTTTTAAGAAATATCAACCTTGCAATGACAAAGAAATATTGATTTTCAGGATGATGCTGTCCCTGAGCTAAGGCCCTTGGGAACAAAACTGTCAGGGATTGTTTTTGACCTGAGCATAATTACAATGTTGAAATGAGCTGCCATTCAAAAAAACCCATAAAAACAACAATAGAAAAATTCTGTGGCATGTTCCTGATTTGACAGGCAGGAATCAATCAAGGTAGTCCTGTGGGTACGTGTAGTTGCAAATTGTAGTTGAAACAAAATTCGATCTCCCTGCCCACTGACTTCAAATAGAGTATATAAGAAGTATTTTTAAAAACTTCTTCTCAATGTGGTTAATGATAACTAGGAGCTTTAGATAATTATTACTTGAATTGCCATGTGACGAAATTACTAATGTCCTTTAATTAAAGATGGTAATATTACAACATTGTATTTGTTTATCAATCAGGTTATGAATTTATTAAATTAAACTATTTAATAACAAAAGCATTTTGTAATTATTGCTTATTTAACTTGAAAATTCATGACTGTAACTAGATGTTTATTTGTATTCTTTGTGAAGAGGGCTCACCTTGTACAAGCTTCGGCTTCTTGTCTGACCTCCCCATACTATCATTAAGTTCTGTTAAAGTTTTCCCTTGTATTGTACTGCCTCATAGTATGGAAATAAACCAAAACCTGAAACATGAAACATTGTGCGCCCATATAGATTGCAGCCAGCCAATCAGTGTGCGGAAAAGAAAGTAACAAAATGGACTAACACATTACAATTAACATATTTTTTCAATTTACAATCATAAAGGAAAAATACCAGTTGATACACACTTTGTCTCGAAACCCTTGTTGTAAAAATGTGCGCTGCCATATTGCAAAAAGTCAAATGATCGCACTTGAGTCAATATATGTAACAAAATCTCCGTCGTTGATTGATTTAGGGTGATATGAGCATGGTTTTTATTGGGGTGACGCTTGTTTCACGACATTCACACAATTTCTCACTTAAAGTGACAGGAGAGTCAATTTTCTGCTTGATGCAGACGGTATATTTTTAAAAAACTTTTTGGAGGGAATCTGCTCCCATAATTATATGATTTCTTCACATTATTTTTGTGTAATGGACATAAAAAGTGTAACAGTCAACTGAAATTTGAATTTGTTACAGCGCCCCAAGGACTCAACTTTATTTTAAATTTGCAGTTGAAAATATCTCCAATGTCACATTATTTTTGTGTAATGGACATAAAAAGTGTAACAGTCAACTGAAATTAGAATTTGTTACAGCGCCCCAAGGACTCAACTTTATTTTCAATTTGCAGTTGAAAATATCTCCAATGTTTGCATAAATTGCTCCCATAATTGTACGATTTCTTGCAGGTTTTCATCCTCACATTCATTTCTGTGTGATGGACACAAAAATTGTGATGGGTAATAAAGCTTAAAATTTGTAACAGCGTCCAAAGGACTAAGATTTATTTTCAATTTGCAGTTTCAACATCTCTAATGGTCGCGTGAACTGCCTTCTCTTCATTAGGAACACAGTATACTGTTTGCAATGTTGAACCTTTACTTCTAGCTCATTCTCAGAAATCACCACTTTCTCTGGACAAAGAAAAACAATTGACACAAAAAGGTTTTGACCTAGATAGGACATTGGACAGATGAGGTTGAACCAAAGGAATAAAAAGGAGCAGCTTGAGGTCTCTTTTTGATCATTTTTATGTAAGGGGCGTAATATAAATTTGTACTTTTATTATGATTATTATTATTCAAGAAAGATTGGATTGGATTAACAGAGTTCCTGCCAAATATATGGCAAAGTCGGAAAGCATAGAGGCATGAATTCCTTTGACAAAAGGTTTCTGTGTGATTGTTAGTGGTGGTTGCATTTCAGATAAATTTCAGGAAACACTCCGAGGCCCCGAAGCAGTATTTTAATCAGATTTGAAATCACAATTCCCAGAATGGATTCTGACTGTGCATTGCGGAAACTAAAAAATATTACAGATGAAGAGCTTTTAGTTTCCCATGCAAGAAATAGTCATGGGTGTCTGAAACGCGGAACATTTCTATCCAAGAACCTTTGTGTTGTTTTTTGATACCATTTATAAAGAAAAGTCAGTGTGATTAAAGTTCGGGTCATAGATTGGTAAAAATGAATGACCATAAATGCTAACTTTGTGAAAAGCACTGCAAGCTGTTGATAGCATAAACTATTTTGAGAAAAGAATTCCCTTCAAAGTAGTAGGTTTTGAATAATCTTTTCAGCCAAAAACATTTGAATCTGAGAAACGAGAAACTATTCATGCATGAAATGTTTCTCAGATTGTCAACTTGCTAAACGTGGATAAATTTGACAATGACCTGACAATAATATACTATTTTTTGCGTTTATACGACATGTCCTTTTGGTTGGTAAGCAGATTGTTAACAGCTAATTCTGTTTTCTCACAATTTGTTGCTGTTTTCTCAGCAATGGACACTGTATTCAGCTGAAACTTTCACATGTGACTTTTATTGTATCTTTCTTTATAATTTTGACTATAAAACAGAAATACATTGACAATGACCAATCCATGACCTTACTTTAAAATAAATCCTTTTCCTTTTAAGTGGATGAGTTGCCTTGGCAACAGATTATAACATGGTAATTTATACAGGAAGCCAAAACAGCATTTCAAGCGACTGTATTTCAAGGGAAGTTTTCTACCTTGACTATCTTTTTACTATGTAGGTTATGTGCAAATCTGTCAGCATTTCTATTTTCATTATTACCCATGTTGTGCAAAACCTTAAAAAAATAAATATAAAAAATTGTCGCTCTTTTGCTTTAATACAATTTGATAACTTAGACAAAGACAAAAACAATAGGAACAAAA